>CAJQUW010014145.1:22500-507352 GCA_907163375.1 Prostheceraeus crozeri | reverse complement strand
GCTTGAATAGTCAATGGGTTATGACGCTTAGGTTGTCGTATACCCTATACCGCCTAAGCCGTGGTGGTGCATCTGGCACCTTTCGGATGCGTGTGGTATTCGGAGTCCACACCTCATCCGTCCAAACGATCCTCTTGATCTTCCCCTTCTTCTCATCCTCCTCATCCCACTCGTCGAGGATGATGAAGTCGGGAATGCCGTTGTCTTCATCGGTGAAGACGGGAATGTTGTCGGTTAGATGTCGCTTCCATCGTGACTTAAAATTGAATGAGAAGCGCTACAATCTTCTAGCTTATATAGGGTTTTCAACAATGAATTGCTCAACAGCGAATCAGAATGCTTCAGGGATAGCAATCGACTGCATAATGTTCAAGTTGACTGATAGCAGATTCAACTTAATGATAGTATTCGCCAGTCCGAAGACTGCCCAGGGCAAACCGCGAGGAGGTTCTATCATGTCTTGCCCCATGGTGGCCCTTAAGAGAGCCGATGGTTCGTTCTCGGGAGTCGTCATCCTACAGCCTACCAATTCTGCTGAGAGAGTCAAAGACTCTCTCTTTGGTAGCACTGTCGACTTCCACACTAACTGGCATGTGAGTATAGAGTGGAATGTAGCGCCATTCCGTTGGATTGACAGCAGTTGCTGTCATCGGATTGCCAATCCGAGCAAGATTGTTGTGGACTCTGTCTTGCTCCTCTAGCCTGACGAACTCCTCAAATAAATTTCGCGGCCTTATCTGCGGTCCGCGAGGAGAGCTGACTTGACTGTTCGGCGTCTGCATGATTGAAATGAAATGAAATGAGAGGCAGTGGTTTATATACCCCTCTAACGCGACGCAACGTTCAAGTTGACTGATAGCAGATTCAACTTAATGATAGTATTCGCCAGTCCGAAGACTGCCCAGGGCAAACCGCGTGGAGGTTCTATCATGTCTTGCCCCTAGGTGGCCCTTAAGAGAGCCGATGGTTCGTTCTCGGGAGTAAATTGATGGGGTGGTGAAGGCGGGCAAAGATCTGCAATGAAAATGATATGTATTAGAATAGGATATACTATCTTATTTACTTTTTCACTTACCAAGTTAGTCATCCTTAGGTAGTCTCGCGCGTTTCCGAATCGAAAATTTGTGTAGATGGCCGCGCATTCGTAAGCTTGCATGGAGACACTTCTTGCTCGGATGACCGTTGTAGCATAGGATGGATTCGTCTAAATTCTGGTTTACGAGTACTTCGCCGGCCAAATGATTGTCCCGAATAGGGATGTGAAATTCAAACAAACGATCCTCATTCACACGTTCCCACTCATCCCTCATGCGCTCCAACTTCTCACACGCCTGCCTCTCATCACCCCGCCGAGCCACAGTCCTCTCCAACTCAACATTCCTCGCTCTCAACACACTCATCTCCTTCATCATCTCCTCAAACTTCGCCTCTGCATCTCTCATTCTTCTCTCCGCAGCACTCGCCCTCTTCTCACACGCATCATTCTTCTCTTCCAACTCTCGCGTCTTATTCTTCAAATCAGTCACACAACGCCTCATTCTAATGTTTTCATCCGCCACCTCCTTCGACTTCAAATCCTTCTTTTTCAACTCAGCCAACTCCTTCACAACTTCATCCTTCACTTTCTTCAAACTCTCAAACTTATTCACTAACAACTCATGCGCCATCTGCTGCGAAACATGTCTCTTCTCTTCATCCTTCAACCACCTCGCCGACTGCATACGAATCCCACCACTCTTCACTTTTGGGGAAGATGAGCTCTTCGGGGGGTCGGTGATGACGATGTTGGACACCTCCGATGACGAAGAGCTCAACTTCCTCACACGCTTCCTCACACGCTCCCTATCTAAATCCACATCATCCTCATCATCACTCTCAAGCACTCTCTTCCGCTGCTCAATCTCACCCTCCAACGACGCAACCGCTCTCGCCAACTCATCATTCTCAACAACATTCTCAACAACATTCTCAACAACATTCTCAACAACATTCTCAACATTCGCCAACATTCGCTCCCTCTCTTCCACAATCAACTGCGTAAATCTCAAATCAGTCACTAAACCACCACTACAGTCAGCATGCACTCTGTAAAAACGCACCTCATCCTCATCACCCTTCAGCACTCTACACTTTACGCAAGCAACCCTATTCAAGACAATCATGTGGCCGGTGCCCGCCTTCTTCACATGAGCTTTGGCGTCCGCACTGCGATTAACTCGCCCACAAGAGCACATTTTGATGTGATATTTGCGATTTTTGTCATTGGCCATGTTAGATTTTATTGTGAACTGTAAGATAATGAAATTTGTATAAGTTTGGAATCATGTAGTACAGTCATATTCCTAAAGAGTGTAGTGAGTGGCACTCGATCCCGTCGACAGCCCGAAGGCCTTGTACCGATCACTAGGGAAGTGAGAGATCTTCCCCGATACCCGCTCTTTACAGCTGAAGACATCATTGTCACTGCCCCGAAGTGGTAACAGGAACGCCGAGTCAAAGGTAGTGATCAGTAGCTGGGATCTAACCCCTCAAAGCTGCCTTAGACTTAGTTAAATTTCAAATCTGATAGCATATTTGAACTCAGGATACTTGAAAACCTTAGTCTATATGTTAAAACTTTGAAAAAAGTGAAAATTAAGAATTTTTAAAAAATTCCGCATTTTACTACTCATACTACTTTTAAAAAATTTTATCAGTAGTAAAGACACTATCAAACTCTATCATACAAACTTTGAAGTAGCAAGATAGCTTGCCTACTTCAAAAGATAGAGTCCTTTGCACCCGATATCGGGAGCTCAGAGCGACGGCCGTCGCTTACCTCGTCTTTCGATGAAATGATCAGACTTACGTTGTCGGGGGTTTATATATGCTCGGAAGAAAACTTAAAATGGCTCTATCTCCGAAAGTATTCATCGTAGCGACATGCGGTTTGTTGCAAACGATTCGTCTCATCATTCTTTACAATATGACACCTGAACCATTCTCATATGACCACGGGAAGTTGGTCCGCCAGCACATGTCGATGTAACATGCCACAAGTGAAAAAATTCCTAAGTGTGAGAGCTCCAGTGTGGTGAAAATTTTGAAAAATTTAAAACTTCCGAATTTCAACCTGGGACCTTAACCAAAACATTTTTCATCAAATTTCACTGACCTCCCCCCCCTCGTTCAGAGAAATTTGATGAAAAATGTTTTGGTGACGGTCCCAGGTCGAAATTCCACACTTTGGAAAATTTTCAAAATTTTACCCATACAAAGTCACTCTGACACTTAGGATTTTTTCAGGTGAGCGAGCTCCGACCTAAAATCTTGTAACCGCTCTAACTTTTGAACGAAGACAGATAGGAACAAGCCGATTCTTTCACTGAATTTGTCTCACTCTTAGCTTTCAAACGAGCTATTGCACGACAAAATCCGTCCACTACAAGCCAAGATAGAAGCTAGCTGTCCAGGGGGGGGGGAGGAGGTCAGTGAAATTTGATGAAAAATGTTTTGGTGACGGTCCCAGGTCGAAATTCCACACTTTGGAAAATTTTCAAAATTTTACCCATACAAAGTCACTCTGACACTTAGGATTTTTTCAGGTGAGCGAGCTCCGACCTAAAATCTTGTAACCGCTCTAACTTGTGAACGGCTGGTCCGATTGACTCGCAACAAAAAATGTTGTCGAGCAGTTTTTTCTCCTCTTTCAAACGAGTAGCTGTAAGACAAAATCCGTCCACTAGAACCAAAGTTAGAAGATTGTTGTCGGGGGGGGGGGGTCAGTGAAATTTGATGAAAAATGTTTTGGTGACGGTCCCAGGTCGAAATTCCACACTTTGGAAAATTTTCAAAATTTTACCCATACAAAGTCACTCTGACACTTAGGATTTTTCAGGTGAGCGAGCTCCGACCTAAAATCTTGTAACCGCTCTAACTTTTGAACGAAGACAGATAGGAACAAGCCGATTCTTTCACTGAGTTTGTCTCACTCTTAGCTTTCAAACGAGCTATCGCACGACAAAATCCGTCCACTGGAAGCAAGCTGTCCAGGGGGGGGGGACGTCAGCCGAAAATTTTTTCTCTGCGATTTCGCTGGAAACATCCTTCCTAACCCAAAATTTCACGTAGATTCCGAATCTGGCCTCCGTTTTCTCATCTGATGCTTCGTTTGGGCGCTACACACCAAAACGTCCCAAATTCTAACTCTGTCGTTTTTCGAAAAATGTTGAAAATTTTTTCTCACCGATTGCCTTGAAACTCACCCTACCGATGCAGAATTTCACGCTGAATCCGAATCTGACCTCCGTTTTCTCATCCGATGCTTCGTTTGGACGCTACACACCAAAAACATCACACACTATAGCCTCAAGACTAATCCTGGCGGTCGCCCACGTCAACCTAGACGGTCGCCCACGTCAACCAGGCGGTCGGACCAACTCACCCGAGTCTCACACTCTGTCGTTGCAGAGGGGGGGGGACGTCAGCGAACATGTTGTGAACGTGGACCCACCCGGCCGGCACACCACGACAGACCACAACCTCTGTCGTTCCAGAGGGGGGGGGGACTCAGACACGAAGCACCACGGCGGCCGACCACGACACTCTGCCGTGCCAGAGGGGGGGGGACGCAGCGATGGCCGCCATCTTGCGCGGTCCAGAAGTGGAGTTTTGCTTACTACTCAGGTTGTTAGAGTTCAGTCAGGAACGGAGCTTGGTGACATAGTGGGACAGACGATGTTCAAGATCGTGAGAAGACCCATGGATAATTATGTCGTATGTGTAGATGTGAACATTTAGACCGTTGTTTCAGATTATACAGGGAATGCCATCAGTGTAGAGAGTGAATAGGAACCCTGCGGAACTCCACAGATAATGTCGTCGATGGACGATTGCTCGTTAAGGAAAACACTGCCTGTTAGGTAGGATGAGATCCACTGCAGGACGGAACCACCTAATCCGAATGTTGCATTTAGATGGCGAGGAAGTGTGGTGTGATTAATGGTGTCGAAAGTAGACTTTAGGTGTAGAAGAGCAACGAGGCTTAAATGTCCGGCATCGATTGAGGAAAGGATATTAGAGTTAACCCTGAGAAGAGCAGTTTCCGTTGAATGATTTGGACGGCAAGCCGACTGAACGCGTGGCAGTAGGTCGAACTTGCTCAAATGATCGCTAAGTTGACAGACGATTAGTTGTTCAAGTAGTTTGGAAAGTACGGGTAAATGCGAGATTGGTTGATACGAATGAATATCGTAGGGATCACTATCGCCTTTCATCATAATCGGGGTGACCCTGGCTTTCTTCAAGGCTGTAGGGAAATGACCACTCAAGATGGACTTTCTGAAAAGCAACAGGTTGAAGTCCCCGATGATATCATACGCGTAGTTTTCCTTCAGCAAGACTGTGGGGAGTAGGTCACACGAGCTCTGTTTGTCAGGACGTCTGTTTATGTCGGTAGAGATGTGATCAAGATCAAAAGGGCGAAAGTCAGATAATGTGCATCCGATAGGAGATGGATGGAATGATACCTCATCTTGGTCAGGCAAGGGTGCATGTGTGGAGGAAACTTGTTGAGCAAAATGGTTAAGGTAGCCAGAGGCAGAAAATCTGCTACATACCGGGGTCTTGGTTCGGCCCATTATTGCTTTGATGGAACGCCATAGCTGTTGAGGTTTCAGATTCTCAGATTCAATCTTAGAATTCCTAAAGAATTCACGCTTTAACTTGAGGAGTCTATGGTTTTCTATCTGCAGAACAGTCCACAGAGTGAGTGCAAGCGATGATTAATTGGATTTAGGGGGTGACGGCGGCATGCTCGTTCGAGGTGGCGTAAATCACGTTTTGTTGAGCGACATTCATCATCAGACCAAGGGTCGGATGGTCGGCGAGGACAGGTGATTGATCGCACAGGTACAAAACGGTCGAAAATATTCAGAATCACAGAATCGAACACACCAACAAGTTCATCGACGCCAAGGTCTGATAGGCGGTCGGGATGACATAGGTCGGATGAGGAAATGGCATAGTGAAATGCTGCTTTGTCGAGGCGCTGCCAGTGGCGATTGGTGGTTTTAGTTGCAAGTTCTCGCCCCAGCCATCGAATAGAAACTTGGGTTGCAGAAATATATTTTTTTATTTAATGCATCAATACTGTGATGAAATCATCGTGAAATAAGAATTTTGGCCTATAGAAGAATCTTTATGTCAGCACAAAATGCAAAGAATTTACTTCGTTTACTCGATTCTACTCATTTATTGAAATTTGGGCTTGGGTTTTGAGTTTTGGCCCAACACTTGCATTAGATATACCCAGTACAAGTTTTTGCCCAACTTTGTAACTGCCCAATGAAGAATACTTCAAAATGTTAACAAACAAGGCACACAGAAATAGCAGAACTACTGCTGATGGAGATGCCACGGTCTATGACACCGATATGGCAATAAATCGCGCAAGAAGTGTACGGCTTTTTGTTCGGCTAGAAATACAATCGCATCCTAGCGGCATAATCCATTCAATCCCTAAATGCTAAGATAGACGCGTGTTCATTTTAATGATTAAACGCCTTCCTCTGATAATTGAGTGCTATAAAAAATGACGATCACCAATTATGTCTTCACAATCTCCAATGAATTCCGGCGGATTCTAAACCGGATACTGTGCTCTGATCTGGATGCTTCGCTGTCATAATAAAACTGTCATGACGAGCCTACTATGCTCTTTACAAAGAACTTACAAAGAACGGTTCAGATATCAAAATATTCCCTCACCTTTGCTTCTGATTTTGTCACTGCTCCACCGGTACTTAAAAATTCTACTGTCATCGTGACCGATCCAAATAGGTTACTCGGCGCATTGTAGACCCCAAATTCGATGAAAATAGCGCGCGTCCGCGTATCTATCCAATTCTGATCGTAAAGATCGTTGACAATCTTTTGAGATTTTGATCTGGTTCGCGCGAAGTTCTTTACATAGCCACCTCCCTTATAGAGATGTTGTGAAGCAAAATACGGAATGCCTTTCAAGAAAAATGAATTTCTATAAACGAATGGCGATTCCTTGTTTTTCTTCAGAACCTTTGCTTCTGCTTTTGACTTAGGTTTAACCCAGTAAGGATAATAGGGTTTGGTATCATCATCCAACCAATTGTACGAACCACGACAATGATTAATGATCTTTCGTAATTCTTTCAGGATAGTACAAGATGCTGTAAAGAACATAAATGAAGCGTAAAGAAAAGGTATATGTACATCTATAAATATATGCTTCTATTTCTAGAATATCTTATACAGTTTAAGCCTATATCTAGATGCTAGAATATCTTAGCCAATGGCGAACAGGCTAGTTATGAAGCTTATGAAAATAGATATCAGAAATTTCAGTGACAATTACAAAACAATCACAAAAAAATCCAACAATAAGATAGGGGCCTACATATAAGCATGATTCTTTACTTGTCAAATGGAATTTGATTTCTTCGAAGGCATTAATTCTTGGCTTATGATATTTGATTGCATGCACTCCAATATTTACTAAAAAATCACAAAAACAGAGTTTTCAGTAGCAAATTCATATAATTCAATTTCCATTTTCAAAATTTCTGGATTCTTTTCGTAGGGAAGTATTTGGAACAAAATGGATAATCGTAAAATGTCCATTGAAAGAAAACATCGAGTCCTCTGATTTAGAATACTTCTTGTAACAAAGCTCAATAAAATTTTCTGCTAAGCGTGACGAGTAAACGTCTGCTGTTCAAGGTATGTGGGTAAACTTCAGCTTTTGAGAACTGCTCATCAGACCAGTAAGATGGCAAAAATTGAATGTCTGTTTAATGAATGGAATTCTTGATTTAAAAGTGGGAATTCTTATATTTTTATGAAACCAATTATGGATGCAGGGTCGGAAAATGTTTCTTACAATTTTACAAAAGGTAGGCTCAGATTTATTATCTTCGTTGCATCATTTTGACCTTTCAGAAACTCTTGACTTAAGCAGAAAATATGAGAATGCACAGCTTGGACTTATATTAATACGCGTACTGTCATACAATGACTTCAAGCAGATAACTACAGAAATAATGTACAGTCAATATGGAGCATGAAATGTATGAGAAGCATCACATCTCAATCAAGACCAAAGAAATGTGCGCACATGCATGAATACAAAATCCACAAGCGTGACAAGAATAAGGTATCATTGGGAGTTCACAGAAAGTTTTGAAAATGGTGTTCACAATATACCACAACAAATCAAATAAAATACGATCGAAAGAAGAAATGTAAAACAATAGAGAAATTCCATCATCTCTTATTATCTTTTTCATGTCTGACACATTTGACAAAGAAAAAGTAGGCATATTCAGAGTGAAGACATCAATGTAGGACTCTCCCATCAATCATACGCAATGAGAAATTTCCTTGAAAACATAAAGATACCGACTTTAATCTTGCATTTTAAGCCACAACTTTATCAATGACCAGCACATTTGCAATCGACAAATTATTGTAGTCTATGAAATTGAATGCCTCAATTGCCATGAAGTTTACATCAGCAACATGATATGCAAACTGCACATTCCAAACAAAGCGATTTTAACACAGCGAGAGTCCTCAGCATGCAAACATTCAATAAACAGTCAATTAGAGCAAAATAACAACCGGAAAACAAAAATAACCGGACATAACAGAGATCCTATTAATCTCCCCTTTCTAGAAAGTATTATCATTTAACAAAGAAAGCTGATCATCAATTCACACGAAGAGAGTTGTACAAGCGACAACTGATTGTCAGCTCTCTTCAACCTGTTTTTTAAGAAATCATGTTTGAGGCCGGAGTAGATGAATGTGAACAAGATGATGTGCACATTAGGGTGTTTTAGGAATTAGGCAATCACCTTTTTCAGATTTTAAACCCTTGCCACTCTATAGTCGTTCTGCAATCGCCGGTCCAACCCCCCCCCCCTCCATAGAATATAATTTTTTTCACTGCATTAGCTGCGATTGTGATCTGCAGGCGTGTACTGAGATCTCTTATTCATTTGAAAGACCTATGTGACTTACGCTATGCCTAT
Source organism: Prostheceraeus crozeri (assembly GCA_907163375.1). Classification (NCBI taxonomy): domain Eukaryota; kingdom Metazoa; phylum Platyhelminthes; order Polycladida; family Euryleptidae; genus Prostheceraeus; species Prostheceraeus crozeri. The sequence goes on along the minus strand of CAJQUW010014145.1, from coordinate 498,305 downwards.
GTGTACTTACTAGAAGACTTACGTGCGCGTATTGTCTTCCTTTCAATATACGCACCTTGCGGTAATTACCATTGCCTGTAGACCCAGTTGACTTCCAGTTTTGACATATTTCTGTAATCTTTGCCATCACACGTGTACAATGCAAAGAATTCGTGCAATAGCCATGAATTGGAAACCTATAGTATGCATCCTAAACTGCTGTTAATAGAAAATTAGCCACTAGCAAATAATCATTTTTTCCCAACGATTACGTAATCGCTGTCTAAACCCCACTCTTCCCTTAGTAATCGCCCGTAATCAGTTGGACAACCCCTGTTACATGACTCACATGACATCATTCCTAAGTTTCATTTTTATCTATTCTTTTCGTTGTCAAATTCTTGAATTCCTAAAAGAATTTAGCTATTTTTCAATTTTTATTAGGAAGTAGAAACCGCATTTTCACTACAATACATAATGTACGAGTTTCTTACGTTGTTTTACTCTCAGCTGTCTAAATCTTGGGACACCAACTCGAACAATAGAATAACTCCCATCGTTTATAGTTAAAGCCTCTCGCCAGGTTAATTTCCGACCATTATACCATTCAGCAGCATATAGACCAGGAATCAGAGTAGTATTGACATATTTGTAGAAATCAGTGAAAGAAGTGATCTAAAAGAGAAATGATAACCTTCATTCAATGTTAATCACTTAATGCAATTGACTTGAAAAGAACTAACAGAAGAAACGCGCATAAATAACTTATTACAGATGGAAAATTGCTTTAACTGAATAATAAATGTCAATATTATTGATATGCGCTCAAAGTCTGACTTATCCGAGAATTAATTACTTTTTCAAAAAAGTAAGGTTAAATAATCATCACAACGTCTCGAATGACCACTGCGATCATTCTCACTTATCATTTTCAACCGGAGGACATTTACAAATTGGTAGGACATTTATAGACAGTGATAAAAAATCTAACTAACTACTTATTCATCAATTGATTTTATTATTATTATTGAACGAAACTGTTTACAGTGACATTTTGTCCGAAGACTTCAAGGGCACTTTACATAAAAAACGAAGAACAATCGCCAGAAGATACAAAAAATGCGATCCATAGCATGGTGTGGTAGATAGGTCTACATGTAAAGGCAGTGTACACACACATAGACAGAGAAAGGGAGAGAGAGAAAAAAATGAAAAATTATGAAAAAGAGAAGCGTAACAGTTCTGCCTTCAGGGCGGACTTGAAGGTGGAAAGGGATGGAATTGATTTAAGAGAGGAAGGAAGGGAGTTCCAAACCCGTGCGGCAGCTACAGGAAACGCACGAGCGCCCACAGTCTTGAGGCGGGAAGAGAGCAGCATAAGGTTCGAGGAGGAAGAGGAGCGCAACGAGCGCCTGGATTCGATGGATGAGGAAAGTTGAAGATAAGAATTAAGGTAAGGTGGAGCAAGGCCATGAAGGCATTTGAAAACGATCACGGCAAGACGAAAGTTAATACGGTCACGTATTGGTAGCCATTCGAGGGATAAAAGAGTTGGAGTCACGTGGTCGCGTGCTCGAATGTTTCGGACGAGGCGGCAGGTTGCATTCAGGATGCGTTGAAATTTGGAGAGGGAGTTGTCGGGAAGGCCATAGAGAATAGTGGAGCAATAATCGAGTCTGGAGTGGATAACAGAAGTGGCAAGAGTCTTGACCACAGGCTCAGAGATACACCGTCGGATGGACCACAATTGACGGAGGGCAGAGAAGCACTTTGCCGTAGTGTCGGAGATATGGGGTCGCATTGAAAGGCAGGGGTCAATAAGCACACCAAGATTGCGGAGTTTGCTTGCAGGAGAGATCGTGGTGCCATCAATTACGATAGGGTGGTTTGGGGCTTGGTGACGACGCCTTTGAGAGGTGATCCACATGATATTAGTCTTGCTAGTGTTGAGGAGAAGATGATTTGAGCTCAGCCATTTCCGAACGTCGGAGATGCAGCTTGACATACGGGAAGCGAGGGTGGCGGAGTCAGATGGATGACAAGATCCAAAAATCTGTAAGTCGTCTGCGTAGATATGGTAGGAGAGACCATATGACTCGATGATTTTGGGAAGGTCAGCAGTGTAAATGAGGAACAGAAGGGGGCCTAGCACAGAACCTTGAGGGACACCATGTCGAGCCGGAGAAGGGATGGATTGAGAGGTTTCACATTTCACACTGTAAGAACGCTCAGACAGGAATGAGGTTAGCCAAGATAAGACCTGGCCCTTGATGCCGAAGGAGATTTCCAGACGTTGGAGAAGAATACCATGATGGACCGAATCGAAGGCCGATGAGAGGTCAAGGAGGGAGAGGAGCACTGCCTTGCCTTGGTCAATCACGGTGAGGATGTCGGATGAGATCTTTAGGAGGGCAGTTTCGGTCGAATGATTAGAACGATACGCTGACTGCAGTTGTGGAAAGAGGTCTTCGGAGTTCATGTAGGAACAAATCTGTTTGGCGACCAGCCGTTCAAGGACTTTGGAGAGGGTGCAGAGCTTGGAGATGGGTCTGTACGAAGAGACGTCATTTGGATCAGGATTGCCCTTTTTCAAAGTGGGGTTTATAACCGCCTCCTTCCATAAACGCGGGACAGAACCAGAAGATAGTGATTGGTTGAACAGATGGTGTAGGAAAGGTGCAACGAGATCGATGTTCAACTTTAGAAACTCAGATGGGAGAGGATCGCGTGCATTGTGCTTAGGGGGCAGTTTGATGAGGGCGTTGATGACATCCGTTAATTCGAGGGGACGAAATTCGGATAAATAACAGCTCGAGGGTGCAGTTGGGAAGGTAGGCGGAGGGGCGTTCGATGTGCCATCGTGGATGGATCTGACCTTGTCGAGGGTGTGCTGATGAAAGGCTTGGGCTGAGATGTTAGAGTTAGGGTTGCACCGGCTGCGTCCCATGAGGGCGTTAATTGATTACAATGAAAATGAAATTTTACCGTCACTACTCCCCCATCCTGGGGGCTTGGACGGTGCTGACATAATCAGACTTTTCTGGAGAGTTGTAGTACTTTTTGTCCGGATGCTCTTCCTGCATACTTCCAATGACGCTTTACGGGCTCGACCTCTGGACCGAAAGATCGCTAGACCAATTACTTAACCACTGTGCCACGGAGTGATTACAATCACTTAAATATTCATTTTCATTGCTCAGAATTGATGTGATGAATTTGCAAATGACGACTAACATAACTACATAACTAACATAGCTGACAAAAACAATATTTACCAAAAAAGAATACAGCATTCGGCATAAAAACTTACTGACTTCAATTTGGAAAAGAACATGTTGTCGATGGTTGAATGCAGTTGAAACGATTGTGTGCTGCGCGTCTGATACGACAAGAAAAAAATAACCATGATAAAAACAAAATATGTAGCCATCTCTTTGATGATTGCTTCCATTGCGATTTCCTTCAATCTTTGTTCTCTGACCGCCAGAAGAGCTTTATTGTCGGGCGGTGCCATCACTGCCGTAGCCATTCTTCGTTGCAGTTGGATCTGATGAATATCAACTGGATCCTTGCGTAATAGCTCTTCATCTGGTCGCAAAAGCTTGTCATCCAAAATTTGTTCCTCTTCATCTAATTCAGGTTTTTTCAATATCAACGAGATAAAGGCAACCAATAAAAGTACCTGAAAATATCGCTTCATGTTGACTTTGCTTCTGCAGCATGCATTTTATTACAGTACAATATTTGTTACTGGATTTTATATACGAACGTATAATAGCTTCTCATTTTCTAATAATTTATTATTCATATTTCAAAGGTAGCAGGATGAATAATCAAAAAATCTACTCTCATGTGATGATGAAAATCATCTCAGCACTCATACTTAAACATAAATTTTAGCAAATTGAATAATTAATTGAAGCAGTCCTAATGAAGACTGCAGACGTTTTCCATTCCGTAGGTTTGCAAATTCAATACTGTTGTAACCATTGGCCTGGACCAATTATTAAAAAAAACAGCCTTCTTGAAGCATCAAATTAAAGTTGATCAGCTTTGGTCCAATAATTGACAAGAATGGAAATTTTTAAGGCTACTGTTGCATCCAGGGTTGGATGGCTATTCCCAAGGGTGGCAGATACCAGTGGTAACAGCCGGAATAAACCGTACTGGTAAAAAGTATAAAAATGGAACAAACTGGTCAAAATTACTAATTGCATTTTAATTATAACTCCATCCTCTTCCATTCTAATTTAAACTTGTTTCGCGTTATTTAAAAATGTTCTATTCAGTCTGCAGTCTGTCCCATTCAATTTAAATCGAGCACCATTCTACAACAGAAACAAAACAACATTGAAGCAATCAGTGATATCATAATATTTATGATACATGTGCAACATGGAATATGTTGAATGAAATTGCACGAATCTTCCTAATAATTGGATCATATAAAACAAAAAACAATGAAACATTTTGCACAAAAAGTGTTTATCAACTCATCAAGGTAAGACTTTAACATTGTATTGCAAGTCTTACTTATCCACAACATCTACGTAAAATCATTTCACATGGTTGAAGTATTGTTCAAATGCACTTAAATCACTTTTAGGTCTCACTGTCCTGTCAAGCATACCATTACTCGAAGTGTTTCCATTCCTCGAATCGAAAATTAGTTTCCATCAATCGAAGTCTGTGTTCAGTTTGGATGAGACTACTTGAGCGATTCAAAAACTAGTCTTTACCTCACCGGTGTCGGACGTGTTTTCAGCGCGCTCTTAGCCTTGTGATCATTGTGTTTCTGTTCTAGGCTGTTAGGGATTGTTTTCCATTAATTTTGGTATCATTCATCTCCTTATCACATTCTATTCATTTCTGTGTCATCGGTATCCCCTGTCATTTAGTGGCTCCTAAGTTATCGCTGTATTTCAGTCCCTTCGATTACTCCATTATCTAATCACGTGATTCGTTGTTTAGTGATTACCATAGCTTAGTTCCATTGGCGTGCTTCTATCAACACGCAGCTGCAGTGTGCTTTTGTCTCGTGATCTGGATTCATCTCTCTGTCCGATTTCTCTGCTGTTGAGAGTGCTGTAGCTTGGCGTATTGTGCCAAGTCAGATTTCTATGTAATTCTCTCTCCAGATTGCATCCCTCTTCGATTTCTTTGCTGATCACACGCGTTTATAGATATCAAATTTCTTCAAAAAGATAGAGCGGCGCAGTAGTGTAGTGGTACCGTGTTAGACTTGCCAACCACATTCATCGAGTTCAAATCCTGCTCTAATTTTATTTTTCTCTTTGTTGTTTTGTGTGGTAGTTCACAGTCTTTCTATGATAATAGCATATAATTAGCTAGTGTTGAGCTCTTACACTGTTTACTCTCTACCGTTCGTTTTTTTGTATTATCTATCCACCGCATAAGTGTGGGGCCGTTAGTGTGCATGTAGCTTGGCGTGTTGTTTTAGAACCAGCGTATATTTTTCCCATCCATCCTACTTCGCTAATTCGGTAACTGCAGGGTCTGAGTGTGGGCTTAGCCTACTATTATACCTTCTTTGTTGTGACTGAAATTTCTGAGTGTGACTCCTTTCTTATTGTAGTTAATTCCTTTTTTCCCTCTTCGCATAATGCCTAGAATGGCTAAAGATTCCAAGAGTCAAGCTTCCTCTGATCTTCTCCCTGGTAGATCTACGTGTTGGTGTAATCAGCTCTCCAACTCAACAGAGATTGAGTGTTCCAACTGTCGATCTTGGATTCATTACCTCTGTCTGGGTCTTTCCTTCCGCCAGCTCTCCTATGTTATCAATGACGATTCTGGCCTTTATCTCTGTAAATCTTGTTGTCTCTCTCCAGAAGTTGACTCCATCAAGACCAAGTTACTGGACGGTTTCCCGTCTGATGAGCATGTGTATTGCTTTGACGAGGATTGGTTCACTGTTGCCAATTTAACTAATCCTCCTGTTTGCCAGACTCAGGATGTTTCTCACAGTTGTGTTAGTTCCAATGTTAAGGAAATTTCTCCCAGTTCAGACAGTCCTCCATTGCTTTCGAAATTTCAAGAATTGGAGAAAACATTTTCGACTCTGACATTGAAGCTGGAATCCATGATAGCCATGATCTCTACTTCCCTCCACGAGAATACAGCTGATAAATCTCCCAGCATTCCTTGGCCTGCTCCTCTTCCCCCCGTTTCTTCCTCCCAGTTTTACAGCGGTAATTTTCCTCCTCTCTCCTCAATAGATGTCCCTGTTGATCGCTCACCTGGTGCTTTTCAAGGTCCAGCTCTATCGAATCATGTATCGAATCCCACTCCGCCTATCTCAACTTCCCGGATGCCTGTCTTTCCCGTGAGACAGACCGGTTCGATCCCGTCCGTCCCTCCAGACTCTGGAATCTACATGCCAAATGAGCTCATCCTGACAAATTTTCCTGATGATAAGGATCTGTCTTTCGGTATATCTTCAATCATTCAGTCTATTAGAAACAGTTCTCCTTCCTCGTCATGTCCTGAACCAACTGATGTTATCCGTATTGGCAAGCCGAAAGTCAATTCTCATAGACTGGTCAGGCTGATTTTTAAATCTGCTTTCGACGCGAAGCTTTTCAAATCAGTTTTCTCGTCCGCTTCTCCCCTTTTTTGTGATTCAAGCCAGGTTCGCATTCGATCAAGCCTTTCGCCTTCAGGACAAGCTCTCCGTCGGCACTGCTTCGAACTGAATAAACAAGCTTCCAAGAGCGACAATGGCTCTTCTTGTGAGAGTTTTAGTTTACGGGACTCCGGGGTTATTTGGCGCTTCGTTCGCAGAGATGATGGTAGCTGGCAAAGAGACTCCTCTTGGTTTGATCGTACTTATTCAAAAAACTGAAGAGCCCTAACCTTGCACTTAAGTTTCTTAACTTGAATGCTCGCAGCATTGTCAACAAGCTTCACATTTTTCATTCCTATATCTCTGACCTCCAACCAGATATTATCTCTGTCACTGAAACTTGGGCAAATAAAAATTTTGATGATGCTTTATTTCAAATTTCAGGCTTTAAATTATTCAGATCTGATCGTCGCAGTGGTAGTCGCGGTGGTGGTGTTTGCCTTTACATTAAGGACTCACTTCAGTCTTGTGCTTTGGATGTCGCTAACAGCTCGAACTTCAGTGATTGTGTTTGGGCTGAAGTTTATCTTCAGAATAAATCTTCCATTCTTGTAGGTGTGGTTTATCGTCCTCCTAATTCATCAATAGCTAATGACAGTGTCCTATTCAAGCTCTTCCATGAAGCCTCCTCCCTTCCCCATCAGTTTAAGCTGATAAGTGGCGATTTTAATTTCCCCCACATTGACTGGGAGACACTTTCTTCCAACAAAGACTCTGAAGATTTTCTTGTTTGCACTGTTGAGTCAGGGTTCTACCAAACTGTCTTTGAACCTACATGCGAAGAGCATATATTGGATTTATTATTCTGCTCCACTCCTGATCTTGTTACCCGCGTTGATGTAATTGAACCTCTAGCCTCTTCAGATCACAATATGGTCTTGGCTGAACTGGCTTTTTCTGCTGAAAGAAAACCAATTTCTTCCAAGTCGACTCCTCGTTATAATTTTAAGCAGGCTGATTGGGACTTGTACCGTTCCATTCTCGCTTCCAATAACTGGGAAAGTTGCTTCCAGCACAAAGATGTGAATGAGATATGGGCTTCTTTTCAATCCGCTATTCACGGTGCTTTATCGTCAGCAGTTCCAACCATGAATTATCTTCGAAGTAACAGACCTCCTTGGGATTCTCCAGAAATTCGTTCTTTAAAACTACAGCGCAGAAGGGCGGAACGTATCTTCCTTGACACCGGATCAGAAGAGGCTAGACGTTTGCGCAATCATACATCTAACCTCTTGAAACAAGCAATCCGCAGATCTATTTACAATTTTGAATCATCTTTGGCTAACAGTGACAATCCCAAGCGATTCTGGAACTATGTAAAATCTAAACAAAAGGTTCGATCCACCGTTGGTCCGCTTGTCGACCCGTCCACTGACCGAGTAGTGTATGATCCCCTACACTCAGCTACTATTCTTGGTGATTCCTACAAATCTGCTTTCACCTCTGAGTCTCTTCCCATACCTGCTGTTCATGCACAAACTGATCACTGCCTCGCTGATGTAGTCTTCACACCTGATAGAATTCGCTTCCACCTATCACATAAGAAGAATTTCTCCTCCCCTGGCCCTGATGGCATTCAATATATCTGCTACAAACAAGGTGCTTTTGTTCTGCTTCCACTTCTTGCTCGCCTTTTCCAGATCTTTTTTGAGCTGGGGAATATCCCGCTAGTCTGGAAGCACGCTCTGGTTACTCCTATACATAAGAAAGGTTGTCGCAAGAAGGCAGAGAATTACCGTCCGGTCAGCCTGACTTGTACTGCCTCCAAATTGATGGAGTCGATTGTTCGCGATCACCTGTGGCAGTTCTGGAACCAATATGATATAATCAAGCGCTCTCAATTTGGTTTTCGATCCAATTCGTCTAGTACCCACCAGCTCTTAGAATTCCTCGAGGATTTAACATCTGTTGTGGATCGCGGTCAGTGGGCTGACGTCATCTATCTCGATTTTGAAAAAGCGTTCAATTCAGTCCCTCACTTTCGTCTCCTCTCGAAATTAACTTCCTTGGGCATTGGAGGGAGACTTCTATGTTTTCTGAAAGCTTTTCTTGAGGATAGAACTGAGAGTGTTGTCGTGGATGGTGTGCATTCTTCCCCCTACAGCATGATTTCTGGTGTCCCCCAGGGATCCGTTTTAGGCCCAGATCTGTTTGTCGCCTTTATTAATGACATTGATGACACCTTGACAAACTCTTCTTTATTGAAATATGCTGATGATGTAAAACTGTACTCCGAAATCAAGCGCACTGATCCCCTGAAAGCCAAAGAACTTTTGCAAGCTGACCTCAACGCTGTAACCACCTGGTCGAAGAAATGGCAGCTATCGCTCAATCCCCAAAAGTGCTCCATTCTACACTTTGGATTTCGCAATCCTGCCTCGGACTACCGTCTAGATGGAAGTTTCCTGAATAATTCCAAGTGTGTCAAAGACCTTGGAGTTCTGATTTCAAAAGACCTAAAATTCTCTCGGCACATTCTGACCTGTGTTCAGAAAGCGAATCGCATTGTATCTGCCATCCTCAGGACATTCGTCTCTCGAGACGCCGATCTGCTTATTCGTCTCTTCAAGACACTGGTCCGCCCTCACCTCGAATATGCCATCCCAGTCTGGAATCCTTCCCTGAATAAAGACATTCTGGCTATTGAACGTGTACAACGTCGATTCACCAAAAGCATCCGTGGTCTATCCTCGTTGCCCTACGAAGAAAGACTGAGAGCTCTGAAACTCCCAACACTACAATGTCGTCGTCGGATTATGGACCTTACAACCGTGTTCAAAATATGTAAACACCTTACTCCAAGTGATCCCAATTCCTTCTTCACCTTTAGTGTTTCCCGAACCCGTGGACATAACTACAAAATTTTCCGCCGCCCAACAAATCTGAATTGTCGCCTATCCTCCTTTTCCCACCGCATTATAGATGACTGGAACCGCCTCCCCGACGATATTGTGAACAGTGAAACGGTGAAACAGTTTAAACGGAAGCTTTTTATGTTTTATTGTAACTTCTAATTGTTCCCTCCTGAATGTATTTCCTGTGTTGCCTTGGTGCTCCTTGCACTTATTGGTGTACTAAATAAATAAAAAATTTCAGTCATTCAAGTACTCAAGTCATTTTTCCACCGGTTCTTGACCGATGACCAGAGGTATTCGATAGGGCGCCGAATAAGGAGCCATTCTGAGAATCCGGAGTATTCAGATTTTGTAGATGAACAATACTGCAACAATTTGCAACGATTTTACGTTGATGCTGTGGATACGTAAGACTTGTAATACAATGTCAAGCGAAGTCTTACCTTGGTGAATTGATAAACACTTTTTGGATAAAGTGCTTCATTGCCTATTCTTTCATATGATTCTGATATTGGAAAAATTCGTCTAACTTTATTCTGCAGATTCCATGCTGTACATGTATCATGAAATATTATGACATCACTGATTGTTTCCATGTCGTTTTGTTTTTGTTGCAAAAACGAACTCGCTATAAGTTCAATAGAGCATTTTTATAGAACGGAACAGGCTTCAGTTAGAATGTGCGAAAATAATCAAGCAGATGTACGAGCGTAGCTACTGCACAATATACGGTGTATTTACGAAACGAGCGCAATCTCAAGATTGAGGCCATTACTGGTAGATGTAGAGAATGAAATATACGGCTTTTCTCGTATCTGAGCTACATGAAAACGTTTTGAAATTCCTAATTTCTTCATTCACTCATTATGAAACGCATAATATAAGATAAAACAAATTCTGGCAAGCCTATAGTATTTTGCAATTGAAGAGAAATTTTATTGTCTTTCATGTGAAAGTAATAAAGCAACTACAGTAGCCTATTTCTTATATAACACTACAAATCGCATTGAAGACATTATTAATCTTTTTACATGATTTTTCACATCAATTACCTATTTTTCTTTTCATCATAACTAATTCAAACCTAACTAACTTAATTCTTACGAAATATTCATTCTAAGATTATTCGGTGTATTCAACCGACGACAGAAGAAAGTGATAAGCTTCATAAAAAAACATGATCATATGCCTTGTGCATTAATCACATAAGGTGTTGAAATCAAATGCATGTATTTATAGTCAATCTCTTGCAACAGCAGACGAAAGCAGGATAGAAGCTACTGTAGGATGTGATATCTCAGCTCGATGACACAAAAGTCAGTATAGAGAAACGGACCCGTGTCATGTGAATACACGCATACATGTATTGGTTAACAATGAATATTAGTGGCAATGCAAGTTGCCCAGGTACCGGTACCCTAATGTTTCCATTATTTCCCATTTTCCCGGTTTTTACCATCTTTATCCGGTATTCACCTGTTTTCCTGCCTTCCCTGGTAAAAACTAGTTTTTCTTAAAACATTGTTAAGGAACCACCAATAGTTAAGGAAATCAAAAAATGAATGCTTTAAAACAAAATGAAACTGTTTGATAAGATGGAGAAATGAATAATAGAAATAAAAAATAGAGCTGAAATGGCACTCTACCATGTAGAATATCATCGAACTAATGCTACACACTATAACTAAGACTGCACATAGAAATTGCGTGTATTTCACAGGACGACTACTACTTTATGGAATTCAACATTTCTTCGTTCGTTCTTCATACACAATGGTTTAATACTTCATCCAATGATGTAAAATGGAACCCAATATTTTTACCACTACTTCAGCTGCTGATTGTGAGCAACTGATTACAACTGATGAACAACTGATTACTACTGATGAGCAATTGATTGCAAGTGAGCAATAACCATAAAGATCAATAAATCATCGCATTATTTAAAAAACTTCCACAATTTATCAAGATAAAAAAGCAGATTTTCATTTTAATCAATTAAATCAATAATAAGAGAAAATACGAAGAGTGTTATACCTTTATTGGTTGCACCACGACAATTGATTGGAAGAAGGAAAGGATAAAAGCCACCAACCATTCCTCAGCCTTCTCTTTTCCCCACTGCATACTGTAGAGAATAACGAAGAACGCAGAGGCAAATATGCTAAGAAAGACAACTGAAACCGAAAAACCGGATGCTGAACATATAGCAAATTAATTGGGAAACATAATTGAAGTGCGATGCCATGGGTGTCATATAATTTTTTAAAAATTCGATTGATCATCCTTAACTTGCCTATGAAATTTTTTTACAAAAGTAATTTCTCCGGCTTTTCCGAAAAAAGCATAATGATCGTATATACACGTAAATGTTTGGCGCTTTGTAATTCTTCAGCGGAACTGAATCAAGTGGAACCAAAGATATAAAATTGTCATTTACGGATTTCAAATTATTAATACCAAGAAATTCAATTCATTGCACTATCCGAATTTTAAACATGAAATTAATTTGTTATCAACATGTCATGGCATCGATGCTTTTCATCAACAAATATTCCTGAGAAGCCACAGGCAATTATCTGGAAAAAAATTAAATGGATATTACATTACTTGACACATGGAGATCAGATATCTATGCTGTTGAAGTCTAGCATCGAAAGATCCACTTAAGAGATGTCTCTTGTGGAATTATGATTTGAAAATGTACTATAAGGGCTGCAGATAGCATGAAAGACGACAGTTTATCTTGTGACTGCATATTTATGAATTTCATTGGTATTCCAAGCGATCCTCAGCAGGGTGATAATTCAACAATCCTTTAAAATATTTTATAGGCTACTTTATAATTTTATTTTTAATTGTCAGTCATATCATAAATTTTCTAGAGCGGCTCTTCTGTCAATTGATGTTGCTTGAGTAATCTATCAACAAAATTGCAAACAAAGTGGAAGCTTTCTTCCGGCGGATTTGAATTCAATAGTATTTTTGCAGTTAACGGACAACTATTTTCACATTTATGAGTCAATGGGCAGGCACTTAAAAAATCAAGGTCTCGAAAATGGGGGATCGAAGAAGTCTGACAATGGGTCTATTTTTTATTCACTTTCATTACATTTCGAAAATATCTTGATATAATTGTATAGGGAAGCAACTCGCACTCGTGCACATTTACAAGGCAATACATGCGCTATCAAACATGGATCACAAGGTAATACTTACAAATCCAAGCAATGTAAATGCACCAATGAGGGAATAAGAAGGGCTGCTTCTTTTTCTTCGCTGGCGCACCATCACCCATCTCAATTGAATCTTCATCTGACTGCTTCTGATGAAAGGCTAGAATATTTCGTAAACTGTCCCATAATTTCGAGTGAGATTTCGCTTTCACATTGATATTGGAAGACTGCGGACTTTGAAAAAGCTCCGAATTTGGATCTATTGCACGCCATTTATATTTTCTTGAGGCTTTCGACATTTCTTGATTTTCCTGTGTTATTTGGTTGCCCTTAGATTTGCATTTTCGAAAGAATGTTACAATCAGCAGAGATGGAGGAAATACGATAAGAGTAGACATAAGACTGACATATAAAGTAGTCGTTGTTATTGTTATCTTTCCGATTGTTATGCCAACAGGTTTCACCTTTTCTTCAGCCTAAAAATACAGAAATCCAATTAGTCTTCTGACGTGAATATTAAAACTGATCAAGTTCATGCAGTGGTTCATCAATAAAGTATGGATGTCAGAAATCAATAACTCACTAGTGATGAGAGCTATTATCAGCCTATCATGCTACGATAAGTTCACTTACCCATGCCCCCCCGCGCACCCGGCCGTGAACGATGCAAATACCCCACCAGAGCCTGTGGGTTCTCGTTGGTACTGATATATATGCCGGTCATTTTATTTCCCCTTGCAGTTGTATCGCAGTTCATTGAAAAAGAATGAAAGTAGAAAGAGCTATTTGGCACCAAAGAGACGACTGAATAGCTATTTCATCCAATGTCAAGAAACATCAACATGCACAGTTTGAGAAAACACCATGTAACTCTATATTGCAGATTCTTGAGGTCTTTTTCCAAACTCAATCCGACTGTACTCTATTGACCTTCGGAAGAGGACATTCTGGCATCGACTTGAAAGATTCATCCAACACTTTAGTCTTTTTACATTCAATGGTCCGTCATTGGCCAATTGGATAATCAAGAAAGATGGACAACCCGTTTTAAGAAGTTTTGATAATTCAATTCTGTTAGAGGGCACTCATGTGCTTTGTGATCTCTGTGTTGCGATTGTTTGGTCTTGTAGTCGAGCCTCGAGCATTTCATTGAAGATTTCCAGAATGATAGTATCACAATCACAAGTATTAGAATATTCAAACGTGTCGGCTTACTCTAAGGGCAATTATCAAATGAATGATGTTACAGCCAGGAAAAAAAGAACCAGAAAAAAATTTAATGCATTGGTTACATAGAAAAGGCCGTCTGTTCATCGCATCTGGAACACTCTGAATTCCCTAAAAATTCTCCCATCGTCACGATTCCATCAGATTCAAAGAATTCAGATTACATTGCACAAGTTTTGTCGATGAAATAGACCGGCATAATCAACGGTTTGAAAGACATATTTTACGTCACTACTCCCCCATTGGCTGGGGACTTGGACGGCACTAACGCAGTCAGACTTTTCTAGAGCATTATGGCACTTTTAGTTTAATGACACGTTCGGGGCTTGACTTCTGGACCAGAAGATCACTAGGCCAAGCACTTAACCACTATGACACGGAAACCACCAATTGGCTTGAAAGACAGCAGGTAATGAAAAAGTTCACTAACTTCTCCAAAGAACTTTACATCGTCTGACATTCCTGCCTGTAAAATTGGTACGTGGAAATTGCGCACCTATCTTCACAATGCAACTGCGGCACTCTGTTGGTCTTGCCGCATGCAATGACAAAAGAACGTGCTCTGACGCGCTCTCGATGATAACAATCCTCAATTACATCACTCTCTACAGTGCCGTAGTTCTTCATTGTCTGCCTGCTTTTCTTGTATATTGTTGCATGCATAGATGTACATGTTTTTTAATTTGAATTATGTACATTAATACTTTATTACGTGTTCTACAAAAAAGACCTCTGCTATTGTTCTCGAATATCCAAGTTCATGTTAAATTGATTTACCTTAAAGAACATGGCATTCGATATCATGGTAAGGAAGAGCAATGCCACACAACAGGAAACTCTTTGAACACGCGTGAAAGACGATCTAGTCGGACGGCTAAAGACCGATAACCAGAGATGATCGTTCCTCATTTTGCTGGTGAAAGAAGTTGAAAAAAGATGCTTGAAGGAAACCAGATCTGAATATCCAGCTACAGGAATGATTCTTTCCACCATTCCATCGTCCTCCTCGACAGCCAACCAACGATTGTTTAAGAAGAAAAACCTGTAGGATCGGAAATAGATGTTTAGTATTTACAATAGGACTCCACTAAATCAAAATATCTTACTTGTCTCCGGTCTGTAAATCAGTGACAACAATCTGATCCAAGTACCAAGATTTATCTTTTCCCTTACCAGAGTTGTCATGCCAAATACGAAGGAATGTCAACTGGCCAAGATTACTTTCAGTGCTCATGATGAAATTTAGAATGCTGCCTCTTGCGAAATTCTGAAAGTAATGATGATCAAGTTCTATACGACGTATAACTCTTACAAGCAATTCACATGTCTGGAGATTGATAACTCACTAAAAAAGAAGATAAGTTATTTCGTCAGACACTAAGCTTTATCGATGCCGAATGTACTACAGACACTGAAACGCACTCGGTATGGATTAGGCTTCTAGAGCGAAACGTCTGTCAAAATCATTTTAACAAAATTAATGTCTGAAGAAATTTCTTATTTACTCTTATTGCTGCTGCGCTCATGACAGTAACAAGAAAACACATTTATTAAGCTGTCTTTTTCATGAAATGACTTATCTGCTCGTTGAAAGATAATGGCTGCACCGAAATTAATTGGTGTGATTTAAAATTGAATATATTTTCAAGTTCCGTCACATCCCTGCCTCCCAAACAGAGATTACGGGATATTAGTCATGAGTTGCACCAACACACTGTACGAGTATTACAACTGACGTGGTTAGGTAGACGCATTAGCAGAAATGATCTAACTCACACATAATCGAATAGATTTGATTGTTGCAAAACATTTGTCGAGGTACTGCCGCATCACAAAGCGATAATCAAGTGACAGACAACAGCTTTAATGTCGCGTATAAAACTTATCACGTACGTGCGAAAAAGTTGAATATCTGTAAATATCAAACCTATTCAAAATCAACATGGATTCGTGTACACACATTTAGTCAAGAGTGGAATGCTTGTGTGAAATGGTCACAGAGCAACCAATTGACGTTAAGCATTTCATAATGTATGACCATACATGTAATAACAGAAAAGAACATCTTTACCAATGCGATTGTCACCGTGAATTTATCAATATTGCCTCAGGTAGATTAATTAAAGATCTTGGGTGTCATCTTTTAACACAGAATACACATGTGAATAGCATTATCAGAAAAACGCCGAGGAGAAATGCTTTTATTTAAAATCTTGGAGAAGACTAAAAATTGTCTAAACTTCATGGGAAATTTCGTGAAGACAGCTGCTCTCATCCTTTTACTTTCTTTTATGGAAGTTTGACTTGAAAATGTGAAATAAAGGAAACACTGACTTTTTGATGTTGGATTTTTCGGGGAAATCTTATACGGTTTCAGATAAATTGTGAACTTCAAACTACCTCATTTGAGTATTCACACATTCTAACACATTTTCACCCGTTCACACCTTATTGAGCTTATTTTATACTGAAACAATAATTTATAGATGATATTTTAAAACAACTTTATCAATGTTTTACACGAACAAAGTAAATATATTAGAGAATATCAGAATCGTATCATAAAGCCAATAGCGGTTCTATAGAAAACCAATATTGGTTCTCTAGAAAATCAAGACACAAAAGCAAAAAACCAATTTTGGTTTCTCAGTCATAATTTTGTCTTCCTGAAAACCTATTTTTTTAGAGTTATATGCACTTACCGTTCAATCTTAAGAATATGCCGCAAAGCCGTTAAGCCGCGACAAGAAAATGGTACATTCGTTCTTATGAATACATTTTATCGTAAGGTACAACAGCATATGATAGTTATATTTATCTGATACACATCCGTTTTGAGAAACTTTCTGTAAAGCTCCTACATTTCTAATGTATAAAATAGGATGAAGTCTATGGAGAGCTCACCTTTCGCTTTCCGTCATACAAATGACGTACACCAGTATCGCCAAAGTCACCACTGAAGATAAAGCTGATTTTTGAAGATGTGCCTGCTCCGGATCGTATTCCTGTCATCACCGTTACTTCATAATTATATGAATCGGACGGCAGATTGTCCTCAAGATGTGATGCACCCCACTGTCGAACGAAACAAATTGACCATTTGAAGAGATAGATATAAAACAGTGAATTTGACTTACTTTAAGGACATCTTTCCTATCTGCCCAACGAGCCCAGATGATTATTATGAAGTAAAGACAGATAACTGATATAACTGTGGCAAAAACTGCTGCATTTTCATTCAGATCCTTGAACTTGGCAAAAACGCTGCTGAAGTCAATGGTATTCGGAGGGACATAGAAATCACCGCCAAACGAAGTCAAGTGGTTCGAGACACACTGTGTTTGATTCATTAAGGTCCGGCTTCCAACCTGGTGTGTGAAATGATCATTTAAAAGAAAGTTAAATGCAAGTGCCAACATTGTATGAACATCGACAAATGAAGGCGAGAGGCATTCCGAATTATTAACTGCTGTCACTTATCAATATTGACATTTTCATTCTGAATCTGAATTGTTATCGAAATATTCATATTTCCTTAATATTGTATCAATATTCGGAATAATATAATTACAAAGAATAACAAATATGTAATACCTGTTTAAAATAATGGAAAGTAATCCAAGCATTACTTTCTTTAAGTCGTTTCAAAGTCCTATTCGTCAATGTCCTTTCAATGTTTATTCCACGGATCTTTGGGTCGCACGTTCGTCTGATGATGGTTCTTCTATAAATTCTATTTCTCTAGATAAAGTAAAGCTCAATGTCTGTCACAATAGTCCTACCTGGTCTTCATGAGGTGATCTGTCACGCACAAGTGCTTTCACTCCATCCCCCTAATGACGATTCTAAGATAATTTGCTCTTTAACTGTATTCATTGCTTTAACTAGTGCAGCCAGCTTCGTCGAACAACATCCGTCATGAACTCAGTGCAGTTTATTAAAACTTCGTTTCTTCTCTCCGTCAATGATTTTCCGTAAGCCCACCTACTCATCATTGTCCACTGTCCTGATCACGTTTTTTCTATTTATCCCTGAACCAATCGACGCACGATGACATGCTACCAAGCTTGGGTGGGGCCTCACACACGCAAATCTTGCGAGTTAAGATGAGCAACCTACAGTGAGAGCGGTGGCTCATCCCGAGGTGAACAGACTCAACCCTGTATCTTCTACACCTCCATACTGAAGTTTTTCTCTTGACCGACTAAGCCATCCTATGACCGCGTTCATCGTGTTCAGACCGTATATATTTTTGTGGTTTTTTCTGTACTGTCAGTCAAGTTAATATATACTGCTACTAGTAAACATGCGCAGTTCTATCTGTCGAATATCATCAGCCATATCAACGTTTCATTAATATCATTGTATACTTGCCCATAAATTGCAAGGCTCATATCTCAAGTTACATTAGAATAGTTTTTAACTTTGAATTACTGCTGCTACGTACTAACCCTGCAATGAATTCCCTTTACTTGAAAATGGTTGGTGCATGCCGACCGAAAAAATTACAAATTACATAAACAATAACTTAACAGCAACAAAAATTCCATCAACACACCCATTGCATGTTGGGTTCATTTTGGCAGCACTACTGGAAAAAGAAGCGGAATGCGTTTCATCTCACCTTCACACCATCCGTATCCCATTTCTGTGTCGTTGTGTTAAAGTAGCGACACATACTGATGTATGACGCCATGTCGTATGTGAAATTTCTTGCACTGACTTCACCAGTAAATCGAGATCCCCATAAAGAAACTCCAAAAGTATATTTTCCACAAGCTTCAGTCACGAATGCCGGAGCTGTGACAGTGTACATCAACTCCTGGACTTCCTCAGTTTTGTTAGATTCCTTGGTTGCATTAGGTCTTGGAACAATCTCCTTGTAATCATAGTATGTACTGTTGGGAAAATCAGTCCTTTTGATGTAAACCATGTAGACATCATCTGGGTCACTGGGTTTTAGATAGAAAGAAATACTTGAAGAATTCTGATCAACGGTGACCGAGTGATAATTCATTTTTCTTTCTTTCTTCTTCCCTAAAGACGTGACAATGTAATAACGAACCGGTTTTGGAATGGTTTTTCCTGAAAGAGAAGTCATTACCTTAAAATGTGTTGTCACGGTAAAGAATCTATTCACGTACATTTTAATGATCTGAATGTCTGAACGTTGTAAGATTGAAATTTATACAACAATACTACTGTGGTCTGTGAAGCACTTTCGAAACTGAAATGTGCTGAAATGTACACAGTAACTGCCGTCCATTACGAGAGACGAAAATACGCACTGAATGTAGTATTATTTCAGATATAGAGAAGAAATAACTAAGTAGTTCTTGCGTATAGACTAACACACTGCGGTTATTCGGGAAAATCTGGATTTCATAAAAGTGCGATTTAAAATACAAACTGCGACTCACGAGCCACATGTGGCCGCATGAGACGTGAGCTTATTAATTTTATTGATGTCACAAAAAACAAGCGAAATGCGCCGTGCAATTTAAAGTCTTATAATTAGTTCAAAAAACCGAAGATTCTGTCATCAAAATTTAATGATGCATGTATTTGAAAGAAAATGCATTAAAAGAGAAATCCAAATCTATCGGTAAATGATGAAAAATGCTCTCAACGGTTCAGTATGTGTCTCAGCTTTACTTGTTTATTTATTAATTGGAATATTTATTTTCTTTTAATATGACAAGCTAGATTTTGACGAAATCTCGACAGACCGCATTCTTGCCCTTCCCATTAAAGAGGTTCAATAGATAGCATTTTCATGACATTATTTCCAAAACTATAATTTTTTACACCATGAATTTTAATGGTACAATGGACAGCAACCAGCAAGAATCACATTATACCCATAAATTACAAGCTGTGAATTAAATTTTGAATTCACATTTATGAAAAAACTCATCACAACATGCGACCTTTAATTACTAAGGCTAAACCATGTTTTATTCGGGCTGCTCAAAGAGCCCTTTCCCTACACGTTTTCTGATATTGCTTTAAATCTCTAATAGCTGCGACTACAATTTTTCGCAGCTGAAGTATGTTTTTACATGCTTCAGATATTGGACTTAAATTTTATCAAATTGGGTCAATAGGAATATTAAAAAATTGACCATTACTTAAATGTGCTTTTTGAAAACCGAGAATATTTGTCAGTCTCTTGCAAACTTGAGTATCTCAATCAATTATAATTACTTATAGACCACTATGCATGCAGTAAGTATGTAGTGCGTAGTGTCGACTCAAAAGAGCATCTGCATACAGTGAAAATTTTTGTATCAAAAGATTCAGTTTTTTGCAGAAATTATGCTTCTGCGGTTGAAAAAAATATTTGACCGCTTTTTTAAGAAACGTAATTTTTGCAAAATATTCCTCATATACCAGCGACGTGAAACCACTATATAAGTAGTATGAAACTTATTAGATATCAAAAGGAATGAATATTCACTGACAGGCATCTTCATTAAGCATAAATTAAGCTGATTATTAGAGACCGGAAAAATATTTTCTGAAAACTACAGAAGTATTTAAATATATATATTTATAAAAAATGGCCAAATATTCACGATGAATATGTAAAATTGACTAAATATTTAATAAGATACGTCTAATATTTGTTGCTACAAGTAGTCTATATAACAGAAATTGGCGATTAAAACTATATGCGAACTCCGCATCGTTTATTCTGCAAGAAACATCTACATGTTCATATCACATAATTATTTTTCCGTTGAAGGAAAAATTTGCAATAAACGGTGAAAATCGTAGACAAGTTTTCAAGAGTAAAATTGTGTCGTCGGTCAGTAAAAATGTGCTTGCGCTGCGGAAACATCCTCTCTTCTTCACAGCTAGCTGATGGCGCGTCCTTGTATCGAGTCAATTCTTCTGATGAATGCTGACCGGGGTCTAGTTGACCTGTGGAATTTGGAAACGAAACACCATTGATCACATCACTAAACTACCGAATCAATTTGAGACCGACATTTTTGTTGATACCTTCACAGAATTTGTCTTTGACACTTTTTCCTGTCGAGTCATTCAATGATTCCAAGCATGCGAAAACAGCTGTGCCATTGATAACAGTAACCACAAGTTCCAATGTTTTTCGAGTTCATTGTTCACAAAGTGAGTAAACGAATGATTGTGCGCGTAATTTCAGTCAAACAATCCTGCTTAGTAAAAATCGAGTTTTATCAACACAAGTGATGAGCGAAGGAAATTACAGAATGCCTTACATACCAGGCATCCTAGTTCGATGTCTTAGGATGGACGGAATCTTCTAGTTTGAGTCTCAGGCAACTGTGGAAAAAGCATGTGATTCCAAATTTGTTGAACAATATATATTTATTTTATGTTTACCTAAATATTTATATTTAGTGTGCTTGTCAACTGCGTAAAATATTTATTTAAATATGCTCTATTTAAATAAATAAAAATCCAATCTCTGCTGGTTATGAAGGAAATTTCATGAACCACATTATGATGCAAGTCTTCATGCAAAAGCTGAGATCTGATTGTGCTTCTTGGCTGAAATTTCAAGTTTTCAATTCAATTTTCATAAGCATAATTCTATGTTTCTTAATTATTCTTAATGTTTCATTTCCTGAATCTGAGTAGCAATGTGGACCCCATTTACTCCTTTTAAAGTTAATTATGATCTTTTCTTTGATTGTGATATTTTGTTCATTCAGTGGCAGGTTTTCTAATATGATCACGCTTTTGAATATACTCTTATTAATAATAATAATAATAAGGCTGAGCTTTGAATTAATAGTAACCCATCGATTTGCTAATTTAACAAACTATAAAATCTCCAAGGTTGACATGACACGGAGGATTTGTAAAATACTATTATTCCTTCTGTATTGATGTCATGCTCACTCAAATCCGTGTGAATTTCTTCAGAAGCGCACAAATTTGCATGCCACACATGTGGTTCTGGGTCTCAACTCGAGTTCATTAAATAAAGTCGAAAGTATACACATTGGGGATTTAATGAATACTGAGTTGCTACTCTACCTAAATGTACTTACTCTGTGCCACAATACAATAGACTGCAAGTGAAGTTATTGTTAACATGTTCATTCATCCATAGATGCATTTTTGCAATTATCATTCGGATAGTAGGAATGAACACTACTCATAATGCATGTAGATTTACAAGTAATGCTGTCAGCTTCATGCTACAAATAGTGGATCCCAAGCATACAATGGACTGACTATCATGTCTCACAATATCTTTGATACACTGCTGTATTCAGATGTGCAGCTCTGTTAACGACAACTGTACAAATTATTTTATTAAATACATCGCCAGCCGTGAATCAAAGGGTACAGGTGAGCCAAGAAAAACGTTTTGGCTGAAGCAGCGAGTCGACATCATTGCCAGGGACAACGCCATTATTGCTGGCCTAGCCGGTACTAAGGCAGCATCTTAACTTTAGCTTTATTCCTTATCTCTTAAGTTGCAATTGTTTTTTAATTATTAAATACGGTAGCTGCTGCTTTGCAGTTTTCTCTATATTTCTGTATAACTGAGATTCTAGCAGAGAATCTATTCTAACTGAGATTATTTATAATTTCAGCTAATTTTCAAAAATTTCTATTTGAGCTGCATTCAGCTTGAATTAACTATCCCAATAAAATCAAACATACTCCCAAAATTGCCTTCAGACGGTTTCATGCGCTAACTGGTCAAAACACATCGCTTATCAAAAACATCTACCATCAATTTCCATCAAAACATAAACTTTTGAAAGAAAGTGATATTCAAAAATTTAACTGCCATTTATAGCAAAAAAGTGACTGAGTTTAAAAAAATATTAATGTCTCCACTGAAACGAACATGTGGCGATTGTGTTGTGTGGATTGAGTTTAGGAACGAATGAATCACAGGAACATGAAAATCAAAGAGGGATTCCAGGAATCGCCCCCTTCCCCCGGCTTGCGGAGCGCAAAATAGTCCGGGTAAGTAGAGTTAATGCAAAGTCATTGAAATGATTCAAATATTGTATTATCTTGGCTATCTTTATATATTCTTCAACTTACAGCCCCAAAACGCTCATTGAATTGATGTGCTCCTCGACAAGAAATGTTGCATATTCTTGCAGGAAACATATACTAGCACTTCATAAGAAAAATAAACTACTTTAAAATAGACAGAGACGTAGAGGTTCATCAGCGCTTCCTGTCGGTTCTACAACATCTTAAAGTATCAATTGCCGGCGCTGTCAATTGCTCTTCAAAGCGTGAGAAATTTATAAAATGAAAAACAAAAATAGAATACAAAGCAATATTTCTTGTAGTGGCTTGTATGTTTACAGTGCTAAACATGTGCATTTACACAAATCTAAAATGCTTCATCTATTTGACCATTGTCTAAGGAGAACAGACTGGATTTAAAAAAAATGAGTGGTTCAACAATCATGGAATCTTTTATTTTGATTTACAATTCCCACACCCGTTATCGGTTAAATATACGTTCTAGGCCCCCTATCGATAGAGTAATTGCTCGACTTGAGCCCCAGCTTTATCATGTCAATAATATTTTAGTAAAGCTCCGTTGTGTTTTTGGGAAGCGTTTGATTCATGTACAACATTCAAGCATGACGTCACATATGCTACAAAATTCTCAATATATTCAGTGAAACTGATGCAAATTGAGTTCAAAAATATTATCGGAAAAAGAGGAGTAGCAGATAGAAAGATTGTGATTTCCAATTTTGCTATTCCTATCTGACTAACTGTGTGAACTTGCTGAATGCAGGTGTGATGAGCAATACTCTCATCCGAATGTCTTACTGATGACTTTATATTTCATTTTCATTCACCTCATTAATCAAAATAATCCCGATAAAACTCTTACTTGGAATCATGATGTTGATCGGCTTCGGGGTATCCTTTACAACAATAGGCTTTCCTCCTCCGTCAGAGTAGGTTAAAGCGATGACCGGAGAATTGACCCCTTGAGCCCAGGTAAAGGGATTTTGTGGCGTTGCCATCAGCTGTGAAATGAGAATCACTTTGCATGCTTAAAATGAGACAATATTTACAGAATAATTATTTACTCACCTGAGCACCTGCTCCATTCGACCCAGGAATAGCTCCATCTGGGACCGCTATGCCACCAAAATCAGAACTCATTTCCTTGTCTCCTTTCTTATCGACTGTCTTATCCACCTGCATATCGAACTTCGGAGACTTGATTTTAATGTTGTCAGTCTTATTGAGAAGTACTTCACCAGTTACAGAACCTGCACCCATGACTGAGTCTGAAACACTCTTATCCTAAAATGAAGATCATTGAGAATTAAACACTTGATTTCGGTCAGTCACACGTAGATTGTTTAAGCACTATCCAAGTATAGGCTCTCAGATAATAAAAGTACACTCAAAGTATGAGACATTTTGGTTGAAACCGGAAGATTCAACAAGTGTAGTTGCTCCTCTGATGACGAAGACAAAAGAGCTGACCACATAACCCACCGCATCAAATAGCGACAGCAACAGCGGTATCGAATGAGATGACTTTTTCGGACCTCTTCAAAAGAAGCTCGTCAACAATATCCCTGAGGCGGCGGACGATTTGGACGCTTGTTTGCGCGACAAGAATACAACGCTTCCGATGTTGGAGAAATACCCAACATTTCGAAACGGACTGTTCTCTGTTGGAGGACATATTTTTACGAAAAAATAAAAAGACACTTTGATGAAATT
This sequence comes from Prostheceraeus crozeri, assembly GCA_907163375.1. Classification (NCBI taxonomy): domain Eukaryota; kingdom Metazoa; phylum Platyhelminthes; order Polycladida; family Euryleptidae; genus Prostheceraeus; species Prostheceraeus crozeri. The sequence continues at coordinate 473,697 of CAJQUW010014145.1, read as the reverse complement.
TTTTTAATGCTGCTCTCACTTAAAGCGAACAACATGCTGTGATAGACTGATTATCTTTCGAACAAGCGTTTTGGAAAAAACGAGTTCAACGTTCCTTTCGATACTCGGACATTATTTCAATTTTCTCATCAAATATTTACAGAAATTCCAGTTCATTATTTGCAAAGCAAATTATTGAATAATCGCAGCACTGATTTTTGAAAAAAATGGTCGATGATCGCGTTCACAACTTACAAAATGAATGTGACTGTAAGCGATCAGAAAATTATAGTCGCATACAATCGCATCAGAGTAGCATCTCTATACATGCTATTTATCTATATCTCATGCCTAGCTGTTTAAAAGTGAGAACAAGAAAGGTTCACAATTGCTCACAAGGAGAACTTTGTATCTACTACGTATCGGGTCCACAACTGGTCTCAATCGCCAACTAAACAACTTTTTGCAGCTACTACATGTGTGTACAAAATTGATAGGTATTCCTGAATAAGAATCATAAATGTTTTTCGGATAAAAGTTAGTTTTTCTAGGCAATTGTGCCTGATCTCTACAAACAATACTAACACACTAGCATTTGATTAAACAAACATTATGTATACAAAGTTTCAATGGTTGAGGAGCAGGATGACCGGCTGACTATGCTTGGTTTTAGGTGCTCTTGGAAGATCAACAGTCGGCGGACAAATGACAAAGGGGTGCCCCACAAAACTAGAAAATTGTATGTGCTGCATAAATGGCACAAAACGATGCAAAACGACGTCACAACAAAAAACAGATTCACAGATTCATATTAAAAATCATATCATATTGTATGGAATTGATTGTCAGCGTTAAGCGGTCCGCACTTTATCATAAGACTAAAATGATTCATCATGCACACACACAAAATGATTCACATTAATTACAGCCTCCTTTTGTAGAATTTTAAATATACATATGTGCTCTTTCTTCATTGAACAACATGTGGTGTAAATGAGAACAAGCACGTTAGAAGCGCTCCATACGGGCAGACAGAAGACTTTCCAAATCAAAGTTGTGCTACACAGACGACTGATTATTATTACACTTATCTTTCATCAGCAAAAGTCACCTAAATCGATCCTTTGGAGATCCGTAGATCATAGTCAATCTCACGAAGATTTGCCACTTTTTGGTGAAGTATACATGTACATTTTCTACAATCACAGCGTCATCATTAGCTTCTAGAATTCATGTAGCCTAGATGCATACATGTACATCATTGTTACGATGAATTTTCAACCCTGGTATATAATCTTGGGTCAGCACCCCAAGAATCTTCCATGCATCCCCAAGATTGATTCACTGTTGTTGGGTCACCGCTAAACCTGGAACATATATGTGTTGTTAGAAGCAATTTACAAGCAGTCATATCCCAAGTTCTTAATGTGGATGTTGCTTTACAAATAGATAACCACAACACTCACATTTCTTGCATATCTAATACCTGTATTGAATTCTCTCGGCGCTACGTAGAATAGCTAAATGCAATGCAATATTCATCACTATTAGGAACTTCTAGACTTTACAATAGATCTTAAAAGTGCCAAACACATTAACCTTGAAGATCACATGAAAAGATCGCACGAAGTTCTGTTTGAAATCTTTGAATATTTAAGACTAATATCTTAAAGTAATAAAGAATTTTCATTAGGACAGAATTTCACATTTCAAATCAGAATTCAGAACTATAAACACAAAATATGCATAACTACTTACATTGTTATTCTTTTTCTCCATCAATTTTCTCTTCTGCTCAATACACTCATCGATTTGTGCCTGTACTTCATCAGGATGTTCGAAACGCATTTTAACCTCGATTTCTTGGACGGTAAAACAGTCATACCTGCAAGATTCAACAGATAAGAACGAAATGAATGGGAGTTTCAAATGAAACATTCTTCGGTTTTCTCTTAGAAAGGATTTTAGAAAACTCGATATCTCACTCACACACAGTTATCCTGGACTTTCAGACAGAATAGTTCCACGAAAAACAAGTAAAAAATTTTTATCTTTATATATCTTTTTATAAAATATCTTTATCCGAAATGGCAACCTCTTAACAGCTCGAGCGCGTGTACAGCATGCATGTGCTTATTGTTACCAATTGTCATTCCACATATTAGGCCTACTTATATTGCAAATTCATGACTATGGGAGTCAATATAAGTGAATATTACGTATGCTACTTATTGCACACGTGTGCATGTACATACTTATATTACATATTGCTTCATAGGGACTTGATCTACTCGAGGAATGGAAGATTCTCAGTAATATAGTCAAAGTATATTCTCAGTATTAAGAATCATTTCATAGTGACTGTATAAGCTATAAGATGACCGATGCATGTAAAAAATCTGATAAAACAGACCAAATCGCGAAATATTATTGTTGTAATTTTTTTATGATAAAGGTAGGCTTACCTAATAACGTAACAGATCACAAAACACATGAACGATTCAAAATGGTGTCAGCAATAAAGTGAATTACACTAGTAGTTTAATGTAGACACACAGTTAACATTTTCTGTTGCTATTGACATTTTAAAAATGCCCTATGTCCAGGGTTTGATGAAAAATCAATTTTCGATTTAAATTCCCAGTAATTGGGAGAAGGTTGGAAATTCCGTCCTGTACATGTATGTTCACGCTTTCCCTGCTTTCATGCCGCAAGGACACATTGCATAAAGATGTTGGTTTCGATACAGTGAATGTCGAAATGGCTCAATGTAAAGAAAACTAACCATATGTTGTTTTTGCGACTTACATGCCATTTGGAATATCGGAGACAGTGAACTGACCAGGGTCATCATTCACTTTTTTAGCAGTTCCCTCTTCAACGGATTTATTGTGAGCAGCTTCTTCTGATTCTTTCCAAGCTTCCAATTCTGCTTTTCTTTTAGCCGTTTCCTCCGCCAACTTCTCAACGTATGACTTTTGCGGAACGACATTACTCATTCCTTTCACCAGTGCTAAACAAGAGAAATTTATTTTCATTACATTGGGAGAAAAACGCTCGAATCCTCCCGCTAAAAATTATGTTTTACCACTCATACCTCATCGTACTTATATAATAATAATTCCAGTAATACTATCACAAGCTATACCGAAGTAGCAATAAGATGGACCAAAGAAGAGCTAAATGAGATAAATAGGAAACCCCATAAGATCATGAACATATGCGGTGGGCAGCACCCAAGAGCAGACGTCGATCGGCTCTATCTACTGCGGAATCTAAGAGGTTGAAAAGCATCGCACAGGCAATCGAGGGTGAAGACAAAACCTTTACGACGATCCACTGCCAGCGGCGGAGAAGTATGGTGGTATGTACTAGAGATCTACAGTCGTCGGAAACTTGCCCTCAGTGACGTCGCGTGCTCCCAGACCATAGGCCTTCACTAGGCATTGGAATACTATTTCTATACCAAACACTTTTATGTTACAAAATTAATTTTCAAGAATTTAAATGAATTTTTAATAACAACATCCCGAACATTATTTAAGGCCAAGTGAATGTGCACATGAGAAGTGATTGCTCATGTCGCTTAACCGCCTTACTCAAGGAACTGAGACCACATTATCTCGAGAAAAAAGGAGGCAAGGCTAACAGTTTCCTGTGTTTCTCACGGCCGGTCAGCCACTCACATGTTTGAAATTTTGATGCATTAAAATGTCTTGTGTAGTGCTTCTTATTTCTTTCTCAGTGACTACTTTCATTTTTTATCAGGTGTTGACCTACCTTGCTTGACGACTGTCATCTTTTCAGTAAATTCCCTTCGGACGAAAGACGTGAATGGCTATGATTTCATCTGCAGTACTACATATAGTGTCACATCAATCACGTAAAAACAAATTATGGAATTCTACCGAATCTGGGTTTTCGAGTCAGATGCATTACTCTGCATTCATTGGAGAACGCTCATCATCTGATCGCAGTCTTGTCTGAACGTCAGCCATCTGCTACTGTCGACGTAGTGCCTCTCTGACATTAAGCGAATCCGGGAACAATTGGGTTGCACTTCCCTTACTATATTTAGGTACCGCGCCTCGATCAAGAATCGTGTAGAATTTCATTGCAAAAATTGGAGAAGGCTATGTCTATCGGGAAAGCCAATATTGTCGCGGGCGCGTGCGCTTACTGCCTCACACACACACACCTCTCTTTCGCTGTCTGAACATCAGTGCTCCGTCTGGACACACGACTAGCTTGTGTGTCTAATTGTTCGAAGAAAACAGCTGTGATTCGAGCACGTCCTGCAAAACTGTTAGCTCTGAGATTAAGCGTCTGATTTTGAGACGGAAAGCTGTGCACAGCTACCACGAGAAGCTATCGAATTTAAATGAATGATGACATTTCATTTTTATAATTGTTGGAAAATTATTTTTGAGGATGCGCCGAAGGCCTCGCAGGTACGGAGAAGACGCCACTGCTTGCGCTCAACACGACAGAAAGTTATTTCAGTCGCAACATGAACACGACACGACACGAGCACGAAATCCAAACCGCCTGCGAATAACACGAAAATAGAGCGAAATTTATCTTGCGAGTAATCCATTTAAAATCCATTTTTCAAAACAAAACAATAATTCACAGGAGTATGTCTTTAGCTAGAACAGGTAGAGTCATTACATTATCTCGATTTAAAATTTCACCTTGTCAAAATGAAAACAAAACACGACTCCAGTTGTCTAAACACGAGCACTAACACGAATGACAAGGATCAACACGACACGAAAGACGGTCGTGATCATGTCGTGTTCGTGTCATGATCGCAGACCTATAGTCTGTACAAGCCGAAGTCAGAGACCCTTGATAAATGGAAAAGAAAAAGAACATGGGTAGGTTCACAAGGTGGGACGGGAAGGTGTTTCATGGTCAGTACAACAAATAAATGAAAGACATGACATCAACATCAGCTTGCCATGAATGGTTGAAGAAAGTGAATTTGATAATGGAAACTGCAGCCCAAAATCAGGCCTTATACACCAAGGCTCATGCAACATGTATAGACTTCAGCTGACCCGAAATGCAGAATGCCTAAAGCGTCACGACCCTGCATGGATGATTCATAGATTAAGTATATGTGAGCACTTGTGAATGAAGGTAAGCAAGCAAGCATGGAGGAATGAAACGACATCAGTCATCGATAATGAAAATGTTCAAATACCATGGAACTTTGAAATCCGCACAGATTTAAGATTACAGCAATCATTGTCCTCGTTCATCAGAGGAAGAAGTTTGATGATAGATATAAGCAGTAAAGAAAAATAAAAATGGAGAAGTATCAATAACTGCGACTAGAAACAAAAAACTTTAGACTATCTCAGTGAGTGCTAGCAGCCCTCGGAGCCCACACTACAAAGTTCCAAAACTGCTTAGCACAATCACGTGGACAACATCACGACCCTGCTTAAGGCACTTCATGAAATAATAAATAATAATAGATAGAATGTTAGAGTTCCAAGCACATTCCGAATGTGTAAAGTCTTGAGTCTGTCGCATCATTAGCAGGCCAGTCATTTAAAGCAGTCAACATATACACTAATAATATGACGCAACAAACAACATAAAGTAGACAAATCGAATATCGGCATGGGTATTCATTTTGAAACACTCACGCATTAAAATGAATTCCTAAGCTTTTTTACTTACTGTTAGCAGTACCATTGATCGCGGAAAGAGGTTGGTTTGAAAATTTCTTAACACCTGAGGCCGTGTTATTCATTGAATTTGCTGCTTTAACCTATGAGCAAGAAAGAACGAAAGTGACAAGCGTCAAAATCATAATACTCGTATGATGGAAACTGTACCTGACTCTCCTCTGTCATCCTCTCTGGATTTTCTGTCAAACTTTCCAACGCATTAGTGCACATGGAGACTTGAGAATAATCCGATAGATTTCCAGAGACACGATCGAGTGCATTTATCATTTTACCGACTACGGTTTTCACTTCGGTTGAGTTACCGGTCCCATTCTGCATAAGACAAAAATGAAAATTGCAATTATATGCCACAGTAAAAAATTGCTCAGTAATGCGGCAGTACTACTCTATAATTATGAAGCCACATACTTTTAGTCGATGGAATACCCTTTTCATCTATTCTAGCAAAAAATATATCGGATGGTGCAGCCGACATCATGCTCAGCGTTTAAAAAACTGATAATAATATTAGGAGATGCTCAAAAGAAGAGCGATCATTCGCAAGTAAAATCAGTGGTCAAGTGTAAAACTGACAGGGTCTTTGGCGTCCATCGCCTTCCAAACGACACGGTACAGCGCTGAGCAGCTGTGCTCTAAGAGTGGACAAGCGTTGTCAAGGAAATCGCTTCAACGGAGGAAATTTTTAAATGTTATCAAATAAGTTACGATTAATTTCAAATCACTAGTCTATCACTAATCTATCACTAATCTCAGTATTCTGATAACATACTTCAAAAGTTTATTTTCCAGTGAAAATGAAGAGCAACGTGTTTACTATTTCACTAAGTTTGATGGAAACGGAGTATCTTCAAAAAAAGAAGAGATTCTGAACATTTCTTAACAGATGGAAGATGTGAGGGTGTTTAACGCAGAGATCGGACCGATTTATTTGTTAACCGGTCACTTTTAATCGTCCGCTTGACTATGGTAATTTTAGGCGCAAAACTGTTTCTTCGTATGTGCGATCGTATGTTTCGAATTACCGATCCTTGCCATCTGATGTCATCTCCTCGTCTTCGGACCTGGCCAAACCTACGCCTTCATTCTCAGAACAGTCTCCCGCCTCCAAGATTCCCTCGGGGCCTCCGTCGCCCTCCATTGTGACATTTTTTGCTCTAAAGATCTTCTCAATGATACAAGTCCCCAAAGCCTGCCGCGGCGACAGGTCAATCACCATGAATGGCGTTATCCGCGAGATCCTTCAGTCCCCTTACTCTCTTGCAGCTTGGATTTTTCTTCTTCTTCAGTGTATCCTATCGGCCCCTCCAAGAGCCAAATCCAAACAATACAAAGATAATCAGATGCTTCTCAAAAGTCGTCTCATTAAATGGTAGAATGCCGACCTCAGTTCCCATTGGCTTCCCTAAAAGTGGTCAACAACGTGAAAAAGAGAATCCCGTCACCTGTTTCGCTCAGAGAAAGAAATTTTTACCAAAAAAAATACCAAAAGTGCTCTGGCTCTCACACAGGAGGAGCAATTCAGAAAGTCGGTCCAAAACCTCTCATCCCTCGGCACAGTCTCCCCAACACCTTTCAACAAGTCCGTCATGAAAGAGAAACATCCCATCAGCATCTCTCCAGTCCTCCAAGGTCTCCTAGCAGTGAATCCTCAGTATTTTATTGTTCAAGACGTCAAGAAAGCGGCGCAGTCCTTCCAGTCTGGCACTGCGCCTGGGCCATCGTCCCTTCTCTCCCATCACCTGAAAGATGCAATCGACTGCAGTGCTCCCAGGATTGGGAACGCCACCCTCTTGAATCTCACGTCCGTGGTTAGTCTTCTGATCTACGACTGAATGGACGACATACTTACAACACTATGCCATTCCTTTCTACATGTAATTTTCTTGATATCAAAGGTGCGGCGTTCATTAGGAAGTTCACCTCTCAGCTGCGACGGTTATTAGAAAAAATGCGGTGTTTGTTATATCCTCCCTGCTTTTCTCAAGAACGTAAAGTTATGGCAAAACAATTATGGAGGGTGTGGATAAAATCCGAACAACGAAAATCTACTCGAAGCTGGTAAAATATTGCGCCAAACATTCCATATTTGATTAGAAAGTGGTTAACTTCATCTGCAAGTCAACTTTAATCCGCAAGAAAGTCATAAAATTATATTCCGAAAAAATCCGAACAAGTCCGAGCACCTCCGAACATCTATAATATCACCGAACAATGAGTATACAGTTTAAAGCGCAAGAAGTTATTTGTTCTACGCATTTATGACTGACCGGCATTGCTTTCCTGCCATGATTCCCCTCCGAACTACGACTTTTTCCTTTTTTCCCTTTGGTTGTTCGGAGGTGCTCGGACTTGTTCGGATTTTTCGGAATATAATTTTATGACTTTCTTGCGGATTAAAGTTGACTTGCAGATAAAATTAACCACTTTCTAATCAAATATGGAATGTTCGGCGCAATATTTTGTCAGCTTCGAGTTGATTTTTGTTTTTCGGAATTGATCTGTTGTTCAGATTTTATTCACACCCTCCATAATTGTTTTGTCATAACTTTACGTTCTTGAGAAAAGCAGGGCGGATATTACAAATACAGCATTTTCTCTAATAAGCGCCGCAGCTGAGAGGTGAACTTCCTAATGAACGCCGCACCTTTGATATCAAGAAAATTACATGTAGAAAGGAATGACATAGTGTTGTAAGTACGTCGTCCATTGAGCGAAAAAAGGAAAAGTTTTGAAACGTCACTGGAATGCTTAATGATATTGCACTGTTTGTAGTCTAAAATCATGATGAAATAAGTCTCATCATAAAAGCATCACACTCAACCTCACACTCTAATCGGTGCATCTAAATTTATATCGTCATCGAAATTAGATTCTGAATGTGAATTAGATGCGATAACTCATGTATGGTTTCTTGTAGCGTCGAGCCATGAATTATCTCGCTCAAGTTTTGTGTGAGCTCCGCCTTCAAGTGACCACGGGAGAGAAGCAGCAAGCAAATGGGCGACAAGTACTGCACCGGTAATTCCAAGAAATTAGTCAAACACTGTATTCAATCAGCGTCGAAACCACCACGCCTTGCCGGCTATGAAAAAATCGTTAATGCAGTGCGATGAATGCTGGATGAGCTTTCAGCTCTTATTAATACTTTTCCTTAAAGGTCATATGCCTGCATGTGATTATTGTTGGCATTCAATTCGGAAAAATCTTTTAAATGGAGAATCACACATTTTAATAAACACTGCACATAAAAGTAGGCGATTACACATAAGCGCCGCGGCGTTTATTAGAGGAAATATGGTACATATCAATAATGTACTATAAATTAACAATAAATTTCATTAAGAAAGCTTTTATTAAAGGTTTATTCCTTTAATCTAAAATCTTAACAAAAAACAAACCTGAGCCATTGCTGCTCGCTGAATAGATGACTAACAAAATTAGTGATAGAAAATGAGAAACTAAGCTATTCTTGACTTTGATGACCAACCACCTGGCGGCCAGAATGAGTTTCTGCAGGGAACGAGGCCGAAAATGAGACATTCTCAGACCCCATGTCTTCTACGAATCTGCGCGTCTGCCGAGTTTTAGTTAGTCCCTCTTCTTGTCAGACAGGATGAAAGAAAAACATATGTAACTCCAATGGGACGCAGATTGGTGTTTTTTGGAAAAAATGAAATTTTCAATGTTTTCTCTTATCAACTGAAAAGTACTACCCAAGCCTAGAACCAAAATTTTTGACATGGAGTGTCTTCAAGTCATTTCCTATCATGTTCATGATAATTTATCTATGAAGCTACGCACATTCAGATATGGCAAGCCTCCTAATGTAGGCAAACACCAACATGTTGGCCCATTTTATGCGCATTGAATCACATATTCGCACAAATTGCCAATCAAAACATGACAATAACACATGACACGATAGGAAATTACCTGTAGACGTATCATGCTGAAAATTATGACCTTAGACTTTCTACTTTCCAGTTGATAAGAGAAAACATAGAAAATTTCATTCCTGTCAAAAACAGCAATCTGCGTCGCATTGGAGTTACATACGTTTTCCTTTGATCCTGTCTGACAACAAGAGGAGCTAACTAGAACTCCGCAGACGGGCAGATTCGTAGAAGGCATAAAGTGTACATCATTCAGTGAAAGTCTCATTTTCAGTCTCGTTCCCTGCAGAAACTAGTTCTGGCAGCCGGACTATAACTGATTAACCAATATGTGCCCTCAGTTTCATATATTTGAAGATACTTTAACTCGGAAGTTTCGAATCAACGTTGCGTAGCACGCTATAAGGGCAAAAACAATTGTTCTTATGGTGTCACTGCCAACCTTGCACGATGCTTAGAACACTCGTAAATTGAGTTTGAAAACAAGTGAGGCTTTTGTAACAGGTTAATCAGAAATTTCAACTTCCAGTTAAAGCTTACAATGTTTAATTACATGACAATTTGACAAAATATGGTTTTACAATCCTTCCAACAACTTACCAGCTGGGTGCTAGCTGAGCTGACAAATTTGAGAAGAGCTGTCTTGTCTTGAGTGTTGAGGAAGTCGTCCAAACGCGTCATTAGATCTTTCAGATTTACTTTTGATACAACAGTCACATCCACATCAGTCATAACTCGTCGACCTTGGGTATCACTAACTATCAAGCGGAATGTGACAGATTTCTCATTGACTAAATCGCTTGCCTTGAAACTCACAGTTCTATTTGTTGGTATGTTCATGATTGAGATCGATCCTTTATGAGTAAAGCATTGATCCTTATAGTCAAGAACATTGACTGTTTGATCGTCAGTTAATCCATCCTTGCTGATGTTGGCAGCTAGCGTGAAATCAGTAAAGTTGGAAGACAATCCACCGTCATATGTTCCTTTTAGGAAGCAAAGAATGTCAAAAGTAACTCTTGAATCCACTATGCTTCCTTCATCTGGGTCTCCACTTGATGTAAAGTTCAGAACAACGTCTGAAAAGACACTGACGTCCCCGCCTGATTCTTCGTTCATTTGTGCAACAAGCTCGGATGGTATCGAATGCACATACACGTCCTGTGAGGTAAAACTTAAGTAGTTGCTTGCATGAGTGGCACGGACACGAACAATGTAAATGCCATAATCTAATTCGAATGGCTGTATTACGATGCTGGACAATCCAGGTGCATGGACTTTGGAGCAATATATACGTTTTTCTTCCATGCCGTCCGATCCTAACCGACGGATTTCCCAATCAAATATGAGCTTAGATGTCGTTAAACACTTGCTGGTTACAGTAGGTTCCATGATTATGATTTTGCTTTTCTGATTTGTAAAATTCTTGTCATTGACCTGTCTTCCATCGATAGTGAGACTTAAATTAAATGAACAGGGAGGATTTTTCTTTGATTCGACAAAAACTTCAGTGCAAACCGTTTCACTCAGTTTGTTGAATGCGTTGCTAATTGATACAGACATTTTATAATGACCACGTTTGAAGTGGCGGATTGCTGCAATCATTGGAGAAGGTACATCATTGACTTGAAGTGATCCTATCGATTGAGAATGAGTTTTTGATGACATGAAAACTATTTTTTGGATTCCTGTTGTACCTGCTGCCATCAGTGGTAATGTTTTGTTCAACTTCGAGGCAAAATCAAAGCGATTGACTGGGGGAAATTCATAGACGTGCTTGCTATTTAATGAAACATGAATCGACAAAGGTGCGCCTGTCGTCAAATATATTGCAAAAACGGAATTTTCACCGACCATCACATGATCTTTGAGAGGAATAACGGTTAGATTGTTCAATGCAGCACCAATCCTAAAGGTCTTCTCTACAAATTTCGAACTGATACTGTTGAAAAGGCGAAGTTTCACACGCCGTAAACCGTATGCCTGAAACCGAAGTGGAATCAAGAATGGTCCAAAGTTCTGATTTGGATTAGTCAATTCCCCAGTCGCAGCCTTTTTACCTTGAACAAACACCTCATAGCTACAATGGGAAATCGGTAATGATGTGCCTTCATTGATCAGTACCTGCAAATTGACCGGAAGAGACGTCGAATTGAAGTTTTCTGAGACCATGCGAATTCGAAGTACTGGAATTTCCGGACCTAACAACAGGTGACTGCGTGCGCAATGCAAACGATTGCAGGCGCTAAAAGATAAGACAAATGCACCCGTCTTGTTAAAGGTATATGCTTGTGGAATAGTAAGAGAAGTTTTTCTGTAGTTAGAGCGATAGTAATCATGCCTGACTGCGAAATTGTCATGAATATGCATCTCATAAACCCCTCGGCCATAAAGTTCATATCGAACATTATAAGTATCATTCGGAAGTCCAGTAAGACGATCAGAAGAAATAGCAACGCGAGGCCAATAATACCGTTTGACAAAATCCAGGGAGAGAAATGAATGGTCATAATATACGCGGACAGCAAAGTCGTCTTCTTTGACTGCAGACACATCGATTTCGACAGCGTCCTTCAACAGTGATTTAACTGTCAACATTGTTGCTGAATCTGCTACGGCAGTTAAATGACCAGCATATCGCTCAGCATTCAACAAAGGAATTTTCAAACTATCATTGACAGAAATGTAGAAGGTGCTTTCGTTATAACGTGGTACTAGGATGGTTGTATTGGCAGTCGCGGAGTCGTATTTGTTAGCACAATGAAAAAAGAACTGATGAATACCGTTGTAATCAACCTTTGCAATATAATCTACTTGTAGAATATATGAAGTTCCATTTGATGTCGTTAGTTTCTTCCCTTTTGCGTCACTTATTGTACATGTTTTTATACCTCTAGCCATTGCAAACCCAAGAAGATTAACGAAGCCAATATTCTTCTTATCCAGCCAACTAATAAATGTTACATTAGCCAAGTAAACTGGAGATCCGCTATTATCCTGAATAGTGACATTTGCGCTGGTTTTTGCTTGACCCAATTCACTGACAACTGTTATTTCCACTCCAAAGTGTCCACTCTCTGACCATGTGGTGTTGAATGAAAGAGTGTTGAAGTATAATTGTCGGGTTTGGCCGATGAAATCAATGACCACATACAAAGGGTTATAGAGTTTATTTCGAATTCCACCCTTGGGTCCGTAAAGCACTTCAACATCGAAGATGACTGGATCTCCAGTGAAAAACGTATTTCGCAATCTTCCATCGAGATCCTTCACCACGACAGAGGCATCCAATTCATTTGCCTTTGGCGAGATATGGTGAGTAACCATGTAGACTTTCCAAGTTTTGAGACTGATCTTTACGTCACTGCATTTAACAAAGTCAGCAGCAGCAGTGACAGCGGCATAAGTGGAGATGCAACGACATTCAGACTGACCATTGTAAGCAAATACTTCATTGGTTGAACAACTTTCTTGACACAATGTCGCATCAGTTTGAATTGTGGCCGTTGATTTGAATAATTTTGAAGTATCAGCTGCAGCGGATAAGCAACCAATTGCTTGAGGAACGAAACCTGAAAAATAAATGAATTATTGCTTAAAAAGTGCATGGTAGAGACCTGCTACGGATTCCAAATTCCCAGAATATCTCAGTCCCGGGATCCTGAGATTGAGTAGAATCGTAAAAATGTGATCGCAAACCATACATGCATACATGGCGTGCATGTATTCATGATATGAATAAAATAATAGGAACTCCCGACTGCTGGAGATTCCGGGATCCTGTGGGATTACTACGCGGCGTGACAAAGATTGACAACACATGAGTATGCCAAGTATAGATACGAGTAAATGAAATAGTAAGATGATCAAAATTGTAACAATTTGCTATATGCATTGTGCTAGCAGATTGCGATTCCGAAATTGTAGCACAGTGGTTGAGTGCTTGGCCTAGCGATCTTTCGGTCAAGAGGTCGAGCCCCAAAAGTGTCATTGGAAGTCGTCATGAAGATTATAACGCTCCACATTAAAATCCGAAGAATCTCAACCTCGCTTGAGAATCTCAATCAATCCTCTTCGCTGGATTGAAGAATCTTAGATATGTTTTTGTATCTTATACGTCACGTCAACGGGCAACTGGCCCATGCACTTTAAGCCAACTAAGTGAAGATACGTTATACAGCAGTTGATCTCTTGATGCAATAGCAACTAAGGACAGAAAGGAATCCTTCCGTTAAATTTCAATCCCGAGATTTAGTTTTAACCAGGAGTTATTAAGACTAAAATTTTAGCAAGAAATTTTCTCCTCATACATCTCGATGCCTAATCCTGGGACTGCAAATTTTCGCCACATGCTTATGTCAATTTGGTCCTTAAATTGGTAAAATTTGCAAATAGTGGTTGCAGCAAATAATAAGCTCGAATTCATTTCAAGACCGTCAATCAAAAAGACCCATCAGTCGGTCATTGGAAAAGCATCGTTGACAATTATTTATATTGAAGTGTGAAGACCAGGTATTAATGTGAGTGAATTTATGGTAGCCGCACCTTCATCAGTTTTTCTTACCGAAGAAGCTTCTGCTTCTTCCCCTAGCCCTAGCTTTTAATTCAAATCTTGCCAAATGTCCAGACCGAATGAAATAATCCGGAATTGGGGAGGAATTAGGAAATATTCTACCTTGATACACTGTCAATCACCCTTAATTCAGGCACCCGCTTTGTTAGGGGAACTTATATCTTTTAAATACATCTATATCATATAATGATATTCCGGTCTGTTGGGACACCACTTAAATACATCTATATCATATAATGATATTCCGGTCTGTTGGGACACCCACTTTTTTACGTCACTATACTTGGGGGTTGGACGGTGCTGACATAGTCAGACTCACCTAGTTAATTAGGGCAAAATTGTTTGAACATTCATGCTCTAATTAAGCGGGATTGACTGTACCATGAAAACGCATTCGATATCCCCATTTTTACCGTAGATACAATTTCATAACTTGTATTTGAAATGTATGCATGAAAACTAGTCTTACAAATATTCCATGTATATTTGAATAAATTTACAAATTTCAAGCAGCGTCTGCAAGTCAAGTATCCAAGTCCTATCGATCCTATTGATTTATGCATCATTTTGTCTCAAAGAATAAAGAGTGTTGAGATGAAATTACTCTCACTATCGGACGAAGGATATGAAAATGAAGGCATGGAGCGAGTAATATAGTTCGAATATAGTGTGAAGCAGGGTTTCGGAGCCGGAGTCGGAGCCGTGGTAGTAGGTCGCAGGCGAATCCGGAGCCGGAGTCGACAGGAAATACCACGGCTCCGGCTTGAAGTTTTATATGTATTAAGAATTCAGTCACTTTGAGAGATAAAGTGATATTTGACTGTGTAGCTGATACAAATACAGGTGTGTCATCATTGTAGGTTATCGTTGTAGACCGATAGACCGATTTGAACAACTGAAATTGTAAAGCTTGATTTTCATTCCTTATCAAATAAAGCACTACTACTACTACTACCGTTGTCCCAAAAACTTGCTGGTATTCATCTCCTCTCAATAGGTACATAGCCCACTCCGAATCATTTATATGGATTTTAAAGGAGATCGCGGACTTCCTTAAGATTGTGTTCCAGCCGAAAACGCAGCTGTCGGACGAAAGGCTCTTGTCGAAAAACAGGAACATGTATTTTCGCCTCAAATTTGATGTGCTTGGCTAATTAAAGCACATTATTGATTCTTAATTATTATTCCCTTAGAATGTATCGTTATTTTACAGGTGTCTCATTCTAAATAAAATACCTAGATGAAGTATTAAAATACTTCTGAAGAAAAACTTTTGATATAAAAAGAATTTTAGTTCAATGTGAAAGTATGTGTCAATCGAATGATTGAATATTAGAGCCCTGACAGCTAAGTGTTTGAATCATCTCGAACGACCGGCAGCACCTGTTTCTGCAGGTATCGAGGCTGAACATACTTTCAGAGAATGCAGTACACACTATCCATGGGCGGTACGAATCTGCGCGTCTGCCGAGTTCTACCCGGTTCCTGTTCTTATCAGACACCATCAAAAAAGTTCACATGCATGTCCAACAGCGTGCGGATTGAATCTTTTGAAAACCCTTTCACTGACTAAAATACCTCGTTGTATCTAACTAAAATACATCTTTGTAATCAATGGTGCCTCACTCTAGAAGAATGAAACATTTGTTCCCGTCTCTGATCAAGCACTAAGAGCGGTAGTGGTATAGGACTAAATCAGAGACTTCAGTCCCATGTAAATAGAGAAAATCTTCATTGCTACCTGTGCGACTCATGTTTCATAAAAAGTTTTAAGCGGGAAGCACTAGCTAAGTCATAATTTTCAGCATGATAGTCATTTTTCCATCTTGCATGTGTTTATGCCTCCGATCAGTGATATTTATAAAATTGCATTGAAATACTTAATAAGTTTCAGCTAAAACTTTCTGATGATGTTGTGTCTTGAGACAAAATAACGATTTGATAAATCTAAATGTGTCTAGCTTCTTAAACAGCATGAACTGCATGACCTAGAGAACCTACACACACCGTAGTACTTCTCACTTGATCACAGACAACGCAGACAAATGTCATTTTACCGAAAGCCTCAGCCTGCTCCCATTGGATATATGTACTTCCTGTGATCTTGTCTGAATAGAAGAGGTACCAGTAGTGAAAACTGTGCCCTACTTGCGACGGATAGGTACATGTAAAATTTAGTGTTATGAATAGGAACATGGATAGGTACATGGATAGGTACATGGATAGGTACATGTATAATTTAGTTATCGATAGGAACATGGATAGGTACATGTATAATTCAGTGTTATGAATAGGAACTTGTATGAGATCTGTTTTACTGGATAGGTACATGTGTTTGGTACACTCAGTTGAGTACACTGTGTTTCGGAACTTCTATGATCGAACTTGTGTGGTTTGGTTCTGAGCACTTGGGTACGTACCGATAGACGTCCGTTGTTTGATTTTGAATGGGTATGCTCAATTGCGACTATTGTGACAATTATTTTAAATGTAGCACTATTTAGATGTGAAACTTTACTGTGCAGCTATGATTTAGTTGCTCCCCAATAAGAAAACCAATTCCAGAACTATGCTTAAAGTGAAAAAGACAAGAGATTTACAATGTAAGTTTAATTTAAGCGTGAAAAATAAATGACGGGTACAGATCACGTCCCTCAGGCGACTCCATGATCTTCAGGAAGTCATCACACCATTCATGAAATGTCTGATTTTTACTAAAGTCATGGTCACACTCGTGTACCGGACACTTCACCGGTAGTCCACTCCGCCTTTGAAGTGCTGACACAGTCAAGGTTTTCCATAGGGCCACTTTGCAGCCGCAAGAGAGATGCATGGTCATATCCAACTGACCTCCCATAATGACTTGGCTGTCATTTTGAAAATAAAATAGTGGTTTTGAGGACATGCTTCTTGTTATGGAACGTTGAGGATAAGTACTTAACAGTTTGGAACAATGACATCCTTTATATAGTTATATATTCTTTAGGGAAGTTCGGTACCTCTCTGATTGGCTGTTAGGATTTCCTTTGTTTAAAAAGTATATAAGTCCGAGGTTTGTACCAATTCTTATCAAAGGTTCTAATCCTCACGTTTACAAGTTACAATTATTTTAAATCTACAAGTCATAATGGATCACAAACAGAAAGCCGGAGTTGAGAACGGTACTGCTGATCGTACCACTTCGCCAGTGGAACGTACCAATACACCTCCCCAATCTCCGATGGAGCGATCAACAACACCAAACGAGCCGGTGGTGTTCACCCAAGCACCTGCATCGCCCGACTACTCGAGTGATGAAGATAGTGACGTATCAATCGAGACGATGCGTCACATGAATAAGAAGTCCATGCGAACGCCACTCTATGGAAGGGTCACGGTCAAAGTGAAGAACGCCCCGAGAAAGTACCACACGAAACGGGTCTTCATGCGAATGGAGCCGAACGAGCGGAACCTCACAACCGCTCTCGAATTTTCGGTCATCGACCTTGACACACCACGTCGCTGTCCCTGTGCGCCCAAAAAGACCAGGATCCATGTGCAAGTGGACTTGAAAAAACTTGTACCCTTTCCTTACCTTGATGATATTTAGTGTGTTTTTTTCTTAATCTCTTCATTTAATATTCATTTGTAATTATGAACAAACTTGTTTTATCATTTCACAAATCGGTCTTCAATTAAGGTCTGAATGGGAAAGGGGAACAACTATCTACAATTAATGATGTTCAATAACTGAATTGAAACAAAAAATCAAATATGAAGACTTCAACTTGAAATAAATGGGAACATATAACTTTTAAAGAAACAGTTATGTTGTTAATTTTAAAATGCTTGTAGCAGTCCAGGATGATATCATACATGTGTCATACACGACACCATAAGAATGAGAATGAAAAGACCTTTAGAATGATATAAGGTATGTACCCATTCGATGGGAAAATCCTAGTTGTATGCAACTGTATGCAAGCAGACTAATGTTAGATTTTTAAATTCAAAGTTTTTAGCCCATTCTTTAAAGACATGTAGCTCTCTAGTTATATGTCATACATGTGTCATACAATACACCATTAGAATCAGCATGAAAAGAGCATTCGAATGATATATTGTATGTACCCATTTGATGAAAAAATCCTAGTTGTATGCATCTGTATGCAACTTGAAAAAATTCCAAGTTTTTTTACAAAAATGACTAAGTTTACAAATTTTCAAAGTTAAAGTTTTACAACTAAAAATGACCATAATATGCAATCCTCTACACTTGACCTTGACCTTAGACCTGACCTTGACCTTCATACATTTCATACACGGCGGGGGGGGCCTCAAAATTTCTCGGGCACTTCAAAATTTATTTACCCATGGGTTCCGGGTGCCATAGATACTCTTCTTGCTTCCCTAACCCTAACCCTAACCTTAACCCTTAACCCTAGTATTTTAATTTGATTATTTGAATTTTGGCGCGAAATTCAAATTTTCGAAAAAGTCTTTAAATTTCATTATTCGCATTTTGGCGCGAAATTTGAATTTTCGAAATTTAGCGCTTAATTCAAATTTAATGTTCTATTCAAATCACACGTTTTATATCTTCAAATTAGAATCATTATATCACTATTAATAATAACATGTATATCAAATAATACATCAGTCCATCAGTTCATATTACTTTGAATTCACTCTACTGTTTACATGTAGAAATCTTTCAACACATATGATGGCACTTCCATTTCTAAGGTTACAAATAAACCAGCTGTTCCAATTCTTGTTTGAGTTATCAATTTTGTTTAACCGTACCAATTCCAGGATGTGATGTCATAAGGTCTTTGTTCATAGTTGCTTTGTCAATTTCATATATAAAGAAGTTGCACACAACAAATTTTCACTCATTTTCAAATTATTCAGTGTCCATAGCAGACGTCGTTCTTCGTTCCTCCGTTCTCCGGTTCTTATTACAATTCTGAAGTGAGTTTCATTGTCATGTTGTGCTACTTTATAGGATATTCGGGAGTAGGAAAATTATTAAGTTTTTATAACCAAATAGCTTTAAATATAGAAGCTTGGGTTTTTAGGATAGGAACACTTTATGTTATATTATTAACCATGTTTTTTTAATTTTTCATCCTAAATTAAGTCATTGCGCGAGAGACATGAATATATCAGTTTAAATGTAAGTGTATTTAAATCAACAAGATTTTCACAGTTTGTTTATAAATAAAAGATACCTAAATAAAGCCTTCATCCATTTTTAATATTCAGTCTGTCATCTGCTAACAGATGTATAAAATTCAAGCTTGTTTAATTAAACAAATTGAGGATTGGTTGAAATTTTCGAAATTTCACTTTCATTTCATTAAATTAATTTCGAAATTAAATAATTTCAAGACAGCTACTTGTAAATTTCAACTCTTTCTATGAGCAAACCGTTTTCGAATGAAAATTAAACTTTCGACTTTCGGTTTCAATTACAACTTCAGATTTCAATTCTTTCTAAGATTTATTCAATATCAAGGTAGTACTTCATAAAGTTTTGTTGATGATATATAAATGAGTTCTCATTTAATAAGAGATAAAATTATAATCAAAATTTTTTTCTTCTATAGAGATGGTCCGACAAGAGAGTCTTGCACGACAGCGCCTAATTTTTCACTTCTGTGAAACATGCCAATTACCCGTTCGACATGCCAATAAGAGAGGTCACAAGAACTGTATCTTCAAAAGTGAATGCACATATCTTTATTGCCTAACTTGCAAGTCATACAAACGGAGCAATGAAAAGGCAAATACCGAAGCCTCTAAGGCATTCATTGAAAAGCACACGCCATGTGCTCAGCAAAATGGGAGGAAGGGCATCAACCTCACCTCAAAGGTTGATAAGAGGAGGTTGGAGCGATTATTCAACAAGGAGAGGCCGATGGAAGGTGTCCTTTCACAGGTGGAGGAGCCTACCGCAATAAAGAAACCCGTCAAGTCCCGAGTCCCAAAGAAAGCCCCCAAGTCACGACAGTTCATCGATGACACCTTAAGTGATTTTGAGGTGAGTTCTGCCAATCATACATAATACCTTCAAAGGATAGCTTCTTAAAACCGAATAAATTAATTATTGGTCCATTATACATAAAAACATATATCGTTTAAACATTTCAGGATAATGATGAGATGCCTCCTCCTAAGAAGACCAAGGTCTTAATTCAGAAAAAGATCGTCACTAAAAATGTGAGAATACATTTACTCCATTAATTATTCTACCATGTAAAAAGTATTTCAACATTGTCACAAAATTTCAGAGTGAGTTGCCTCAACAGACTTGTGTCAGTTTTGAAGAGGAGAAAGCGACTGAATGCTTGAGAAATGTAAGTATTAAAGTTATTCATTAGCTCTTTATGTGAAATTGAATATGTTCTTTTCTTCAGCTGTTTACAGGTGTGAACAGTATACCCCGTTTGCCTACACCGGAGAAGATGTGTCTTCCTAGTCCCGTAAGTGTCATTGTTTAGTTATTTGTCAATAATATTTCTCAATGCATGAAGTATTTCCAAGAACATGTATGCTTCTCAATGAGTTGCGAACATGTTATATTATTTTTCTCTGCAGGTTGTGCGATCGCTGTCCCTCAGGAAGCATCGAAGTTTCCTTTCGACGCCAGCGACCAGTACATCGGTGGAAGATAATGAGGAAAAGCCGTATCCTATTCGGGAGTCCTCATCAGAGGACGATGAAACCTCGTCAGCGACTTCATCTGATGAGGAAACGTCGTCAGCGACTTCTTCCCCGACATAATCTTCAAATGAGGATGATGATCCTGTTACAAATGTAAGTATCAAAGTTGGTCAACTGCATGAGTACAGAATTTTCTATTAAAATATGTCTTTTGTTTGTAATAGATTGATTTATCTTTTAGAATGACTCGTTGCCCCGTGAGACAGAGGTTGGAACCGATCAGAAGGTCACAATCCAGCCGGAGGTAAGAGAAATTCACTTTTGTATCTCATCAATGGTAAAATGCTAAATAGATGATAAACAATTGTTTCTTTCGATTACAGGACTCCGCGATGTGTGCATCTCAGGAGGAAGTCTCGTTCAGCCACATCCGGGCTTCTCCGAGCTGGAGTGTGCGCCTTCCATTATCACCGATGATGACACTGGCTCCTTCCTCTTCGATCCCAGCCGCAGCTCCTTCCTCTCCGATCCCAGCCGCAGCTCCTTCCTCTCCGATCCCAGCCGCAGTTCCTTCCCCTCACGCTGCTGCGCCCGCACCTCCAGCTGCTCTCCCTGTTCGGCAGTATAATGTGGATCTCGACGCGACAGCAGAAGAGGTACAAGACGTTGAGGTGCAACTCCGTCGTTGCCAAGAGCACCTAAAGGAGGTTGAGGCCCGCGAGGCTAAGTTGAAGGAGGACAATAGAGGTTTGATTGAGTCTCTAAGAAATATTACTCAATCAAACCTCCTGTTGGCCTCCCAAGTAACCACCAGCCAACAGCATAACAAAGAAACGCTTGTGCACCTCGAATGCTCCCAAAATGGCATCAGAAGAGTGCGCCTTACGAGGATGGACGATTTGGGTGGCTGTAGTGACAGCTGCAGTCACCTAAAACTCTACCATAGTGGTATTGTTAAATGTGTCAAACTGTAACTTTATTACTTTAACTTTTATTTTCTTCTTTTTTGAAAAAAATAATTGTTGAAATTGTATGTGTTTTGTCCTTACAACAGATCGGAACATATGGTATTGGCTGGTGATGACGCTGACGTCATTAGATGGTAGATGTATATAAGGGCTTGCTAATTTCAATCCTCATCAATAATCATGGTTGTCTGTACCAAGTGTGGAAAAGTGTTCACTCTCATAGGCAATTTGCAACGACATGAAAAATTTTGTAAGTTAGGAAAAACATATCAATGTAGCAAGTGTCCATATAAGACGAATAGGATGGATAATCTTAAGAGGCATAAACTTGTATGCAATAATAAACCGAATGATAGCATAACAGAGTCAAATTCAAATAATCAAAATAGATCTACTTCTAAGCCAACAACCAGCGCTTCAACTAACATACAAAACTTTATGCAATACTGCTCTCGGTGTGGCAAAACGTATAACTCTAAGTAGATTTCGACAGCATATGAATGTACATAACACAAATAGTGAGATGAATATGCATAATAACTATGGAACTGTTAGTTTCAGCGAAAGCGCACTCAATGGCCATGCACGTGTGTATGATATCACGCCAACAACATCTACTGTGGACATAACATCATTCTTAGAAAGCATGCGTTCCATGTTAGGGAATTTAGTGTCTGACTTACTAAGGAGCTATCAATTGCGCGGTCGTCTGATTGCACAAATTCGTTATGTCCGTTCTAATCCTCAAGAAGAAGAAAATTTTCTCGCACACTTTACCTCATCATCCTCAAACTATATTTATGACTATGATGCTTGGTTTCAGGATCATCTAAATAGTCTAATAAATCATATTGAAGCCTTCACAAAAAAGGGTAGCAATTGGATTATAGATGATGTACAAAATATAGAGTTCAATGTAATAACAAGTCCAATACTGTCAGGTGGACAATGATTTCCTCTACCAAAGAAGTTAAAAAACTCTAAAGCTGTCATTAATGTTAATTCAAATGCAAATGATTGCTTCCTATATGCAGTTTTATCAATATTACATTATAATGAAGTACCTTATTCAAGGAATGAAGTAAAATCATATAGTGAGTGGACATCTGAGCTAAATATGGAAGGTATTTCCACACCAATATCAATCAAAGATATTCCAAAATTTGAGAAAAATAATGATATTAAAATTAACATTCACTTTTATGAAAATGGACTCAAAGGTGTTCGTTACAATAGTAACTTTACTGGTAGGCAAACGGTTAATATTTTTCTAATTCTAAACAATGGAGCAGCACACTATTGTGGAATTCCAAAGCTGTCAAGATTGTATAGGAGAACTTTAAAAAGACATAAATACTTCTGCGAAAGATGCACTCAGTCATTCACATATAAGACAACACTAGAACGACACTTCCAGTTTTGTATTCGAGGAAAAGCACAAATAGAAAAAATGCCATCGGATCTAAAAGTACTAACAAGTAGCATGGAATATCAACTAAGTCCTCCTTTAGTAATTCATGCAGATATAGAGTGCTACATTGATAATAAAATACATAAACCTGCGGCCATTGGAGCTTATCATGTCTGGCATAATGCCCTTCAATCGAAATTTGAAAACAAGTATTACCTCTTTGAGAGAGAAAATTGCATTATTAGTTTCTTGCACCACTTAGAAACTGTAGCCCAAGACTTATATGACAACCAATGTGCAACAACTAGGCAGCCAATGTCACTGTCAGCGGATGAAAAAGCACGCCATGAGAATGCAGAATGTTGCAACAAATGTAAATCGAAATTCAGCGATGAAGTCATAAAAGTTCGTGATCATGATCATATCACCGGACGATATAGGCAAACATTATATAGGAAATGCAATCTCCGGTTAAGACTTAACAGACGGGAGCTCCCCATATTTTTCCACAATTTTAAAAATTATGATAGTCACATCGTTTGCTATAAAGCGATTGGAAGAATGAAATCTTGGAAATTAGATGTTGTAGCAGCAACTGCTGAAAAATATATAACTTTATCCGCCAGTGTCCCTGTAAATGAATACAAAGGGAAGACAGTATACTTTAAACTAAAATTCTTAGACTCATATCAATTTCTAAGTGCATCCTTGAGTGAATTAGCCAAGGGCTTGCAAACGTATGAGCATGTAGAGACATTAAGGGTAGAATTTCCACAATTAAGTGATAATGTTTTATATCAGAAGGGAGTGTTTCCATATTCATACTTCAAAAACTTAAACACGTTGACGGAAGACTGTCTACCACCACAATTTGAATTCTATAATGATCTTACTCGTGAGCACTGTTCCGACAGTGAATATGAACACGCTAACAAGACATGGATTGAATTTAATTGTAGCACATTTGGTGATTACATGCTGACATATCTGAAGTTAGATGTTTTATTGTTGGCAGACATATTTGAAGTGTTTAAGAGCATTGAGTCAACGTGAGGATGAAGTCGACTCTGTACATTTTGTCAGTCTCCCACATCTTAGCTTTACCTCAGCACTAAATTTCTCTTCCAATGATCCCCCACACTACATACAAGATGAAAATATGTACAATCTATTTGAACGAGGAATTAGAGGGGGTATGACTTTCACCAACATTCACCGAGCGCGTGCACGCATTGAAGAATTAGGAAATAATACACATGAAAGTCGACATTTGACCTACTTAGATGTTAATAACCTTTACGGTTCTTCACTCAGTAGAAATCTACCCCACTCAAATTTCAAATGGTTGAATGAAAGTGAATTAGATAATTTTTTAAATGAAGAAAATGTTCAAAATATAGATGATAATGGTGAAATCGGCTACATTTTTGATTTAGATTTAGAGTATCCTGCAGCCATTCATGATGACACTGCCGATTTCCCATTAGCTCCAGAAATGCAGATGATTGAAAAGAGAATGTTTTCACACTATATGAAAAATCTATATGAAAAAGTAAGACCAAATACACATTTTTCTTCTATCAAGAAACTTCTGCTCCATCAATTTGATAGGGAAAATTATGTAGTCCACTACTCAATTTTAAAATTTTACTTGACCATGGGCATGAGAATCAAGAAGATTCATAGTGGCATAAAATTCACACAAGAGCCTTGGTTAAAAACATACATTGATATGAACTCTCAAAAGAGGGCTCAATCAAACACTGACTTCAAAAAGTCATACTACAAATTGAAAAATAATTCTTTATATGGTAAAACAATAGAAAATGTAAGGAGAAGGAAAAAATTTAAACTAGTCAACAATGAGAAACAACTACTGAAATTGTCAAATCATCCTCTCTATGTTCAACACAAAATATTTGATGAAGATCTGGTTGGTATGGAAATGTACAAACCTTTAATAGTTTTAAATAAATTAATATATGTTGGTCAAGCAGTACTTGACTATAGTAAGTTGGAAATGTATCAATTATATTACAATGATCTAAAAGGGTGTCCACTGATAAATAGAACGCGGCTTTGTGGAGGTGATACCGACAGTTTCTTCCTATGTTTATACACATCACCATCTGTCCGTCTGGAAGATATACTTCTATACTTCGGTGAAAAGTTTGACTCTTCAAACTATGACAGTCATCACCGACTATACTCAACTACAAACAAAGCTAGATTAGGTTGTTTTAAGGATGAGTGTGCTGGAAAGTTGCTTGAGGAAATGATCCTACTAAAACCGAAAATGTATTCCATGAAATATCTAGACTCTACGAATCATAGCATCAAACGTGCAAAAGGAATTCAGAGAGCAGCAGTTAAAAAATTGAAACATGATGACTATAGGAGTGTCTATTATAGTGAGAATGATACAACTGAAGATATGACAATTATAAATTCAAAAAATCACATAGTTAGCACAAAATCATTTAGGAAGCGAGGTCTTTCACTTTCGGAGGATAAGCGCTGTTGGCTGGATAAAAATTTATCATTACCATATGGACACTACAGCCTAGGTCTTCCCCCACCGTCGAAGAGAAGGAGATGCCTTCCTGTCACAGGTGATGTAGAATAAGTCTAAATAAAAACAATATAATATTCCACTTGTAATAGATCTTGCGATTGCTGCATCTTCCGACATGTAGCAACACTTACTAATACATAAGTAGTCTTACTAAAATTGAAATTTCTACATCTTTCCGATATGTAGAAATGATTACTAATAAATAGGTAGTCCTAATGTGAATGAATATGTGAAGAATTTGTACTCAACATCATTCCGATATGTTGAGCTAATAAAATAACAAACTTTAGGCAAACATTAAACCTAAATTTGAAACATAGCTTTCGGAACATGCCTCATTACATTAAAACATGGAAACTTAGTGACGTTCAAAACGTTCACATAACAAATTCTAAAAGAATAGCATTTCGTCATTCAATAGCAAATAGTGATCGAAAACATCGTGGCGTTTGCATTAGTATTGACTCATTGCCTTCACTGAAAGACTTTGCGGATCTCATTGACAACCATAAGACTCGGATCAAGATTCCTCTCGATGACAAGGTATGGATAAAGTGTCATTCATCAGTGAAACTATACGTCTGTTCACCAAAACGGGAAGATGTTGAATATCGATTTTTTCGTTTCAGTGACGTCACATGGGAAACCTTTACAAGGGAGATACTACCACAGATAACGTCATTCATTAAAGATGGAGGACATCAAACGGTTGGAAGTTGTAAATCGGATGTTAACTACAACAGCAAAGTCAAAACTCAATCTACAAGAGATCGAGAGGAATATACCCAACCGAAAACAATGGTTACTGATAAAACGCAAATTGAAGCCGACAACGAGCTTACATCTTGGAAGACCCTCAATGTTAACATGGAGGATTCAGAGGAAGGAAAAATCTCTCACCATCCTATTCTTTCCAAATGGAACAATCCAATGTATTGGAAGGGTCATGGAGGGTGATCTCTCATATCTACACGTAACTTTGGAACATTTACTTGGTGATTCATTATCTGATTGGAAAGTGAAGACAATGACCGTGTTATGTGAATTACACTATCACTATGATTTCCGTAAAGTTACATCATCACATAATCTAACTTATGAAGTGGAGTTATTTCCAGCAGCTCAATTGACTAACTCGCATCCATATCATGTTCATGTGTTCCATAATGGAAAGATTGTGATAACCGGCATTAAAGACATAAGTGATGTGCCTCCCATCATATGTGATTTGAAAAAATGTTTCATGAAAACTAAATTGTAGATTTTGCATATATGTGGATAGATAATGAAATATGAACATGTTTTTGTATATATGTGAATAGATAATGAAATATGAGCTTGTTTTTGTCTTCCTTATAAACCCTTGTTTTGGAAAAAAGAGAGCAAGTTAATGATACAACATAAAACTTTATTTCAAAACTGTTTCAACATATTTAGTAAGAATTACATCATTTTTATCACAGTTTTTTGAAAATAGTTCTAAAGCACTTTTACAGTCATTTTTCAATGGTCTCTCGTTGACAAAATAGAGTACATAGCCACCGCACATTAGAGATGTATTACTTTGAAGTGGGAACGATGTCACTTTCCTAACAGTCCAGGAGAACCTGTTCAACTGTTCATCCATAATGCGATATCATGTAAACGAGGTTGATTAAGAGAGTCAAAATATTCGGCAACTTTATAACGATTGATGTATACAGCAATCCAATGTTTTCCGGGAAGATTGTTGGTATCCGTATTGATGATAAGTGAACAAGGATAGAAAGGAATTGAATCAGGTAAATTATCTCTAGAAAAGACATTGAGAAATATTGTCTTGGAGTAGGAAGTTGGAGTTCTATGTTGCTTAAGTTACTCATCTCTGATAGCTGACAGTCACGTCTCTCATTCTTGTTATCTCAATTTTGCTATCATAGATAGCATAAATGAGACAAGTAATTGTTTTCTTCAAAGGTGACTCAAATGATACCTGTAGTCGTAGATTTCCAGGCTTTGTAACTCCTACGCTTTCACCACCTAGATCTGCATCTGCTGTGAGGTTGTACATAATGAAGAAGTAGCCATTTTTGTACATATCCATTGTAATTCCATTTGAATCGTCTGTATTAAACATGTTGAGGGCGATGAAAATAGAACCATATTCACATGCGAATTTGCCATCTTTGAAATTAGGCTCATATGCTTTGCAAGATACAAATTTCCCATCCTGATAGAGTGCTAGTTTGCTAACATTAAAGTGTTGGAAATTGAATGGATTCTTTTAAAAAGCACCAATGAATGCCTCATTTTCCACAAATGTAATATACACCGCCTTTGGCATTGCAGTGGGAAAAAGATTTGGGTAGGCATGTGAGGATGATCCCGCACCAATTGTGAAGTTTGTCAACACACTGTGATTAACTGGATATATTGCATTGTTTTTCCTCAATCCTGTCGCATGCTCGTTGATGACTGACGGGTTCATTGTTACTCGCCTTACATTGAGCACGGCATTACTTATGTTGACTTGATAGTTTGTAGCTCCAAAAGCCATTAACGCGAACTCAGGATTTGCACGAATAAATTTTATTTGCATTTTAACCTGTGATAGCAGATATCTAGATTGACGAAGGAAATCAAGATAGAC
The DNA here is from genome assembly GCA_907163375.1 of Prostheceraeus crozeri. Taxonomy (NCBI): domain Eukaryota; kingdom Metazoa; phylum Platyhelminthes; order Polycladida; family Euryleptidae; genus Prostheceraeus; species Prostheceraeus crozeri. Next base: position 445,316 of record CAJQUW010014145.1, on the reverse strand, counting down.
GGGTCCTTTCAAGTATAATTCCTTTGAATCCGCTGTTAAATCCATTCGTCTTTTCAACCCTGTATTTGAGACATCATCAAATTTCCCTTGCTGATCATCATACCACCCAGAAACTTGCAAGTGTGACTGTTTAGCTTGCTTTTGAAATTGAGTCATTGTATGTATATATGCTCCATATGGATATGCTCGATCCCCTCCTTCAATCTGTTTGTCATTCAATATTAGATACACATCTGAGAACAGACTGGCAATAGGAAGATTTGCTAATCCCACTTTATCCTTGGATGAATCGATATTTGTACCATCAGTCTTCTTAATTTGTATACACAACTCTAAATCAATGGATTGACAGTCAATATAATCTTGAGGATTGGCAGGTATATCAAACTGAATAGGCTGCTGGTTACCATCGATATTTGTTGTGGGGACAATGTCTACAATTGTTGAGGAGATGATGTCTGTCTGATGAGGGGGAGAATCGAAGAAACACAAAGCCGAATTGATACTCTGCATCGTATTAGCTCTACAAATATGTTGTCTTCCTTCGTTTTGACTTGTTTCCAGTCGCTGTGGAATTTCGTTTGCGCTTTCTTGCTTTCACACGACGTCTAGATTTAGAACGTGCTGCTCTAGTCGGCTTTTTACTTTTCCTGCGTCTTTGCTTAGTAACTCGACCGGATCCAACTTGTCTTGACTTCCTACGCTTCTTCCGAACTGTACGTCTCGTCTTTGTTAAATCATCTAATGCGTCTATGGCAGATTGCTGTGCGCGCATTTTCATAGATTCACCGATATCCTCACCTTGAAGCGCATCAGCTGCAACATTTGCACCAAAATCTAAAGCCCTGCTTCCAACACGCTTCATGATTGGTACGCCATACTTTTTGAGTGTTGGAAGAACCATACGTCTTAGTGCACCAAATATGCCTCCTCCAACTTGTCGTCTACCTCCAACAAACACGGGATAACCGCTCTGATATGATGGTTTACTGTAAATGCGTGTCATTATGACTATTGAATAACTATGGAAGTCACAATAGCGTAAAGCCTTATTCACGTGACCTAATATGTAGGGTCAAAACAGTAACACCACCACAGAACGGTACTACTTCTCCTGCGTCATCATGAATTGATATGTCAATTCTATTGATGAAATTTCGGCTGATTGGTAGATACATTGTGTTAAAAAATTCTCGATTGATTAGTTGCTTCCTTACGGATGAGAGAGGAAATGTGCGCAGAAGTGGGGCCTCAATGTCGCCAACCCTTGTATATTCAATAATGTTACAATAGACGTATAAGTTACTTATATCACGCTCTAGTGATGGGGCTGTATCGCCTATTGATGTGCCTTCATAAATAGTTGATTTTGAGAATCCCAATGTGGTCGTTAACACGCTATCCAGCTTGATAAGAGAGTTCTTCCCTACCTTTAGAATCATGCGTTTCTTATGTGGATCATAAGAAAAGTGATATTCATCTGCATCAAGGTAATCTACACCAAACTCATTTAACTTGGTACACAATTCAGATGGCGTTTTCAAGCTTTCAATGTTCAAATTAACTCTTTTTACAAGTTCACTGGAAGTAGACAATTCATCACCCAATATGTCTTCGCTGTATACGTGGATATCCCATGAAGCATTTGTTGATGCTTTGAGTTTAGAAGAGGACAATTGAACCTTGAATGTATCATTTAATTCTGTCAACCAAGGTGCGCTTTCAAGGCCCTTAAACATCCCAATCATTTCAGATCCGAATTCAATAACAGCGGACTCAGACTTTTCCAATGGTGTCTTTTTAGTAAAAACAATAAATTCTGCCTCCGTTTCAACAGTAAATAAAGTTACTTTCTCTTTCTTATATTCACAAGTCATTAACGTTTCTGGCACTGATCCTTGAAACTTTCTTGCAAAGTCTTCAACACTTCTAGTGACCTCAAATTTATTTTTTACTCGGATGCTCCTTTTTTGTAATGCATACAATGGCACAATTCTACATTGAAAATCAGTGACTTTCCTCTCCGAATTCCACCCACGTCCATTGTACCAATACCTTGATGAGAAAGTTGTTCTGGAATACCCAAAAGTATGACTCAAATCCTTACCTAATACAAGAAGAACATGCTTCCCTTCCTTCATCAATTTTGTTGACCCCTTTATGACTGGTTTGTAGAATTTATTCAAAGTCAGCTTGAAGAGATCATTTATTCGTTCAAACATTCTACCGATTTCCTTTTCTGTATCTTGCAAGCTCATTGTGGGAACCTTAGAATCAAAAGTTGACGTTGCAAATGCCTTTTGAATTTTAATCATGTTTTGGACAGATGGTAAAGATGTTGAAAAAGGATGTAAAGTTAGATGATGAAAAGGCCATGTACCATGTAGACTATTTTGAAATATGCGAAAGCAATCATCCTTCTCTCGCACTTCTTTATGTAATTCAAAATAGCTGTTCTTTAGCAAACTGATATCGTTGTAATAAGTAATTTCAGTTAGAGCAACTTCATTGGGTCCATGCAGAGTAATTGGATTAGCGAATTCAACAGAGTAGAGAGATGGTTTGTTACTTGGGAATATCTTGGGGTTGCAATTGCTTGGAAGAATGATATTGAAGTTAGTAGACATGTTAAACTCATATATGGAAGAAGTCACATGCTATATTAACTTAAAAGTTACGAGTGTCTCCCATCTCCACATTTTGTAGATCCTGGTGCGTTATCCAGCTATTGAATGAATCAGGATATCCTTTCCATTTAACTAGATATTTCCTTTGATTGCCATGACCTTTCCTACTAATTATTTTATCAATCATATACACCTCTTCACTTCTGTCTACTACTTGCAATTCATAAGAGTAAAATTTTCCTTCAATTGGATTGCCATGGTAATCTATTAATTTATACATGGTGGGTCTAAATTTTGTATTTACTTCATCCACAAAAAACTCTTCTGCAGTCCAATTAGGTAGATACCCCTTCTCAAATGTAGACTTAACCTTTGAAATCCGAACTCTATCACCAACATTAATTTTCTTTTCATTGGAAATGTTTTTCGCTTTCTTATCATACAATCGAAGCCATACATCCATCGCATTATCTGGGGTAACATCAACTGGTTTCATCTTAATGATTCGATGGTAGCTTTCATTGTAATTCTTAACAAATTTCTGCAGCTCACCTACCCAAACATGTGTATTTTTTGCAGTGAAATAGCGCCATATTTTTGTCTTCAGTGTGCGATTGAACCTCTCAACCGTGGCAGCTTTATAAGCACTTTTGACACTAAACAATTCCACATTATGACTTTTAAGGATACTTCGAACATGAGAGTTTTCGAATTCCTTCCCTTGATCGGTCTGTATTCTTTGCGGAACACGCCCCTCATCGAAAATGCTCTGAAAAGCCGCTTCAACTTCTGGTCCTCGTTTAGATTTCAGCGCACGTGCCCAAGCATAGCGAGATAAAATATCTATTACGGTTAAGATGTATTTATAGCCATCATTGTACTGTGATATCTGTTGCATGTCAGCCAAGTCCGCTTGCCATTGACTATCTATATTGTTAACAACATATTTTCTTGTTGGAAACCGCTTTCTCGCATTTTTTTGAAGAGTGTAAGTCGGTTGACTCCTCAACCACTTCTTGACTTTCTCTATTCCCACACCTGCTGCACGAGCTAGAACCTCCGGACGACTGAAACTTGCGGGATGATTTAAGTCGTAATAAATCTTTCTGAGTTTCACTGCTGTACTCATCGTCTTTGTTCTGATTTGCACGCGTATTATTCGCACAGCAACTGCCAACACAATTGATATCAACCTCTATGCCCTCTTCTGCTTTACCTTCGAGCGCAGATTTCAAACAACAGCAAAATTTTTGTAACGACATGATATGAGAGAGGCAAGGCTTAATTCATATTTGCTTAATATTTACTATACTCCTTCGCAACACGCATTGAGCGCCTAGTAGCTCTTTTTGGTTGCAGATCATCGGGATCATGAAGCTCTCGCTTGACCGCCATCGTGGGTGTTTTACTCTTTGATCCATCTTGTAAGTGACCCTTATCCAATTCATTCACAGTCGGTCCTCCAATAATATTGTGAGGTACATTTTGATCAGATAAAATTTTCTGAAAATATGACCACCCTTGTGGTGCACCTAGTTTTCGCCTTACATCTCTGACAGCATATTGTAGAAGGTCATCTATGTGACTATTTCTAATAACATCACCAGTTGTTTCATCTATTATCTCCCCTCTCTCATTGAACTTCACATGTGGATCAATGAAGTCAAATAATCGCTCAGCGCGCACACGATATGGTCGAGGTGTTGACAAGGTTATAAATCGTCGCAACTTGTCACGAATCTGTCGCCTCTCGTCAATGTTTTCAGCTGCTAACTGCATTCGTCGATAGGGATCCTTAATCTTCTGAATTTCCATATCCTTTTGTGTTAGTTCCTTAAGTTGATTCGTAATAGGTTGATCTATATTTTTGACTTCCTGTGCACTTTGTAATGTAGTCAATTGTACATACTCCTCTTGTGGAATGACTACCATCTTTGAATACGACATGTTTGAAAATAATAAGGCAACAAAGTACATTGCTTAAAACTAACTGTGAACCGAGAAAACTGTCATTGGTTCAGCGGAATTAGGTATGATATTTGTTCGAAATCGAAGTCGTTCCGGACATTCCTGGGTTAGATCAATAAATAGATAACCATGTGGTTTCTTTGTTACATCTTCATATATTTTTGAAAGTACTTTAGGTTGTTGAGGTAATATCTGTCTACTGAGATGATGCATCTGACTGCTATCTCTTGGATTTTTAAATATTGCCAAATAATGTGTATTCAAACTTCTAGTTCTTTGCTCTTTCCCTCCATCGAAGATGTCTTGGGTGATGTAGATAATAAAAGCTTCCCTATGATGTGCAGTTTGAATGAGCATTTCAGTTACATCCTTTGAAGATTTGCTTTCTCGTAATAGATCATCTAATACTAGTAAGTCACCTGCTTTGATATCCTCAGTTGATGGCAACCCTTGCTTCACCTCATAACCTTTCTGACGAAGTGCAGAATGTAGTTGTGGTTGAAATATTCCATAATACCATTTGACTCTCTTAATTTCCTTGTTAAACATTTCATTTCTATATTGTAGCAATTCAGTTACAAATGTAGTTTTACCGGACTGACTTGGTCCAGCGACACACATTGTGCGATCAGTGAATAGACGAAAATCTGTCATCGTATAATTCCATTAACATTAAACTCATCATCCCGCTAATTTTGCTTAGAACAACAAAACAGACACATGTTCCAGATCAAGTTTATTTACATTCAGAATAGAAACTTTCAAGTTACATTTACAAATTAAAACATTTGTGTTTCCTCATCACAATTAGGATTATAGAAAGTTTTCAAGTCAGCATCTTGGCGCTTCAACTTCAATTTAGGATTCCCATCTTTAGATTTCCGCCCTCGCTTTTTACTCTCTTCCTTCCCATCACTTGAAGCAGTCTTATCAATATTAATTAAACATTTATCAATTGGTAGTGGTTCATAGACTAGTTGAAGAACCTTCATTTGTAAAGATGCGACTTTACCAGTCGAACCATGTGAGCCAATATAAAGTCCGGTAACGTGCACTAAGCCCATATAGCGGCCCCGTTTGAGATCCTCACATTCCATCGCGTTTGTAAAGAGATCGAATGCTTGAAAATGATCCGATAGTTTTAAAAACAGTGTATCGAATTCCGGCAATTCCTTATAACCAACTCCTTCCTCTAATGCCTTTCTCCAATGAGTGGGAGCACTTTCAGGCAGCTCAACACATTCTTTCGCGAAAGAGTCAATAGTTTTAAGAATCACCTGTTGCCATTTTGGAAAAGTCACTCGTATTTGTCTCATATTGCTATACCCTGATGTAGACATACCATTACTGTGGAAGAATGGAACTTGAAGATAAAAGCCATCATCACCATAATTCAAGGTTTGAAAGTAGAACGTATTTCCAATCCCTTGCACCTTTCGTGTCGGACGAAGCTTCAAGAGATCTTGCTCAAAAGCGTCACCTTCCTCTCTGATTGTATACATTTTCTGAGTCATGTTTCAACAAGTACTAATTCGGAGCTTTCAACCAGCGCAAATGAATTGTCACTTGAAAGTGGTAAAATATCATTAAAGCGTCTTCCTTATATACACCTATATATGACTCATCAATCAAAGTGATGACGTGTCACTTTATGATTCGCTAACCTTATATGAACATTGCAGCAGTTGCTGCAATCCTTCCAAGCGGACTATTGATTACACCATTAATACTGTTTCCAATATCATTTAACATACTTAGAAACCCACCACCACCGCGCTGAATTAAGTTTCGCCTTTTCTTATCACTACTCCTTGGATTTGAAATCTTTTTTATGCTATTCAAAGAGCCAGCATTCAACAGAGGCTTGTAAATAGGTAGACATTTGTGTATTGCAAAAGCTAAATCACGAATGAAATCATCACTTGAATTTTGAATCAATTTACACTTCTTCTTATTATCATGTATCCTGTTTAACTTTCGCAACGCCTTTTTAAACTGACTTGAAGGTTTGAAGGACCGTTTCGATTGACGGGAAGATGCCTTCCGTTTTACAGACATTTTTATTCTAATATGGAAATAGATAATGCAATTACAATTTTTGCTTAGTACTTACAACATTATATACAAAAGTTTACAAGCATTCATACAGAGTTTGTTGCTGGTACTTATAAAATTACATAAAACACTTAACAAGTTGTAGAGGGAAACTGATATACACTCACATCGGCTAGAGTCTGATTTGTAGCAGTTATGAGCTGCTCAATGTCTTTCATTAGATGTTTTGAAATTGGACAGCACATACAGCAGGGCTTTGAATGGAAAGTCTTTAAAATATTGGCATAGTATGCCCGCAAACTGATTACCTCAGAATGTCCTTGAGCAGCCACATTGATGCTTACTGATGGCGGTCCACTGAACAAGTCCAGTTTGCATTTCTCACCCTTCTCGTCATAGTAGCTGGAGGTGATAATGTCATGGAGACATGTGTTGAGTTTCCGTTGGATACTGCTGCACCAACAGCGAGAGTATTCCGGTACAATCTCCGTTTGAGCTAGTGGGCGAAATACTTCATTGAGCCAAAATCTTGCAACTCGTGTAAGAGCGTTGTTCACGACTCTCATCAACATTCTCTGCACCACAACGTCCTCTCCGCAGCGGAAATACTTCACTATTTCCTCCATCAGATCCACCAAATCCGCTTTATAGCGAGTTATATTCACGGCAGAATAAAATATATTGCCGGTGAAGAGTTGACTTCGGTAAATTATTGAAATGGGAATGTTGGTAGTGAACGACATGCTGATTGACATTGTATTAGCCTCAAATTATGCTTGAAATAGAACGGTACAATGTCCTCCTTATATAGAAAAGTCAAACAAAGACACAATAGTGACCAATCACAGACCTGCATGATGACTCATCATGCACGATATACAGTGACTGTTGAAGATATTTCTTCATCGCAAAGGGGACAAGATGAAGTTTCAAAGGGTACATAACATGTAGAACACATAACGCTATGAGAACATGGCAAAAAGAGAAGGGATCGTTCCTGTTTAAAACATTTAACGCAGTTCCGTTCACATAATAATTTAAATGTCTCTTCTTCTAATTTCCTTCTGAAGTCACTTTTATTGGGAGAACTTTTTATTAAAACACTGTCAGATGTCTCCTTCTTTCCATATCGTTCCAATTTGATCCTCCTAATTTCACTATCATTGCAGTGTAGCATGGAGAAATCCTCTATCCACCTACGATCCAAATTGTGATTTATAGCATGCTCATCTAGATCCATTAGTCGATCAACTAAATCACCAGCGTTGATATTTTCACTGAGATTTGTTACAGTTTCTATAGCTTTGAACGAATATCCAAGGTCTCTTGCGACAACCCACGACGTTGGGATACTAGTCATCATTATGTATGTCATCAAACAACTATCTCAGATTTATAGCTTAGTTTGTCTACGTAAAAGGAAAATCAATGTGTCATCTTGATTACAATGGTTTCAATAGTCACAATAGTAGCAATTGAGCAAACCCATTCAAAATCAAACAACGGACGTCTATCGGTACGTACCCAAGTGCTCAGAACCAAACCACACAAGTTCGATCATAGACGTTCCGAAACACAGTGTACTCAACTGAGTGTACCAAACACATGTACCTATCCAGTAAAACAGATCTCATACAAGTTCCTATTCATAACACTGAATTATACATGTACCTATCCATGTTCCTATCGATAACTAAATTATACATGTACCTATCCATGTACCTATCCGTCGCAAGTAGGGCACAGTTTTCACTACTGGTACCAGGTAGACCTAGACAGATGAGCAGCTTCGCAGTAGCCATCGGGTGTACATCATTCTGTGAAAGTCTCCTGTTGGTTTCGTGTTGGGGGCCCGACAATATGTCGAAGGGTCTTGGGTAGCGGTCGGAGCCGTGGTAGCTGGACCACGGCTCCGAAACCTTGGTTTGAAGGAACTATTTGATATTGATGCTTGTCAACGTACCCATTTATCCTAGTGTACATGTGAAGGCGGTTAAAAGATTCATTGTCAAGAAGAGGCTCTCATAGCAGATCAGTGGTCACAGAGTCAAATGAGGATCGGCCCTCTTCTTGATAAATAGTACTTCTGTGGGGTATGCACATCTTGAGAGATAATATGCAGAACTTTTCTTTGATATGTGAAGATATTATGATATATTATATAAAGATATTAAATTGATATTCAGACCCCAATTGAATGTCGATTGATATACAACATACTGCGCGGAAATAGATTGAAATACAGGGATAACTTAGAGTTGGAAAGGGCGATGCAATTCGCGGCAATAACATCCATATCAGATTGTAATTTTCCTTTTGGAAGCAGCAATTTCGATGTTTATTAGCTTTTAGCTAAGAATGATTAAACGTTATTGGTATTTGATGTGCAATATTTATTCAATATGTCGTGGTTATTACCATATTGTCAGAAATACAACATTATATATACAGGGTTAGTACGTAGAGGATGTAAAATTTAAACGCTAGTAGAGAAAATCAGATGCCAGCAATCACTACATTCACTTGTGTTGTTAATTGAATTTTGAATTGCTATTTAAGTGATGATAGATGAATTTTATTACATTTCATAACAGTTGGAAAATGTACGAACAGGTGGCCTACGGCAGTAATTGCTGGTTACCGACCTTACATCATTAGCCATTTAGGACGTCCCTTGCACAAGTCCATTTTTTAGTTTACACGTGGGGCCTACAGTGCTTTGGGTCTGAATATGAAATAACATAAACATTGGTTACTCTCGTCGACTCTGTGTTTTATATTCTTGCGAGGCAGTATAAATTCTTCGATATCTTTTAAATTAACGATCGCAATAAATAAATAAGCGTGATTCTGGGATTGAGTTTTAACTATGAGCTAATAATATCAATAACTGTGTGGCCTAGTGAGTGGAATTTTCCTGAAGATTTCGATCCCGGGATTGCATTTTCACAATTAATTGATAATGGGCTATCCTATTACGCGTCATTAATCGACATTAAGCGTTAAAGACAGTTTAATGAAGCCATGTAAATCATTCATTTAAGTTGATACTCCGCCAACGCCATAGCATGGCAGTCCAAAGAGGAAATACAATGAGCATTAGATTGTGTTTTCTCGAGAGCGGTGACTTAAGTGAACTGGAGTTTATTTTAACCTAGCTTTGTCGTTATTGATATCTGTTTATGATTAAATGTAGCAAAATAGAAATTCATTTGAAAATGTAATTCCATTGATGAGCGACATTTTTGTAACGCGTTCGTAAACACCCTTCCATAAAAAGATTATGACGGTTACAAGAGGCTAGTTATCTTAACTTAGCCTTGTCTTTGTTGATATCTTTTTATGATTCAATGTTGCAAAATAGAAATTCATTTGAAAAAATAGTTCCATTTTTAAGTGACATTTCTACGACACGTTCGTGAACACCCCTTCATTAAACGATTACGGTTAAATGAAGCAAAATAAATGACTTTGTAAATAAATGTCTATGGACGGCATCCGTTGAATGACAGTCAAATGAAGCGTCATTAAGGATACATTTAATTAATGAATTAATGACGCGTTATAGGACAGACCCAATGACAATAGTAACTCTATGTTCATCTATATTTGTCATGCATGTACTTGTAGGCACTTTAATAATGACAATCTGGAATTCTAGACAAATAATCAAAAACACAGTCGGTTATCAAAATCGCATAGTTGACGATTATATTGAAGTGTGGACTGTGAAGAGTAGATATCTACAATTGGGAATTTATGATACATTTTATCTTCGCGATTTCTGTTTCATGATGAAACTCAATTCTACTATTTTTGTTAAAATCTCAATCCTGGACTTGGAATCCTTAGTTCCATACAACTCAACTTACCGACAACTTTCCTAATTTTGTCCTGACTTGTTGTCTGATGTTTGTAAACGATGTTTCGGATTCGTTCTTGCCCTGTAACTGTCTCTCCGTCATAAGGCAAGTCCACCAACAGATGTCGATAAAAAGGGCTGTTGTGTTTTTGCAAATAATTCACAAACAATGCGTCTTTGGGACGCGATATGGAATTTTCAAAAATCTGACCATCGACAAAAATATAAAGTCCTTGGCGTACATTCCATGATATTGCCACATTAATCCATTGGCCAAGTTTCAAAATGAACGGATGTTGAAACCAAGCGCTCTTTTTCACTGGTTGCCCACCTATTTGACGCATACTGACACCAAGGACAAATTTAGCGGGTATTCCTCCCTCTTGTCGAAGAAATATGCCATATGCGTAAGGAGAGTCACCACCATTTGTGTACCAATACTTGATTTGACCGTGAGGAATTTCAACTGGGTTTATCCATACTCCAAAAGTTATTCCTTCAATCCCACAACTTGATGTATCCATGAGACAGTTTTTGGAATTTTGTGAAAGATTTGTAAGTGGTATATATTGTTTACCATCGCTGAGCTTTGAAGGACTGTCCCATTTGTAAATAACATTTTCACATGTTACTTCAGAGGATAAAAACAACAGCAAAAACAGGGAAACTGAAATGACAGATGATCATCGATAATATCAATGTAATTAGAAATTACAAAAACAAATAAATGATATATATAAGACGAAGAATGGTAGTAAAGACGAGGAATGGACTTTCAAACAGAGATATATAAACTACACATACAATGTGTGTAATAAAAAATCAATGGCTGAATGTTAGGCACGAGCTTCGTATCAAATATCGACTATTCAGCTACCTCTCCTATGTCTCGTCTTCTGTGTTTGCTGTTACATTTTTAGTTCTTTAGAAGTTTTGCACTCCAATTGAAGATTTATTGGATTAGAACACAGCTCAGAAAGTTTTTGTCATTTTATGGTGAGGATGCTTAAGATTGAAATGTTTTACAGAATGAGTTAAATATAGCATTCTGAGCCTTGACTTAAGTATTGATATCCATTCCATCAAGTAATGCAGATTTAAGAAAAATTTCATCAAGTTAAAAAAAAACAGAGCACCTACATTCCGCTGAAATTCAATCGATTCTCATGTCTTCCAATCGTGTCACACAGCAACGTGTCATACATCATTCGAGAGCCTGCATTCTCAGTTTTTAAGTGAGCTATGATAGACATGTATCCGTTATATTGTATTTCTTGAGCAGTGCTCAAAATATGAAAATCATTCAGTTTACAGATTGTAATTTTTCAATAAGAAAACATGTGAGCATGATAATGACTCAGGTATGGGGAGAGCGAGAATTTTCTGAGCTCTGTTTTGATACACTGGTCATCAAAATCGGTGAGCACGCAAACACAATCCCTACATCACCAGGATTCTGAAAATTCCAAACATCAACATTTTTGATGGAAAAGTGAGATTATGACATTTTCAGCCTAAAGAGTCATAATTTTGTGATAACTTCACGATACCACTAATTTTTTGCTAGTTCACCGATTTTGATGAACAGTATATCAAAAGAGAACTCAGAAAATACTCGCTCTCACCGTGCTTGAGTCATTATCATACCCACATTCTTTCTTATTGAAAAATTGCGATTCGTAAATTGAGCGATTTTCATCTTTTGAGCACTGCTCAAGAAATACAATATAACGGATACATGTCTGTCATAGCTGCAAGCTCTCGAATGATGTATGGCACGTTGTGGGACACGATTGGAAGACATGAGAGTCGATTGAATTTCAGCGGAATGTAGGCAGTCCACTTTTTAATCTTTATGATCAGCTCTGTAGCTTACATAATATTCTACATATAGAATGGATGAACAAGCTGATGGACTGTGCAACATGTTGCTCTGCTTTTTATGTATCATGTCACAGCCATGCGACCTATTATTAAGATTTTGCAATATTGGTAACCAATTAATGTCGTTCATGTAACTGCAGGTGGCTATGTTTTGTGCTAATAATTAGCTGAACAGAACTTACGAGAGGTTAATATATCTAAATTTCTATACAGCGCAGCTTAATATCAAAAAAGTGTCTAAAAGAAGTCATCTTTCAAGAAAATGAACAAACACAGGAAACTAAAATATACAGTGTACATTGTCTCCCTCAAAAGTGCAAGTCTCTGACTTAATGTGCAAATTGTGAAAGCTAGATTCTCTCGATTGAATTATTTTGGTGGGTGACAAATTCCAAATAATTGAAATCCATAGATTGCTAAATAGGGTGATGCGAAGACTTAGAATACTACTATTGAATTTATTTGCTGCTGATGCCGACAGACATAGGCAGATAGTACAGCATACACGTACATACGGCATAATAAACTGTGTTATTGACATTACAGACGTTCACTCATCAAACAGCTATTCAGGTTGTCGTAAGTTAACACATTGTTTAAAAAAGTAAAATATTCAAAATGCTCAAACATAAAGCAAAAGATAATTTGCAGCTGAAGGCTAAGTATATATCTATATAAGAATAAACAAAGGAGTTCTGTGCTTATAAGATACTTTCCAACGTTTTCGAATCTGTCTTTAACCTGCAAAAGTGCAAACCTTGAACTTCAGATAATAGTAAATGACTGTGTTTTTCAAAAGTTAATCTTGGGCCCTTTCTTCCGAATAAGATGAAGTAAAACTAAAATATTTTACCCAAATTTTCGCTTCTTGCTTTGTCAAGGATATTATGACGATGTGCAAGAAGCGAAAATTTGGGTGAAATATTTGAGTTTTACTTTATCTTATTGAGGAAGAAAGGCCTCCTAGGCCAAACATTAACTTTTGAACTGTATAGCTCCGCAATGGCCAGCAAATATTTAAAACATATGGTTGAGTGTATTTTTATCTAAAAAATTTCATGCAGATGGAATTCGCACTTTCAGAATTGGAGTCGTTAGTATAAAGTTACAACTGTCTCTGGTCGACATACATAGCTTCAGTGATGTACGCGGCTATTCTGTCCAAAGAGTTATTCGTGACCACTTCTAAAACCATAATTACATAGTACCTAAATAAAGTAAAATCTTAAAAAAACTTCTTTCTGATCATGAAAAAGGCAGGGTTCTGAGATATCATAGGCTTATTTCAAGTAGCTAATGAGACGACAAATGAGACAAAATATGCATGTTCGCACTCTTAAGCGTGTTGGAAAGATGGTCACCCTTCTGATATAATGAACACACCTGACATCTAATTTTCAATTTGAAGGTCAGGCTCTCGCTTTACTTAACGCTAGCAGCCATTTGAATATAGTTATCAATGGTGCATAAATACTCAGTTATCATATTTTAAGATTCACTCAAGCTGTTTTCCTGCTCAGTATTAAGGCCACCAGCTGAATGCAATTTTTGATGGATGTAGTAACGTAGATATAGGAACTTCTCAGCAGCGAAAAAAGCAGGAAGGCAAAGCGCCCTGCCGCGTCAGACAGAAAGGGACTGTGAAACAGATGAAGGAACAATGAGACATTGCGACTTTGAAAAATATGAAGACGGAGAAAGCAGCGGATAACGATAACGCTGAGAATGGCAAGGAAAGTAGGAGTTAGATGGTTAACCCGACTGCTCAATCTCTGCTATGAGAAGGGAGAAATCCCAGAGGAGTGGAGACTGGGTATGATCATGCTGATATGGAAACAAAAAGAACGTATACAGGACCCTGTAAATTATAGAGGGATAGCTATACTCAATCTCAAGTGCTGATATCATTGGAGCGACTAATAGACTGACGACTTAGATCTCAGTTTCGGATTATGAAATTGGAGAGGAGTAGCAATGGTTTAAAATACAGAAGAAGTTCATCAGATGGAACACTTGCGGTGAGACAGAAGATCGAGAAGACACTCGAGGAAAACATGGTGATAGGATTCGTGGACTTGAAGAAAGCTTGTGATAGCGTCTCTAGAACTCTCGTACAGCGACGCTACGATGGTTGAATGTGAGGAGACGGAAGTGGTGCTGATCGAGATGCACGAAAGGGCGAGAGAAACAGTTATTGTTGACACAAACACCAAAGGCGAGCTCTGTATGAATATCGGGCTGAAGCAGGGTATTGCATTGAGTCGTAAGCATGGAATTTCTATTTGGCGGTCATGGCACAGAACGAATGAGAATTGCAATGGAAACTAGAAAATTGGACGCGTTTTTTTCAACAGTATGGATTGTGTATATGTTTGGAGAAAACGAAAGTGATATCGATAGGAAAAGAATCGAAGGACGTCAGTATCAGTATCGTTGTAGAAGGGACTAAGCTTGAACAGACATCGGGGTTTAGGTACTTGGGTGGTTTGGTGACCCAAGATGAACGTAGTGAAGCGAAGGTCAGGAGAAGATTTTTTGCACGAGCAGGAGCTTTTCGGAGAGTAGTGGGAATGCTGGAAGACAGAAGAATTAGCAAAGAAATCAGTGGAAATTTTTGGAGGTATGCCGGGCGTAATACCGGCCGTCACACATGGACACGAGACTGTGGCGCTCACCAATGAACAAGACAGGTTGCAAGTGTATGAGAACAACAGGATAAAACGGATGGAGAGACGGCTAAAAGAAAGTGGGCATGAACAGAACAGTAACACAGAAGATTACAGTAAAGAAACTAGCATAGGCAGGACATATTGCAAGGATGAGCGAGGAGAAATTATCGAGGCGAGTGGAACAAAATGAAGCGAGCAACCGGGGAAGAGGAAGACCGAGTATCCGATGGAGTGCCTGTGTATGAAGAGACCTTCAAAGAGCGGATGAGAACTGTAGAAGATGAAGAACAACTGCAGAAAACTGAGACGAATGGAGAATAACAGTCATCTTTGTGGTGAATAAATTTCTAAATACGTTGGCCATACCCGAGTTTGAATAATGGAATTGATTTGTGCTAATAGCCTTGCGGGTATAAAATAAAAATACTCTGTTGAGTAAATTTTCGATTTAATCTTCGTCAGACTCTCACATTTGATGAAGGCATGAATAACAAGAGCTTTTATAAGAAAGATGAAAAGAAAGATTGTCACTTCACAATTAGGAAGATTCTCTGATGCCATCAATCCGGCAGGGTGTCAAGTTACATCACCGTTGGATATTTTCCCCCGCCTCCTGTGATGAGCGGTCAGCAAACGCGGTGAGGGGCGATGATTGTTCCTGTCTATTGTCACAGGTGGGTCGGTCTGTTGACAAAAATCTTAGCGTGCGGTTTCCCATGCAGCCATTCATCAGGTGTTTTCTTTGGCGATATAAAATGCCTCTAATGCTAGGCGCGTACGATTGCACTTTTCTTTCCCTAGGATCATCCATTTGATTGTGTGGCCGTTGTTTGTGCCATGCTGCTGAAGATGCTGGTGGACATGCGATGAGGGGGAATTCAAATGTTCTAATATTCGAGAGCGGGCAGTTCTCTCACTCTGTCCGTTACACTGCTTTACAAGTTGGGTGGGAACACATGATTTTGTACACAATATGCTTAGTAAAGCACACTCCTTTTGAAATAGATGTCTCGCAGACTAGGCATTGTTTGGGGCAATTTTGCACTTCCTTCTTTGGTCTCAAACTTCTTGACAGGGGAGGCTCGGTAGTGTAGATAATGCGGATGTCGTCGTGTAAATCAGTCTCTCTGAGTATTTTGCTCATTTGTCTTCTCTGCCTCTCGTTAAAGTAGGGAATTTTTAGGTAGGTAGTCGGTGGGCTTCTCTTTGTTTCGCTTGCGTTTCTATTTTTGACTGATAGGATGTTGTTATCAATGAAGTTCTCAGGATAGCCGTTTCTCCTGAACGCGTCTTTCATCTCTGATAGTGCTTCATCGGCATTCATGGGACTGGTATTTCTGAGGGTGCGATGAGTCTCTGCTGTGACGAGGTTGCGGTCGCAAACAACCATCATCGCGGTCGCACCAACGCGGTCGCAACCATCATCGCGGTCGCACCAACGCGGTCGCAACCATCATCGCGGTCGCAACCAAACCAATCATCGCAAGTGAAAGCTCTATCGTCAGGCCCCTGGCACAGCTTCTATCCAAAAACTTGCAGCCAATGATCAAGAAGTACGTTCAGAACCATCTGTCCTCAACAATGGACTTCATCAACGCGATCAAAGAATTGGAAATTCCAAAACAATGTCATTTTGGGTCATTAGATGTCTCCAATCTCTACGGGAGCATACCATTAGAAGACGGTGAGGCTACTCCTGGACTGATATCACTGGCGACAAACTTTCAAGCCGTAAATAGACAGGACTCTATATTCCCTGATTTGGAACCAGAGCACTTCGAAGAACTCCTGCGGCTTTGTCTCTACGAAGATCGGTACCTGTTGAGCGGTGAATTCAGACAGCAAAAGACAGGCATAGCCATGGGGAACTGTGCCGCTCCACCACTGGCGACAATCTTCATGGACCAACTGGAGAGGAAGATACTGAGACGTTTCCCGAGCATTATCTTCTGGAGACGGTATCTAGACGATGTCTTCTTCATAGGAACGTCAGTATTGGACGTAACAGAACTACTTAGTTACGCAAATGTAGTGGATCCCAACATCACATTCACCTACGATGCACCAGAAGAAAATGAATTACCGTTTCTCGATACCAAGGTAGGAATAGAAAATGGTCAAGTTGGTCAAAAAGGTTCTACAAGAAATACGTAAAGCCATCCCACAGTGGAGCATGTCTACCGTATGGAGCTACCGTACCCGCAAGCAGAAAGCGCAACCTCGTCAAAGCAGAGACTCATCGCACCCTCAGAAATACCAGTCCCATGAATGCCGATGAAGCACTATCAGAGATGAAAGACGCGTTCAGGAGAAACGGCTATCCTGAGAACTTCATTGATAACAACATCCTATCAGTCAAAAATAGAAACGCAAGCGAAACAAAGAGAAGCCCACCGACTACCTACCTAAAAATTCCCTACTTTAACGAGAGGCAGAGAAGACAAATGAGCAAAATACTCAGAGAGACTGATTTACACGACGACATCCGCATTATCTACACTACCGAGCCTCCCCTGTCAAGAAGTTTGAGACCAAAGAAGGAAGTGCAAAATTGCCCCAAACAATGCCTAGCCTGCGAGACATCTATTTCAAAAGGAGTGTGCTTTACTAAGCATATTGTGTACAAAATCATGTGTTCCCACCCAACTTGTAAAGCAGTGTACATCGGACAGAGTGAGAGAACTGCCCGCTCTCGAATATTAGAACATTTGAATTCCCCTTCATCGCATGTCCACCAGCATCTTCAGCAGCATGGCACAAACAACGGCCACACAATCAAATGGATGATCCTAGGGAAAGAAAAGTGCAATCGTACGCGCCTAGCATTAGAGGCATTTTATATCGCCAAAGAAAACACCTGATGAATGGCTGCATGGGAAACCGCACGCTAAGATTTTTGTCAACAGACCGACCCACCTGTGACAATAGACAGGAACAATCATCGCCCCTCACCGCGTTTGCTGACCGCTCATCACAGGAGGCGGGGGAAAATATCCAACGGTGATGTAACTTGACACCCTGCCGGATTGATGGCATCAGAGAATCTTCCTAATTGTGAAGTGACAATCTTTCTTTTCATCTTTCTTATAAAAGCTCTTGTTATTCATGCCTTCATCAAATGTGAGAGTCTGACGAAGATTAAATCGAAAATTTACTCAACAGAGTATTTTTATTTTATACCCGCAAGGCTATTAGCACAAATCAACTCCATCTTTGTGGTGGACGCGAGGAGTGTTTAACTTGGACTTACTTACTTTTGATGATGTTTCGCATTATTAAGCACTATTTATGTTTCACACATGAGATTTCTTAAAAAATAACAAAATCTTAAAAAGGCCTCAATTGAAATTCACAGACTGGCAAGGTAAAGCTTTTCTCCACCTATGCCAGATTCTAGTCTGGAGATGAGATGAAGGTACGTGCGTTTGATCGTATCAGGCAGGCAAAACAAACGTTTTCTTATTATGGCCGATTGATACCTTTCTGGATAGACAATATAGTCTCTCGAAGAGCGAATTATCACTGTGAAAATGTATTGGAAATTGGATAATTCTGTGAGAGTAATTGAAAAGTGGAAGAAACCTTACCGGAGATTTATGAGATCAGAGACATGTTCGATACCACTGGATTTGTGAAAATCCTCCAATTCTGGACGCTCTATGATTGCCAATACAATGGAGAATCAATATCTATTTGCTCGAGCACTTCTCGAAGCCCTTAAACATCAGCTCGACCTCATATTCCCAATATTTCGGCTTAGCCTTTATCAAGGGATGTAGAAAAAGGAAATTGTACTGAATGTCATCAAGAAATTCAAACTAGCCTATCTATCAAAGGAATAGGTCTACAGTATGCATGCAGAACCTTAGTATGGAACTGAGACATGATAATGCTGAATTTCAAGATAGATTTTTTTAAATGCATATAGTAGTTTGATTATTATATCAAAAGGATAAAGAACTAATCTAAAAGAAGAAAAAGTACAAAAAATATAAAAGCTACATTGAATTGAGATTAAGTAGTCTTTCGGTAGGCATTGCTGTAATTTCCTTCTTTTTCACACTCTTCCTTTGAGCTGTGTATTGTAGATGTCGATATGGAGTATTGACCATGTGATGGCATTGCCTGTAATTGGGGAGTTGTGTGTTACATAGAAGTACATGGAACATTTATTGCTTCGTTCTCTTTTCATATCGTAGAGCTTTCTGACAAACCTAGCTAACATCCCGAGAGACAAGTACCGAGCTAGCACTTAGTCCTGCATCGGATATCTAAATCCACGCAGAGTGTAATTATATAATGCTGTTTAGCCTACTTGGTGTAGGTCCATGTCAATACGGTTCGAAGTAACGGCATTTATTCCACTCTTTCCTGGAGATATGTCATTAATCTTCAGCAGATTCTGAGCGTTTAATGTACTAGTAGATTTTATTTATCCACAAAACTAGGAAAACATGCATGTATCTGCAAATACGGACAGTGCATAGCTGTGGAATCGATAAATAAATATGTTTTATCCCACTGATTTTATGAAGATAAATGTCCAATAAACTCGCATCAAAAGCTGTGCATTCACTCGACTTGCATGCTCAACAGGGTTTTGAATAAATAAATTATAATACACGGCTTTTGATACTCGTTGATTCTGAGCATTCATCTCCCGAAATCAGTGGGCAATATATAATGTACTTATTCTACATGAAACTAACGCGCACTTCATTCATGATATTATATAAATTAATGATATGGCAGTGGCTGAACATATCAGGAAAAATAAAAAGAATCATATAAAAATGAACAATCGAGGATACAAATTATGAAATTCTGGAGAAATCACATTTTTGCAACACTGTGTCACCCATGCGAATTCATTATGTGTTACTAATCATCACACACTGACTAAAAAGCATGCGCGGAATTTATTTTATCGTCTTAATCGAGATAGAAAGTGTTAATCAAAATTACTCAAATGAAAACTTACGAAAACTCACGGCACCTGGCAGTGCCATCCTCTCTCGCAGACTGAAACCGATCAAGGAGTGAAGGTCCAACTAGGAATTGGATTTCTCTGGATTAATCAATTATTAAATCTCAATTACAACATCGCGTTGAGTTCAAGGATTCAACTACAAGAAAATGTGAAATTGTCTCCATAGCAAAGCTTCGGTTGCGATCGGAAGAGATGTTAGTGAAGATGAGTTTGGATTGGATCTTTGTGACAACTTGCATATTGCAATTGTTGTCAGCTTGTTTGAACGATGCTCGTGAGATCTTGAATAACAACGCTCACTTGGGACATATGTAGTCTTTACATCGCCAATTCCATCAAACCAATCTATCTGAGCTGTTACTGAGTTACGCGACGGTACGCAGTTTGGAGACTATCACGTGCCTCATAAATAATTAGTGCAACTTACATTTTTATCATAAGGCTCATGTGAACTGAGGACGGAAACTTCATTCATGTTTGACATTTCAATTCATTTTCATTGCGTCCTGTCATCTGTTTTCCTTGCAAGTCATAAATTGTTATACGAGCTATCTTTAGAAATGGCAACAATGAATATTAGATTCAGATTTGACCAAACTATGAAAGTTCAAATTTGTAATGACCGTCACATTTAGTAAGGCAAAACTTTCATAAATTTGGTTTTAAATTCCGCAACAAACATATCGATTAGAGAATAACCTTTCTCGACTAACTTAAAGCCAGCAGTAGTTTAATAATCACATGATGGTTTTTTTGATTTTTTTTAAATTGCCCTCGAAATACACTACCACACCGATTACGCAAGCCCTCGACTTAATCCCTCCTCACATCATCAGAAGTAACCTGAAGCTTACCCGGTATCTTTCCCTATGAAACTCATAGACTTCTGTTACGGTTTCACTGATTTTGGATGAAAATATTGGATCCAAACAGAAGCCCAAAAAGATTTTTCTCTTGGCACATATTCAATTGCAATTATCACAAGGCCTTAACTGATATTACATATTGGAAATTCAAATAAAGTTTTCTCCAAATATCTTTATATATCTCGCAGCGAATCAGGAAAGTATATTGCATTAAATCAATACTTTTTGAAACAATGGATCTGTGAGCAATGATAATTACATTTCTGTATGAATATTGATAAAATAGCAGCACAGGTCTTGTGTCATCAAAACTGATAAATTTTCCTACTTCAAGTGTGCCCACTATGTCAACGTTTGTATGACATCAGAACCTGGTTGATCATTGATGGGATAATTATTCATGTCATTTACGATGTGTAGGCCTATATTTTAGCTTCAACTCATGAGCGTGGCATCCGATTGACTTTGATCTCTTAGATGCTTATGGTTCCAAGTATGACGACAATTCAATCTACATGTATTAGTGTAACCTATCATATCTCAAAAGCAACAAACAGCAGGTTGCCCTAAACCATGGAAAATTTCATCAAAGAAGTGAGCAGCCTGACTTGAAAAGTTCATATTTTGTTTGACTTTGCACTGAATAACTGTGTTTCCAAATAAACTTTGATTTATAAAGAACGGAATTCGTTAGAAATGTATCAAAAACAAAAAATTCAGCTACTGCAGTTTATTGAAAAATTGCACATATTTCTCTAAAAAATGTGTCAAATTTGCTTGATTCCTTAATCATATTGAGTTTTAGATGACAAAGGTCACTCGTTTTCACCATGTATACAAAAGAATACAGACGGACTTAGTAATATTTTATTTGAAATGTATAATAAATCATATTTCAAATTAAATAGAGCACTTTCTCTAATTTCTTCACAAAATGTTGTCAAGTCAATGGCTATCAAACAAAAAATCTTGAATATCGGTCAGTTTGAAGTGAAGTACTGCTTTTCATTATTGAGTCAAACGACAAGAATACAATTAATCGATTACAGCATTGTAGATAAATTGCAATTGCTAAGAACGAGAGAGAAATAATATTCATGAAAAGTAAAATGGCTACCTTACACGAATTAGAGTTTTATTAGAGACACACTGTCAGCCAAAAATTGAATATACGTCACGCATGTGTATTCTGCATAAATACACATCGGTGCGGTCACCATGAATTCTGTGCCTTCGCGTGAAAAATAATTGTGAAAGATAACAAACAACATGTAAGCTGAACGAAGGTTAAAAACAAAGTAATTAACATAGGCATGCCTTTGCTCTCTTATAGCGACAGCAGATCGTTTACCTTACCTGTTTGTGCACTTTAGCGGTAATGACAAAAAATGTTGAAGATGCTTGAAAAAGAATCACTAAACTTATTTGAACAAAACTTAAATATTCGTACTCCCAACATCGCAAGGAATCTGAAGATGCCAAGCATGAACATCTTTGATGGAAAAGAGAGATTATCACATTTCCATTCGAAAGAGTCATGATTTTGTGATAACTTCATGATATCACTATTTCTAGTTCACCGATTTTGAATATCAGTATATCAAAAGAGAGCTCAGAAAAATACTCGTTCTCCCCATGCCTTATTAATTATCATACTCACAAGTTTTCTCATTGAAAAATTGCGATTTCTAAATTGAGCGATTTTCATATTTTGCGCACTGCTCAGCAAATACAACAACGGATACAAGTTTATCATAGCTTATTTTGAAGTCTGAGAATGTCAGCTCTCGAATGATGTTTGGCACGTTGTTGTGCGACACTATTAGAAGGCATGAGAATCGATTTAGCTTCAGAACAGTTTTAATGGTCCATTTTAAATGATCACCTCTGTAGCTATCTTCTTTTAGAATCGCTTGATTGGTTAATTTAACAAAAGCTCTCACTGGCTTCTGCATCTGGTATCATCTGTCAACTTAGCAAACCTTGCTGTACAAATCAATTCGGTAGACTTCATGTTGGTCATAACACTATAGAAGTGGATTCGGTCTACCTTCATCAAGAAAGGTACATTTGCTTGCTAATATGATAATTTCGTCAAATCGTGAACATTCTACGACGAAACGAAATAAGTCTTCTATCTTTTCATCGTTACATAAAGTATACAAACATTCATAGTTATGTCGGCCACTTTCTGAAGGTAAGCCATTATTTCCTGAGCGAATCTTCAACAGCGTTTGAGTTCCTTTATAAGCCATGTCAAAATTCAAATAATTTTTAAATTCACGATCAAAGTGTCAAAATTGTAAATAATTAGTATCAGTAATGCTACCATCTGCACTTTCAATCCATTGTTCTCGAAAAAAATCAGTTATTCGTGTGACACTTGTTTGATTTCAAATTTTTTCGTGGATGTTATTTTGATTTTCCCAAAGTTCTTCGCAAGGTTTAGTTTACATAATAATTGCTTTATTCGCCAACTCCAAGTATTCTTTTATTGTTGGTCTTCAATGTTACTATGTATAGTGTCTTACAACTTATTTATCAGTGTTGTATCACAATTTTCGATTAATCTTCCCCAGTAGTGTAGAGTAGCTTCATAAAAATGGAATTCCATTGGTGTCGCTTCAAATTCACCAAGAATACAGTATGTAGCACGTGTGTGAAGTTAGCACCGCCATCTTGAAAATGAGGTGTGCCGCTCAAATAAACCTAACAGATTGATGCATTTGGTGTGTGCCAGCATGTGCAACCAACTATTTTGAAAGAATTCCGTCTCGTTTAAGGGAAATCGCCAGTCGAAAGTTCGACATGGCGGCTGGGTTGTGTCGGTGGTAATTACCTACTCTATGGTAGTTACCACTTGGCAATTAGCAGCGGTATTTACCGGTAATGAAAAACTATTTTTACCATGGTAATTACCAGCAGCTTTTCCGAATATGCTATCAAATATCTTACCGTAACCGAAGAAGTTATTAATTTACGTTCGTTAGATTTTGATTATGAGACTTATAACAATCAAATCACTTATTCAAATCAGTTGTCGTTTTGGTGTGATTCAAGAACAGAGCACGGGTGCCGGGTAATACGAGATTACCGGTAATATGACAGGCAAAATCGTAGGGTCTATCTAGTTTTGGTGGAATCCTTCGTCTCGACCGTAAACTCGGATTCAATCTCGATATTATCTTAAGTGTCAACCAGTGCGTGAATCTAAATGAGAACAATTGAATGGTACATTCACTATTTGCGGTTAATTAATTACTCGCAGTTATTCTTGACGCTTGTACATTAAGCAGTCTGTTCATTAAAGTTTGTAAAATTTTGATCGCTGTAATTTGTTCATGTGCTTTGGAATTATTTTTAGAAAAAAATATGGCAGACTTCCATCAATTATATTGATGTAGGTGTAGGCATATGATCAGTAGTGATAAATAAAGACAAGCATATAACCAAGAAAAATGTTTAGGAGCCTCATTGGACGTGGCGATCTTTTGTCAAGATTTTTGGAGTGACTTGCACGCTTAGATAAAACAGAGTCTCAAAATTTGCCATCCTTTTGTTCGAAGCGTCAATGTGATAGCTGTAGAGTAAAGATGAGCAGTTGGGTCGTTCTTCATGAATTTTGAAATTCGACTCGGACGAAGCCAACCCGTGGTTGATGTGAATAAAAGCAAGAAATAATTGTTCCCCTTATTATTCTATCAGGGAAATGCAAAAGGGCAAAAGCATTGATCAAATCAATTGCCCACTCCATTACATTTGTAAGAATGATATTGTGCCAACATTTCTGAGTAAAAATATGCATAAATTATAACAGATTTCCAAAATATGTGAGATCAAACCCGAGTTCGGGGTTTATGATAAAGCCCTACTCGAACCCGTTTTTTCGGGTTCGGTTTCGAGTCTAGTCGTGTCGGGTTCGCGTTCGTGTACGATCGCTCATCCTAACTGTAGACTGAGCTCGCCCTTTAGGAAATGCAGACAAAAGGATTGAGAAGCACGAATATTCGCTTGTGAATCCAGCGGTCACATCAGTCATCTAGAATGGTCGAAAAATCGCTGCTCCTTTCAAATCCGAGACTTAGTCCCGCTCATGCTCCGCCTCAAAACCCTCTGCTTCACACCTTTCCACTCGAGCGGTCAAACGCATGCTACCACGCTCTAGCTACCCATTCCTGATTTCCACCCAGTGTCCTGGTAACTTCCTCATGCTACCAGCATGTTTCAGTGCAAACTTAACTCACATAAGTGTTAATTACCATGGTAATGAGACGGCTTCATTACCATTGTCACAGCCCTGCATGGCGGTGATGTGAAGTTAGCACCGCCACCAAAAATTTCATATTCAATCCAGAATACACAATTAAAACATGCGAACCAAGCACAACCGACAGAAAAACATCAAAAATGTTATGCCAGAAAATTTCTACATTTAAAACGCCGTACTTGCCGAGAAATTAGTTCCCGGAAAGCATAAAATGGCGGTGATGTGAAGTTAGTTCCGCTATCTTGAAAAATGCATATGTGCCAGTCAAACCAACGGCTGAAATCGATCTAGATGGACTGTGCCAGCAATTGCTACTCGATTATTTCACGACTCCTACCAGATCCGGTGGAAAACCAACCCGAATGCTCAACAGCGGTGATGTGAAGTTGGTACCGCCATCTTAAAAAATACATGTGCCAGTCAAAATCAGTCGCATATCCTGCATTGATTCTTGAAGATCAACGGTTCATATCTCAAATGAATATTGCATTTTTGATCTGCATGAGAAAAATAAATGCGTGCGAAATATCTTTTGAAGGCACAATTTGTAGCCATCCATAGCCTAAAATTAATTTAAAACATAGATACATTTCAAACACTACATTTTCTATAATTCATTTCGGAAGGCCTTCAGTTTAAATAGATTTCTGCACTCTTATCCATGCTGAACAAATAATCGCATATCCAAAGTAAAGTATCACACTGAATTTGGCATGATGATGACTCAGATTAGATTGTAGTTGATCCAAATGCTGCCAACTGGGTAGAAAACAATATGACTTTCTCTAAGAAATATAATGTTCGATGAATGGATGCACACATTAGGGATTATAATATACACAAAACACAATCCGAAAAATATTATAAAACAGCATGCAACAGTACGATATAGTCGTACATGCGGTATATTAGTATCAGATTGAGCCAGACATTAGATATACGGGTATATTACATCTTCGATCATGTTTCGAATATATTCGAACAGGCGTCACGAAATCAGAGTTAATCAAAGCTGTCTTAAGCAGCCATTGAAAGCATCAGTTCATCACTGAGCTACATTATATGTTCGAATAGACGCAGACCGTCTGCGGTGTTTTTCTGCGCGACAATAATTGTCAAGTCGCAACACACAGTATTACAGTGACATAATACATCAATGTACTGGGAGCGCGCGCACACTATGTAGGGAAGATCCAGTGTGAGTAACTCCATAGTAAGTGGAATCGTTCGTTCACTGTGTGTGATATACCTAAGATATACCGAACACTTTGATATACCGACAGTCAAACAATTATAACAGTCAGTGAAAAGTCACTGAAGTAGACAAAGTAGTTTCCAGCTGATGAAGTTCAGTATAATTAGATACACAGTCAAAGCTCATTAATGAAGCTAATAAATGCCAGACATTAATAAACGATATAGCATATAAAACCTTTTTTTCCATAGATCATTTTGACATATATCATGCTTTCTTAGGAGGTCAGTTTTGATCAGTATAGTCCGGCAGCCAGAACGAGTTTCTGCAGGGAACGAGGCCGAAAGTGAGACTTTCACAGAATGATGTACACCCTATGCCTACTGCGAATTGGCACGTCTGCCGAGTTCTAGTGAGTTCTTCTTGTCAGACAGGATCAAAGAAAAACACATGTAAATCCAATGCGACGCAGATAGCAGTTTTTGGTTAAAATGAAATATTCTATGTTTTCTTTTATCAACTGGAAAGTAGCAAGTCTAGAGTCATAATTTTCAGCATGGAATGTCTTCAGGTCATTTCCTAAGATGTACATGTACTATTATCATGCATCTGATCGTCAATATATGTGAGAATGTGGTTGAATGTGGATAAAGTTTCTCAAAATGCTTGTGTTTGCCGACATTTAGAGGCTCGCCAAATCTAAATGTGTTTAGCCTTATAGACAGGGGTGCATGAACATGAAAGAAAATAACCTGAAGACAGTCCATGCGAAAAATTATGACTGTGGGCGTAGTACTTTTCGTTTAATCAGAGAAAACATAGAAAATTTCCTTTTAGCCAAAAACTGCAATCTGCGTCCCATTGGATTTACATGTGTATTTCTCTGATCCTGTCTGACAAGAAGAGGAACTCACTAGAACTCGGCAGACACACCGATTCGTAATAGATATATGGTGCACATCATTCTGTGAAGTCTCATTTTCGGCTTTGTTCCCTGCAGAAACTCGTTCTGGCTGCCGGACTAGTGGGCCTTACGAAAGAAAATTGAACATTTTTTAATGCAAGATTTTAACATGAATACGACAGAATTGTTTAATGAAAATTGACAGACAGTGTGAACCATGAATCAGCGTTTTCATCATGCAAGGATGTTAAGATTCGTTGAATGTACAAAAAAGTCAGTAAGTTTTACCAAAAAATTCATGCTGGAGGAATGTATGACACGATATTTCAGTGTTGAAGATGCCCAGTTTCAATAAACTTTGAATCATGTGAAAGGTCATATTTAGTACTTTCAATTTGCACAGCGTTTATGTTGTGTCTGGTCAGCTGTGATCAGCAGACATAAAAGCATGAATTTTTTGTCAATTCACTCACCGATACCTACACACAAAACTGCGCAATACAAGAAATCAAGATTATCACCATTGAACCAGGCCCGTGTGGCGATTGGCACATGCTGGCACAGTCCATCTCGATTGATTCTAGCCATTGGTTTTACTGGTACATGCAGTTTTCAAGATGGTGGTGATAACTTCACATCACTGCTTTTGAGCATTACGGTTGGTTTTCCACCAGATCTGCTGGGATTATAGGTAAATATACGACACATGCTGGCACACTCCATCTAGATCGATTTTAGCCGTTGGTTTGACTGGTACATGCATTTTTTCAACATGACGGTACCAACTTCGAATCAGTAATTTTGTGTATTCATGTACTAATTTCTCTGCAAGCACGGTGTAGAACGTAGAAATTTGCTGAAACAGTGTTTTTGATGGTCCTCTATCTGCTGTGCTTGCTTCGTATGTTTCACTGTGTCTTCTGGAAATGAAAATGCTAGCTTTACATCACCTTTTTGTCAAAGAATTATGTTTTCATAGAAGAATCATGTACAGCAGTCAACTGTATGCTGATCACTGCACATCTTTTGGACTTCCGACTTTGGAGAATAGACGAAGCATCTTTGACTTCATATTTTTGCATAAGGTTCTTCACAGTCATGTAAATTGTTCTTTTCTTGTGTCCTCCATCAGCTTCAAATTACCAAATCGGAGAACGAGACATACCAATGTTCTCACCTACGAATCGCACCGTGGTCTTCTGATTCGGAAGCATGACTTTATTCCTCGAACAATCACGATACTCGGCTGCATTTCTGACATCGACTTATTTGACTTTAATCATGCAAGATTCAAGCGCATCATAAAGACACGTTTTACATGATGCGGATGTTGTTTTTAAAATTCATTCCTCTGACTATATTATTTTCATTTCAACTTCAATTTTTTAAAAAGTGACTGTAACTGGCGAAAGCTGTAGTCATTTTATCGAAATAAAGAAATAAAGAAACCTCCATGTCGAACTTTTGACTAGCGATTTCTCCTAAACTCGACGGAATTCTTTCAAAATGATGGGTGGAACATGTTGGCACACACCAAATGCATCGATATGTTAGGTTTATTTGAGTAGCACAACCCATTTTCAAAATTGCAGTGCTGAGTGGCGAAGCTAACTTCACACACGTGTCGGACGTTTAGTTAGCAACCCAACGAAATTATGTTTCGAATGATCCGAAGTACTTTCTTCAACATTCACTTCGCTCTGAAAACTCGGAGGCTACTGTTCCACAATTTAGATCACAAGGCGCTTTTTTGTGAATTGTGGCGAACAGAATGCTATTTAAATGATTTACACATGTTCTTACTTTGGTCCAGT
Source organism: Prostheceraeus crozeri (assembly GCA_907163375.1). Lineage (NCBI taxonomy): Eukaryota > Metazoa > Platyhelminthes > Polycladida > Euryleptidae > Prostheceraeus > Prostheceraeus crozeri. Next base: position 416,215 of record CAJQUW010014145.1, on the reverse strand, counting down.
CCTTAACGCGTCGCGAAGCATTTAAGTCGCTCTGCAGTTGAAGAAGACATGGGAATTATTATTGGAATTATATCAATAAAGAATGGACAGTCGGGCACAACAGCTTTGCACTTCAAATCCTGTTAAACATGTCACACACGGCATCGATTCTCGTAACAGATTTTACTGTGGGATGCGACCGACTGGTCATATATACTGTATACACATCTTAATGGAAATCGGGAGGTTTTCCAGGTCGTCCTTCAAGTTTGCATCAGACCATAATATTCCATACACATGCATTTTGCAAGCGTTCCGTATCTTCAGCTGATATCTTCTTATTGTCAGAAGCGTTAAAAATGACACTTTCCGTTATCTGGACATCTTTGAGGTCTGTCTGATTGCATCGTGTATCCAGGGGTTTTTTTAAGGCGATATACGCGCCCGATTTGGGCGGGTAAAAATTTCAAATGGGCGGGTAAATTTCGGATGTCAACTCGGACCACTGTCCATGTCAGTCACTGTTGTTTTTCACATAAGGCGAATTATTCGAATTATTCGCATAATTCGAATTTAAAAATTATTAAACCCAACCCTATTTCAGGTGTGGATAATCTATACGAAACCTTTTTATGTTCGATTATGCGATTCGCAACCATCGTCAAGTTAACAAGTACAAAAGCTTTCCTTCACTCACACGCATTTAAATGTAGGAAGTTATCAAAACGGAAATACTATGTAGTCATGTAGTGGACCATGCCAAAATAAATTTTACTGGTTGCGAATGAAGAAATACATTCGCAGTGGTGCTTTCTTGTCTCACATAGCTTACTTCATTTATAGAATTTGCATCACTGAAAGTTATGGAGGTGTACAACTGTACAGTACATGTATGTATGCCCCTATACGTAGTTGACAATAAATTTCGATCGTTAAAGAGAAACTAGGCATATTCAATTTTTAAGTAATAATTGTAACACAACTTTTCATCATCCATGACTTAACTAAGCAATTTGCAGACTTTTGCAGTGCAAATAACACATTCATCGCTTATCAACGGTTATTTACATTCTTTAACTTCACTTCTCATTGATATGCGGCACTGTTTCGTTGATCATCAATAGGCTCTTGTCGATGAGGAATGACGTTGCAGAATGCAATTTGTCTTTATATAAATTGCAGTTTCCATATTCACTGTGAAATCATGTAGTGTATTATGCATTCATCATATATGTTTTTACTGCAAGTTCAAGAGACAATTTTCCACTGTTCCTCTCCATCTTATCCAGCAATTGTTGCTGTGCACATTTTAGTGCATGTACGTCATGTAGGCATATGTTGTACCACCACCTCTAATTTGCTGAATATTCAAAAGATGCAACTTTGTTTCCGCTTTCTTTTTACAGCTGGAAAGGAAATTGAAAGAAAGATCTACAAGCCTTGTTTTGCTTTGTTTTTGGCGGGTAGAATTTGGGAGTGGGCGGGTAAACGAAACGTTAAAAAAAACCCTGTGTATGCATGCTGTTTGTCAGGCAGTCCAGAATTCCAAAGCATTGCTTCTTCAGTTCGGAATGGGAAGCACGTTCTGGGTCGAAGCTAGTATCTAGGGTCCCTGTTTTTTTGTGTCTTACATGATGACATCCGCAAAGAAACCTATATTACCCTCTTCCTCTTTCTGGTTCTGCTTTGGAAGTCATAGATGGTGCATTACACCAACAGTTCATTGAGAACAGAAAGAAACACAGATGTGTGTGTGTGTGGGTGTGCATGCAATGTGAACTGTGTGTGAGTCAACAGTGCTCAATCAGTAAGAAGGCAGAAAGACAATCGCTTTTGAGGGCATCGCAACAGCAAAACGCTGTGTTTCGACATCTTAATTACATGTATATATAATATAAAGTCAATGAAGAAAGTCAACAAACCAAACCTTGAATCCGAAATCATTTATTAAAGATAAAAAAGTACAATCCGGATTTCAGAGAGTTTTTATCTCTCCTTCTCAAGTACATAAAAATCAATGGCAAACTAATCAGCCCTCACTCACCTGAGGTTTAATAAATTTCAAAATAAATTGTCTCTCCTTTCTCTCACGATCTTCATCATTATGTTATAAGATCTCTTTTATTATGATAAAGAAAAGAGTTAAAAAGCAAATGCTATAAATAATAAAGAAGGAAAAACCCCCGAGAATCAAAACACTCAATTAAGCGTAAATGCCAATCGATTTCTGCCGGTAGACGGCTTCTCAAGGCAAACTGATTTATTAGGGCAGAAAACAAAATAAATTTTGAAATCATTGATATCAAACTTGATGAAGACGCACACATATACAATTGTGAAGAAATTACAATTACATAGCATTCAAAGAAGAATTAAACAGGTTAATAAAATATCTCTCAATAAACTCTCGATCAATGCGAGTGGCTGTAACTGAAAAAACGGGGCAGTAGTAAATTTACCTCCTCCACACCCAGAAATATGACCACGAACTTTTAATTTCATGTACTGTGCATTATTGATTTGCTGACGATGGAGGGTGATGCGGTTGCGGAATGTGTTACCCGATTGGCCTATATAAAATTGACTACATTCACAGCATATTAATTTATAGATCACATTCGAAGATCGACAATCCTCATTACTTTTGATTTTGAATGTCTTAGCATTGAATGTGATCTGTTTACCCGTAGTTAATACAATGCAACATTTGCAGCGAGGTTCCTTACAGCGGCGAACTCCGTACATCGTTCTGCGGTTGTTCTTTGATAGCAGCGACAGGAGATTCGGTGGCTGACTGCTGACTTTCATACCAGTAGTGTTCGTGAAAGGTTGTAATACACTAATTGCTCCTGTTACTGGACGCATTATGTTTTCAAATATGCGGGGATTATTAATGTGTGTAATCTAATTGTGTTCTTGAATAAATTGTATCATTTTCTTGCGTCGTTTCGATTTCGTGATACTGCTTTCCGCTGGTCTAAATGCATCGTCAATTAGCTGAATTGGATATTTCAGTAAAGGTAATCTACTTCTTAGTTCTGTATATCGAATAGATCTCGCATCATTTTCATTCTACGGGCAAGATTGTAGAGCATGTTCTTCAAGGTATGTCGTGGGTAGGCCGAATCAAAAGACACGCAGCACATTGTATCTGTCGCTTTTCTGAAAATATCATTGCTTATTCGTAGCGAAACAGGATCAATGGTTACTGCGACATCTAGGAAGTTCATTTCATGAATATTCATATTCATTGTAAATTTGATAGCTGAATCAAAATTGCTCAGTAATTCGAAGAATTCCATATAATTTCCATAGTCAGTATTCCAGATTAACCAACAATCATCGAGGTATCTGGTCCAAGAATCAATTATATTGACCGAACCATTGGTGAATACTTCCATGACCTTCTCAAACAATGTTTCAATAAACAATTCTCAAAACAGGAAAGTCTGACCTTCTTATTTCATTTTGGCTGGGGCCACCGATATATTTTTTCCTAATGATCAAAATTTCTTATAATTGATAGCTGATCAATTTTTATTTTTCTTAAATGCTTCAATATCAGAAAATATCATCAAAAAGTGTCAGACATTGATCCCTTCGTTTCAAATTGCTTGAATAATTCAAAACGAGTTTCTTCTGAATTATAGTAGCAATTAAGCAGATGATGACGCGTATTCTGTATTTAGCACAATTTTTTTCTACAGATAAATCCTAGAATTGATCTCATCTGAGATTTAAGATCTATCTGTAAATAACTATGTACTAGGCAATTACCTCTATGTAGGAGCTATGCCCTGAGAATCGACGAGTCGTAGCGAAGCGGAGATGAGTCGATTGTCTGTGCGCATATCTCTGCCATAGAGATAGTATCTGATATATCCAACGATTCTCAATTATATTAATTGTAACATAGATATGAGCGATTCTGATCACTTTCAAGTAGCCCATCTATCTTTCACTGGAGATTTTGAATATCATTAGCGGAGATTCTCAATAATCATTATCCACGGAAATCTAGATACTATACCTGGAAGGTAGGGTGAAAGATATTACTGCCATAAAAATATTGGCAGATTTTCATATTTGCTGCACACATTTAGAATATACCCCTGATATACAAGAGATCTCCAGGGAATAGTTGGATATATCTAATTGAACACAGAATTATCTGAATTATCTGCTTAGGAGAAGAAATACATGTATTATGAAATCAATACTGATACATCAAATGAGGTCAACTTACAGAAAATTCTAAGATTACATAGGTTTCAGGCTAATGTCAAAAGTGCAAGGTCATTATCAAAAGAACAGCATCAATATTTTACGAATATGAATACTCGTATGTGTGAGGTTCTTGTTTCAGTTAACCTATCTTAACTAGCTGCTTCCAAGATGAGACGAGCAACCATCTCACGACCGGAGCTGCTGGCGAATCGACTGCAACTTTAAATTTCCGCCTCCACTCTCAGGCCCGGTCCGTCCTAGGTAGTCCGTCTGATCAGGGTGACTGCTAGTTTCGTTGACTGTCTTAGTCGTTGCTCTCGACACTACCCCAGACAGGTCATCCGAACAGAGTATGGGAAGAATACTGTTACATATTTTAGCATACTGTAGGTGGTGGCCAGCCGCTAATTATGGGGTCATCCTATATCTAATAGCCGAGTCCGTGGTACACTAAGCCTTTGAGTTATTCTTCCTTCGGCGGCTTCGCTAGCGGAGCTCTTCCACGTTCCCGCTGAAGACAACCACCCAGGAGTCAATTCCGGGGAGCCGAGGGTTGCAACGCCGAAGTAAGTCAAATTTTCTGCCAGATTTGACACAGCGACAAGGCTCTTGTGTCGCTGAGATCTAGCTCCATACTGCATATTGCACCAGTGACCTTGATGTGAATGCATCATTTCATCGTTTCAATTTGTAATGGAAATTACCGTGTGAAATAAAATCATGAAATAAAAGTGTACAGCGAAAGTTACGGACACGAAAACGATGAAAGTACAGCCATTCATACAACCGTGCTGGCAATGTGTGAAGACCCAGGATGCAAGCAGTAAACAGGCAGTCTGAAAACAAGTAGAATTACGGTACATGTGCTAAACTTCATTATTGGTTGAAATTCTTAACAACCGCGTCCGCATGGTCAACTGAATTTCGATGGGTTGATACCTTGGTTGATGAGTCTCTCAGCCGTTCGGTCAAGTGGCTGTTGCAATACAACATGGGGGATCTAGACTCCGAATGTTTGGATACTGAGACATTTTAATCAACTTCCTACAGAGTTGTCTCCGCTTCTTGATTTTATATCCTTACAATACTGAACTGATACTGTAAACGATGGTACCATGGCACTTTATTTGACAAGTCTAATAAACGTTCCAGTTTAAGTAGTTAAAGGAATGGATTTATCCACCTGATGACAATGGATTTTTCCTAAGATGACAGGTGCTGATTCAAACTGTGGATTGAAAGTACACCACTTAGAGCGAGAACTTAAATCACCAAGTTGTAACTCAGCTAAGTTTAAGACATATGAAAATCCAAGAACTCTCAGCCTATGTAGCATTTGAAGCTAGGAATACATAATCAACTGTACAGACACACTTCAACATTACATTCATTTTGTACTTCAAATGATTGAGGGGATCCTGATATTGATTGGAACGCCTTTAGAAATATTGGGGATTCTCGACCCCCTGTTCCGCGCCCATACCGTTCTGGCTTCTCTGATTACATCCATTTAAAGAACTAGGCCTGACTACTTCTCGTCTCGAGCTTATTCAGCTTCGAAAAATTGAAATCAAATTTTTTCACGCCAACTAACAAAATAAAGTATTCACTATTTCAATGATATTCCGATATTATTTGGTGCCAAGTGAATTTACATTTTTTATACAATAATGTAGGTATTAGCTTGTGGTAAAATTAAAGCATATCTGGACGCATCTTTATAAGTAGGTCTCATTGTTTAATTGTGTGACTAGTGATTGTCTACGTTCAATGGAATCTATGCAATGATCCATCTGTGTAGACAGACTCAACCAAAGTAATGTTAGAAAAATGAAAAAGATAATTTCGAAGAACCGTTGACATATCATCATATTTTTGCCTATATTCTTTGCTTCCTTTTCGAACACTGTTCCTTTCTAGAAAAGTGCAAGATACAGAAATCATTCTCAGTAAAGATGCCATCAGGATGTATTTCCAATTACAGAATCTTCAAAGAAATGCCTTGCACATTTTAGATACTACAGTACTGTGCAAAAAGATTGCCCCACCCTAAATTTTATGAGATATTCGGCGAATTATGACTTTAAGTAACGATAAGGTATCACATATTGGTATAACTATTTCGAAAACTTATCTTAGTGTTATCCTATCGTACTGACTATTGTAAATGCTTATTAGAATGCATATTTCAGCTGATTTCCTTTATGCTGTTGGTAAAATGCAAAACCATGTATACATTTATCAATTAACAATTCATAGAAACAAACTTAATTCACATGAGATAGTTCAGTAAGTCAACGGTCCACCTTTCGCCTTGATGCATTCTGCTACTCTTCGAGGCATCGATTCTATAAGTTTTTTGCAAATATCAGTCATTTCATTGGTTCGCATCAAGATGTCCAGGCATTGCTTGATGATGTCTTGCTTCGTCTTCACTTCATGTTTATTAATTTTTTGCTTCAAGATGAACCATAAGTTCTCTATAACGTTCAGGTCCGGGCTGTTCCCCGGCCATTCCAAAAGCCGCACTCTATTCAAACTCAAGAACTCTTTACACACTTTGGCGGTATGGCAAGGTGCCAAGTCTTGCTGAAGGATCCACGCCTCACCTTCCCACCAATCATGCGCCTGCGGTAACACTCTGCTTTCCAGAACTCGGAGGTACTGCTCTTTATTCATTGATCCATCTACGACATGGAAGCGCCCTGTACCTCGTATTGACATGCAACCCCATATCATTAGCTTTAAAGGATGACGAAATCGAGCAGCGAAGTGATCTGCTTTTGGAATCTCACCAACCGTGCGTCTCACGAAGCGAGTCTGAAGTGGTTGGATCTCTATGCATGTTTCATCGGTAAACATGACTTTTGACCAGTCATCAATATCCCAATGCCTGTGATCTTTCGCCCATCGAAGTCTTTTTTCTCGCATTGCTGGCGTCAATACTGGACTATTAATTGGCCGATAAGCTGGCCGTCCTGCCTCCAAGAGTCTTCTCCGAACGGTAGGAGGAGTCAAGTTGCACACCATAATCAGTCGCAAGCTCTTCAGCCAATTCTTGGATGATGCTCTAGGAGCGGCTTTTGATAACTTTACAATCGTTCGGTCCTCACGCTCTGAGGTAACCCTAGGGCGGCCGCTATTGTGATAATCAGCTTCCGTGTTACCTCTTTCCTCAAATCTTTGAATGATACGATCCACAGTGCGACGATCTTTTCCCACTGCAGCTGCAATTTCCCGATGAGACATCGAACCAGATTGATAAAGGCCAATAATTTGACCGCGAGTAAAATCGCTGGAGGTTGCCATTATCAGCGCACAGTGAAAACAAATGTCATTGATAAGACGATGCAAGATAGAAATCAGTATACCCACGCGTGTTGAATGCAGCATTGATGACAACTGTTGTCTCGATTCCCGCAATGATTGGCTGCTGCCTTGATTCAACCAAACATGACGCATTATCGCAAAGCAGTTAAAATGATGACGACTGTTGTCTCGATTTCCGCAATGATTGGCCGCTGACTTGATTCAACCAAATCACGCAACCATTGACGCATTATCGCAAAGCAGCTAGATGCTGAGTAAACGTGTCGAACAACATAATAAATGTTTGTCTTTTCCTTCAGGCCTACTCCTCTCTATCTGGTAGATTTCATAACTGTTAGTGTCACAAGCCATATGCAACGCATGCAAAGGACTGTAACTGAATGAGGAAATGATGAATTTGATAAGTAGAGCCATTGATTTTGATCAAATATCACTATAATTACCTATACATGAAAAAGAGCTGTTTTCATAGAATACTTGTGGGTGGGGCAATCTTTCTGCACAGTACTGTACTCTCAATTGTACATCTCATCGTTCTCAGTTTTTACATTCGTTTACATGCATCAAACAATGATCTTAAGGCTTTTTGCAAAATTATGAATACTACTGTATTAAAAAAAATCACTCCAACTTAACTTAAATTCCGAAAACTTTATATATATATATATTATGAAATAATGATCACGTTATTTTTTTTGTTGCAGAACAATGATCAGGTACTAGCACGAACAGAAGATGAATCAGAGCATGTACACTAATGAATATAAGCGCAGCAGCAAGTGAATAACGGCTTTTTTTGACATGATGGATGATATGAATTGCTGATCAGTTTTTTGTTCTGATACAGAAAGACTATGGTCTATGTGTGGCATCGGTGTATGATGAGATCAACATTCTGATGGAATGTTGATTGAACTTCAAGAGAAATTCAGTTGAGTAGGATAAACATAAATATTAAATCATTTGCCTCGGTAGGAAAATTATGTTTAAATGATTGGAGGATGGTTTCACATGCATGTTCACATAAGTATGAATGATACACTGCACCAACTTCATTAAGAAGTTAAGACTGCCTGCTTGCCTGCTTTCATGTCCAAAGACCCTGTGACATTCGAGAATGGAAAGACAGATCTCTGCATAGCAAACTTTCGGAAGAAAGTAGTTTATCCTCAAACAAGATATCGGACAATGTTAACACATCAGCAGATGGGGACGACCGCAAATGTATTTGTTATAATCCTGTGTCATGACAGCGCATACACACGACGTATTTTTGCCTTCAATACACATGTCCATCCTAGTATTTCACTACTGCCAGTCAAGTGTCGGACTTCAATCACAAATGATTTCATATTTGGCTTTCACATTTTTTGTTTCAATAAATTATTTTGTTACTCATATGTTTTTAATCAGTAATACAAAAACTTTATTTTTTATAATTATATGAGTTACCAGACGATAAACAGCTGTTCATTGGAACCTGTGGGCATCATCAGGATCAGTCAATAATTCTCTACACAAGTTGTGACTTTTTCTGTGAATGTTTGTTTGATTTTTCTCTATATTGAACAATGGGAAATTGTCTCAAGGGAGAAAGTAATGACTCGGATTTGAGCTTGTTGCCAGAGGAAGAACAGCCAGATATAAGGAACGACACCAGTGCCACACAACAGGTAGGGTCTTCATGTTCTCCCGATAAATAACTCGATCAAACCATCAGTGTTTTCTCATGCCTTAGATGCCTTGCTAAGTGCAATGTATGAAAAGTTGAAAAATTAATTGTGTCTGCCAATCAATAACCTGGACATTGCAAGGATGTGAAGCGATCTGAAAATGGTCTTTCTATGTACTCGATTTTTCGAAACGTGGATAATTCTGCAAGATAAGATTTTGGACTATATATTAAATTGTTCAACTACAAATACTTTGACTATATCACTGGTGAAATGCATTTTCTGCCGATTTTGACGCAGAGATGAATGGCACTAGAAACACTTGATCTAACACCATGTTGAGTTGAGTGCAAGTCCATGTCATGATGGTTGCTTACCGGAATTGTTATAATGTGAAGCTGTATGCTAGAGCTGTTTTTGTACAATACTGTTCAATTCCCCCAAAGTTATCCAACTGTTCAGGTGAATGTTGATGTAGGTTATTTTGTATTCAGCTCAGGTGTAACGGTACTGCATCTGTAGTTCATATAGAAAGAATCGATTTTAAGCTTTCGATCCGCTGGTGTATCGCTGATCCACATTTTGTATCTCCTCAAGTCGAATAAGGTTCTTCAGTTAGTGTTGAGCGTACATATTTTCAAAGAACCAAATTTAAAAAATGACCTAGCCAGTTTTGTTAAAATCTTTTGCTAATGCTAAGTCTAACTTGTCAGCAACGTGAATGCCAAACAAGGAATAGAAACATGAGGTTTCAGAATGTTGACGAAAGGGAAAACAAGGCATTCGTTCTTTTCAAATGTCTGTAATTGCGACAACAATAGCCCGGTATTTATACTCACCAGGCGGTCTCCGTAATTCTTATCAGTCTCACATCGATGAGGATCATGACGTCACAGTTAGAGTCTCAGCAAAGTTTTGTTCCTATGACTTCACTCTTCAACAGAGTCAGATGAAATGCCCTGGAGATGACAGATGGAGTGCTGCTACGATTATACACTCAAACCTGACTGGAATCTTTACATCAAGCGCGCCGGATTGTGCGCCGGCACCAAATTCTATTTATAGATTATTCCAGACTAAGGCGCGCCGGAAGCAAAATCCATTTATAGATCCTTCCGGATTAAAACGCGCCGGCACCAAATTCTATTTTTAGATTCTACTCAATAAAAATCCGCATGATGAGTTCAATGAGCGCCGTAACCGAACACAGCAATTTAACTTGAACGAGTACGTTTTCATCCTTTCATTCGCAGTATTTTTTGCGTTATATTTGCACGAACGAATAGGATACAGGCCATATTTCCACAGAACTGATTTACGCCGTATCTATAGAAACGTGTCTCTTTTATGGAGTTTGTCTGAGTAGATCGTGTTTGTGATATACGGCTGACGATTTACCACAAAAAGAAATTATAGAAAAGTAAATGCAATCTCGCAGCCAGTAGGCCTATTTCGAATTCGAAATCTTACCCAGTTCATTCTGTAGTTATTTCATTTTCCGATGATATATTGCACTAGATAATAAAGCCTCTCTAAGTACTCTCTAAGTAAATAAATAATAAATACTCTCTACAGTATACTGTTTGTCACTACTCCGTTAGTATCCTAAAATATACTTAATCAAAGGCCAAAGCGCGCCGCGCCGGCGCTCCCGGAAGTGCGCTATTTATAGAAATTCTAAGATCCCGGTGCGCTAGCGCGCCGGGATATGTTCTATTTTTAGAAAATATCGCTTATCGAGCGCGCCGGATTAATCCAGCAAAACATGTAAAGATTCCAGTCGGGCACTCAAATACCAAACCAACCAACATGCATGATTAACAGCTCACGTCTCCACACAATACCGTTGTGTCACTGCCCTTTTCCACCATACAAATTATCCCGGAGGCTATTTATTATGTTGAACTTTCCTCAAATTGATCACTATTGCGCATACAATCATATGAGTTAATTACTGTTGTGACGAACAACATTACAATCATGTGTGTGTAATCTGCATGATAACTTACGCCGATGTATCTTTCTTTGGGTAACATTTATTTTCATTTTTGTGCTAATATAATGGTTCATTTAAATATTTATTGTACGAATGATTAAGCCGCAGCAGAAAATTCTATTTCTGCAGATTCTAATTTCATGCTTTGGATATTTAGATAATTCCGGTGATGGTAGAAAACAGATTACGTACACACTATATGCTTGTGTTTATGAGAGATGCGACATGCCTACGAAAACTGAATAATTGCTAGTAGACATTCATTTGTACTTCCAAATTATGTATTAGTGATAATCAGGTGCGTCGCCAGAATTTTTTTTCGGGGGATCCTAAGTTTTTGTGACGTAATTGCTACTACGTAATATCGCAATTGAAGTAGTATGTTACGTTATCTCATTATTTTACCACTAGAATTTACCATTATGCAGAACAATAATTAGGTGCCATATCTTTTCATACTTTGTGATGATTATGCCACATGATTATTTTTTTAATGACATAATGAAGAACCTTCTAATTGAGGCTCCTCATATCGTCAAGCTTTTCAAGGATCTTTAATTCTTTGGTCTCTAATTATGAAATTCAATCATCACATTTTAAAATTTCTATGATTTCATCCAATATCTGTAGCTAGCTAATCCAATAAAAGAAAATTGCTTTTTAATTTCGGATTTCAACTCACTTCGGAGATCGTAGTGGTATTCTTATGTTATATTCCTTGATTTTAGTCTCGGAGAAAGAATTAAGCTTGAACCTGTGGGCTCTTTTAAATGGATTGACTTGACCAAAGTGAAGAGGAAATATAGAAGCACTCACATATTGAAAGGACCAAACGTGCGATGTCGAAGACGTGGAAATGAATGAACCGATTCGATTTAATAAAACCATAAACCAGGCGATGCAGACCCCATGGCGAATTTTGAGATGATTATGATACTTTCAGCAAAGAAAAAGTCATGAGAATTAGTCAAATATTCAGTGAGAGCAGTGAACACAATGGATTATTCCCTCGAAACTTTGCAGTCCTCACTGTTAGATTCATTGTAAATGAGCTAGTCATCTTCGGACTAAATGAATTCCGAATTTTAGTCATTATTCTGCAATGCAGATCTTGGTCGAAATCCCCTACGCGCACTGCTGTGCACGTCACTCGTCAAGTGTCTGTCATATTACAAGTAGTAATTATCATTCAATATTACGCCTCAAGAAATTCGTCATCAATTCATGTTTACAATTTGCAGTGCGCGATTGGAAGATAAATTTATAGGGATCTCAGCTCAATTTATTCAAGTCATGTCTAAAGACATATTTTCCCAATGAGCTTTAATGAATGTATGAAACTCTAGCAAGCATCAGTCATTACAAGGATCAGTGTGCCCAGCGCCCAGTCTCGCTCATTCACCATTCATGCCCTTGTGTAAACAATATGAGACGGAGATTTTATGTAATCCGCTACTAAATTAGCTTTTGCAGATAAAGCTCCGCGTTAAATACCAATTTCTTCGTTATCTCAAGATTCAGATCAATCAGATGCCGTAGCTCGTTGATTTTACGCGCCGCCGATAGAAAATAATGGAAGCGCCCGTTATTGGAAATCGTCAGCTTCATTTTTCGACTTGGCCTCAGCGCTCGGTAGTCCACCCAGACGACGCCATGGTGATAATCCTTTTAACTGTTATACAGAGTGATGCAGAAAACGTTCTGTTGTCAAGCGGGTGCAGCAGGGCATAGAGTCACTATTGAATTCATATTTCGTGTCTCTAATATAGCTAGAGTAACCATCATGGATGTATGAGGCTGACCATTGTTTTTATTGTCGTTTTAACACCATCATTTTGCAATACTATTAATGATAGCCACATGATAGAAGGCAAGAAAAAGTGCTATCAAGTATCGATTGTTTACTTCTTCCAGAAAATTTTATGCAAGCAATAAGTGTAGCAAAGTCAAGCAATTTGCACGACTAAATGTTCAGAGTAGTTACGATACTCAAAATAGCTTGTCAACTTTCCCATCTTCCCACCGTCTAACACGATGCAGTCAAGGCATTGTTTCAAGAATGAGTTGCAAGGAGATTGAAACATGCTTGTTGAATAAGTTACTTCAGATTCGTCGGGCAAGTTGTTGAGTATTTCTGGAAGCCATCTTGTAAACATTGTCTCTTAGAGCTCTCCAAAGAAAATCTTAAATAAATCTCCACATATTGTCACGTCCTGTGATTTAGAAGGCAATTCTATCGATACTGTTCATCAGATCCATCTACTCAGCATGTTTTGATTCTATGAAGAACCATGTACACTGCATCGATGAAATCAATCAATCTTCTTCCATTGGTGCATTTATTACAAGATTTTAAGAATTGGAAAGTTCCCCAAAACTTCATCTTATAAAATGAAAGAATCGTCTAAATTGAGGTAGAGCTATATTTTTGCTTACATCGCGGAAAACTGATTAGTGAGAAATGGTAATGAAGAAAAAAGACCTATCTGCCGTAAATCGTCTATTGAATTTTCACACGACGTGTCGCAGGTCATGCTGCGTCGTCAGGCAATAGTTACAAGTCATATGGCAAACATTGATGTAGCTAAATTAAATATCGCACTGGGCTAGAGCAGAATGTGATAACTATTCACACGCTGAAGTCAAAAGTTCATCAGTGCACAGGTTCGGAGAAATGTACAAGTTGGAAAGAGATAGCTATGTTATGTACAAGATTAAAAAACAAAAGAGGCTTAAATAAGAAATAAAGTATAGTCATTAAATTCTTCACGACCATTTAGAGAAGGGCACAATTGACGAATTGCCATAGTTTCTGATATTCGACATCTAATTACACTGTCATATCTACTCATAATAGAAAAAGTAAAAGCATCTTTAGTAGAACTATCATGACATAGAGATGCATGCAAAAATACATTTGTGCGACGACTTGGTTGACAGTGTTCTGATACACGATCATGAAATGGTCGAGCAGTACTCCCAATGTAAAATTCAGCACATAATTTACATTGACCTTTATAGACGACATTTCTTGCACAGTAAACATTTGGATCATTTATCAAGCATGAGCGTTTGGAACATGCTTTATGTCGTTTTATTTTATTTAATTGACGACAGATTGACTCCAGGTTTATTACTAACACGGATATTAAATCCGGAATTTCGGACTATTCGAGATAATTTATAATTAAACTTGTCACTCACGAATGGCACTTTCATAATGAGAGAATCTTTTTGAAGGTATGACATCGAGTGTCGATTATTCTTAGCCCTGGAAGCACAACGTTTGATGTCTTTCTGAGAATAGCCACTTCTTGACAGCTTATTTTTAAGACCGGAGGTGGCTATCAACTTATCGTTGCTGTCAGAACATAATCTATTGACTCTGCGAAACTCTTCCATCACAGCATTATTTTTGACGTGATCAGGTAATGATGAGCGTGCATTGATGAAAAGCCCACGATTGGCCTCTTTCTGATAGTATTTGTGATGAATGCGGCCGGTATTGTCAATATATAACGCTGTATTCAACACGGCAAGATAGCCATCATGATCTGCTTTACCAATTTCAAACTTTAATTATAGTATGATGGAGTTGATTGGTTTGCCACAGGACGTCATTGGTATCAGTATCACGATCTACCACTAACACACAATCATCAATGTATCTCAAAAATATGATAGGATTCCCCACAGTCTGAAGAAATAATGCAGACCGCTCAAAATTGTCCATAATCAGAATTGCAATTGTGGGAGAAATTTTGGAGCCCATGGACAGTCCACGGATTTGTCGATAAAAAGTTCCTTCGTAATGGAAAGAATTATTGCGAAGAATATATGACAATATCTCCAAAAGGTAGTCTATCGGTATTCCCCAAACTGAATGCTGAAATTTTGCTCTAAGTCTCTGTGTAATTATAGCAACAGGTTCTTGAGCATCAATATTTGTGTAAAGACTCACTACGTCCAGACTGATAGGAATCTTATCCACAAGTTGATGGTGGGGCAATTCATTTAGAGTTGAAAGTAATTTTTGAGTATTTTCAAGGTGAGCTGGAACTTCAGCAATAAAATGTTTAAGAATTTGTTGAAGAAACCATGTCATTTTCTCAATTGAGAAATGGAATCATTTCTTGGGCAATCGACCAATGACATCCTTTGTGCATACAAGCATCATGCTTGCACCAATAGGGTCAACAGGTCACTACATGAGAGGTTCATACAGGAAATGGAGAACCGGATTGGGTTTAGATGATGCGGCTGGAATTCCGCATGAATTATATTTATAACTTAACTTTAACTTTTCTTTCTTTGACTTCTGCACCTTCTCTTGCCTTGCACTGTTATGCATTTTGTGATCTACTTGTACTTGTTCTATGTAGCTGTACCAGCAACACTGTAATCAGAAGTTTCATCTTGCTGATAAAAATTCTTCCGATTCAACTGTTTACGGAAGTATGGAAGCACCTTTTCGCCGCGCACACCGCAATAACAGGAACTGTTTATTGTTTCTGTACTGATATCATAAGCAATTACGTCTCTAGAGTCAACCATGCACCGCACTGTAACTGCATGGTGATCTCGAAGTTGCTCAATTTGCACATAGGATTCTCTGTTGCCTGAAAGTAAACATGATGCAGATTTACGATGCCATGTAGGCCTACACGTCAAGTTGCTTTGTCAAAGAAGTGTGTGGAAGACACCGTTGTGCTCGTAATTGTCATTTGCTAATTGCCGAAACGGTAACTTTTTCAACAAGCATGTTTCAATCTCCTTACAATTCACTGACTGTATCGAGTTAGACAGTTAGCAATTTGAGGGCTAATTTGAGCATTATGACTATTCTAAAGCCTGAACATTTAGTAGTGCAACTTGCTTGACTTTGTTGCAGCTATTACTTGCATGAAATTTACTGAAAGAAGTAAAAAATCGATATCTGATACTATTTTTTACTTGCTTTTTTCTATCATGTGGGTTATTAAGATGACAATCATCAATGACAAGTCTACTAAATTGTGCTGGTTACTCTAGTTACAGTAGAAGTATGAATTATGAATTGAGGATTGACTCTATATCAGGGATGGCCAACCTTTTATGGGCCGCAGGTCAGATAATCAATACAAAAGTCGAGCCGGGCTACATCCAACTTGAAAAGTCCTACTAAGATCCCACTTTTCAGTGCTTCGCTGAATGCTAATTCTATTTTTTTTCCTCTTGAAATAATTCATTAGTAAATATATTGTATATCTTCGTCTCACATCTAAAAAGGCAGAAAAATATCTACATTATGCTAATGTACTATATGTTGATATTTTCTGCATTTTTGGATGTTAATACAAATCAAAAATTCAGATTTTTTCTTGTAAATTTTGTAAGAAACTTGACCTTATTAAATATTCAGAAAAGCTATTTCAATATAGAGAGTTTATAAAAATGCTCATAGAAATTTTTACATTAATGACTTTTCTGGGATTGATAAGCTGCAGACAGCACGGCAAGGTCATATGTTAAGTTGGATGTTGCGATACGCGGAGAGTTTTCCAAATTTTTGTCTGTAATTCTTGCACGGTGACAGTTTTCCCATATTTCATTCGAGAGAAGAACAGCTGCTCGCATGTGTACGTGGTTTCAGAAAGCGAGGATGCGAAAATGACATGTTTAACCGTGCCTGGAAATCTCTCTCGAGGAAGATCATTTCTGTAGAAATTCAATACTATAGATGATAATACTTATGAGGGGTGATTTGGCCACATCACAGTTAATTTTGAAAAGTTTAAGTGGGCCGCACGAGAAGGCACACAGGCCGCGGTTTGACCACCCTTGCTCTACACTGTGTGGTACCAGTTAGGAAGTAAAGCGGTTCTTTTGCATCACCCTGTTAGTCCGGCAGCCAGAACGAGTTTCTGCAGGGAACGAGGCCGAAAGTGAGACTTTCACAGAATGATGTACACCCTATGCCTACTGCGAATTGGCACGTCTGCCGAGTTCTAGTGAGTTCTTCTTGTCAGACAGGATCAAAGAAAAACACATGTAAATCCAATGCGACGCAGATAGCAGTTTTTGGTTAAAATGAAATATTCTATGTTTTCTTTTATCAACTGGAAAGTAGCAAGTCTAGAGTCATAATTTTCAGCATGGAATGTCTTCAGGTCATTTCCTAAGATGTACATGTACTATTATCATGCATCTGATCGTCAATATATGTGAGAATGTGGTTGAATGTGGATAAAGTTTCTCAAAATGCTTGTGTTTGCCGACATTTAGAGGCTCGCCAAATCTAAATGTGTTTAGCCTTATAGACAGGGGTGCATGAACATGAAAGGAAATGACCTGAAGACATTCTATGCGAAAAATTATGACTGTGGGCGTAGTACTTTTCGTTTAATCAGAGAAAAC
This sequence comes from Prostheceraeus crozeri, assembly GCA_907163375.1. Lineage (NCBI taxonomy): Eukaryota > Metazoa > Platyhelminthes > Polycladida > Euryleptidae > Prostheceraeus > Prostheceraeus crozeri. Next base: position 398,614 of record CAJQUW010014145.1, on the reverse strand, counting down.
CTAGAAAATTTCCTTTTAGCCAAAAACTGCAATCTGCGTCCCATTGGATTCACATGTGTTTTCTTTGATCCTGTCTGACAAGAAGAAGAACTCTCTAGAACTCGGCAGGTGCGTAGATTGGTAGCAGGCATATGGTGTACATCATTCTGTGAAAGTCTCACTTTCGGCCTCGTTCCCTGCAGAAACTCGTTGTGCCTGCCGGACTATAATTGCATTTCGATTTTTCAGTGACTTCAATATTCCGAAAAGGATACTGGGCAGCTGCTGGACGTCAAGTCGAAATGGCAGGCCTACAATCTTGCAAAGTGATTATGTTAAGACTGCCAGAGTGGACTGTCGAAATGAAATATAAATAACAGGAACGCTCTCAGCAACATACGAAACATGCTTCTGCTGAACTTCTTGCTGAAATATCAGTTGACTCGTACACACACTTTGAACAGAGGTGTACTTGGGCCTGCTTCCACGCACTGTTAAAGGCTGTTGATTTTCCGGCAAAATGTTTTGTTAAGCGCGTTCCTCTTACTCAACTTAATAATTTTTAAAAGTACCTTGTAGAGCATGAACCTCAGTAGTCCTATCATGCAGAGTATTCCTGAGTTTTTCGATAGTGCATAACATCTATATATGTATCTCTTTGATTAATTTATTCAAGTAAAATTATATGTTTTAAAGCAAAAGCATCACACGAAATGTATCTCAGATTTTTCCTATTCAGAAGTGCACAAAACATACCACGTAATTCTTTTGATTAGCGCATTAATGCAAATACCGGTGAATCTTGTACCATGTACGGTATGATACCAAATGTAAAGAAATCCAAACTAGTGTTGCCACTCGTGGCAATAATTATTGCCTGGCAATATATTCACAATTTGTGGCAATATGCAATAATTATCTGATAGTTCATTGTAGTTGGCAATATTTTTCAGATTTAAAACGATGATGATATTGTGAAAAGAAATTTTTGATTTGATGGGCATTTTTTTGAGATAATTAGATAGATCTATTGAAAAGAATTACGCGAGTCACTGTAATATCGAATGTAAAACCTATTATTCACAATACTTGATCGCTGGTCTCTGAGACTGTACCACATCAATACGAGACATCATTATACTCGAGTCCAACATTCTCACATTCTGGCTGTTAGAATTGCTGGATATGAGAGAAAGAGAAAGTCGGTATATTATACACCGTATTAACTTTTTAACTACGGCTCCAGTAAAATTTTGAGCTAAGTTTACCAAATGCGTTAAAATGAAATATGTTTATAAACGCCAGGGGATATTTTTTATACTCGTACATAGTTTATATCACCGGTATTTTTTTAAAGAACTTCCTCCTAACGAAGTTAATCCTTTTTTAGTTGATCGCTCAGAACGATGGCGCAGATCGTTCAAAGAGATGTCTCGCTTTGAAAGATCTGGAAATTAGGAAGAAAATCAAATTCTTTATCAATGTTGCGCAGAATGACGGAAACCGTTTGAAAATTGGTTTCAACAGTCTTCGTTCATCTTAATTCATCGTTTGAGGCTTCAATTCATGAGCATGGTGAAGAATATCACAGTACAATTCTGAAACCAGAACAGTGACAGTGAAACTGCTATGAAAGTAAATATCAGTGTACTGTCAATAATCAACTTCCTGTTGGCAAGATCCTCATCTGTTCCCACGAACAAAGAAGTTTCCGATGCACTTCGGTACAGGTGCAAGAATTGCTATGTAAAAAATGTTGACCTATCTGCGAGAGAATCTCCCTCTGAAAAAGAGGGTTTCTTCGTTGCCTGAGTTTATCTTTATACAACCTTTAAGTTGAAAGGACGGATTTCGTCATTTATTTGCAAATCAACTTCCTAATGTTGTCTCTCATGATGACATCGACTCATCGTCGGACTAACAACTTTTAAACCAATGGGAGGATTACGCCCAAATCCGAGGCATGTCCGAAGCATCCGAACGTCCTGTTCCACCCTTTTCCATGGGAAATGCCCAGTTGTGAAAGAGACATCAGGATAGTCGCACGACATCGATGACAATGAGAAGCGTAATCGATTTGTCCGATGACATCAGAAAAGTCTTTTACAATGTCGTTCCTTCCTGCATAAAAGAAACCAGTGCGTCATTCAATTGGATAATGATGTGATTAATCATAGGATTATAAAGCTCATGTGGAATATACGCTTTTTTGGCAAAGACAGAAAAAAAGCACCAGAGAGTGAGAGAATTGCGAAAACTGACTGCTTTTCTTTGAAGCTGATGAAAATAAATAGGGCGGTACAAAATGATCCACTGAGTAGGATAGATTTGAAGACCTGAGAAAGGAGGAGTTGTCTGTGAAGAAAGGAAAAGGAAGGAAGTTGATGCTAGACAAACAGCAGCTGAATTGAATTACAGGAGGCTGTTGCGGAAAAACCTGAAACAAGTCACTCTACGTGAAGGAACAATTAGCGAAGGATGCCAAGAAACGAAAGGCAAAGAAAGAGGCTGTTGAACTTTCGATTGCAAACTTCGGAAACAGTGCAATGTTTCTTTCCATTGCCCAAATTTTCCAAGAAGTGACTGTTTGAAGCTCTTGTTACGAAGTGATAAATGTATATATTACTTTGGAGGTCTAAGTCCCAAGCACTTATGGAAATTATCAAATTTCAAATTTGTAGCACAGTGGTGTATATACATATTTTTGTAATTCAGTTCACACGAGTTCTTTTGCTGAAATGAACAGTACAGTATGCCTACTGACTTTTGCGATATAAATGTTTTTATAGCTCAATCGACAAATCTTTTTGCTGAAATTAACAGTGCTGACTTTTGTGATTTACGCATTTTTGTAATTCATTCCACAAGTCTTCTTTATGCTGAAAATTATCAGTTCATTCCATGAAAACAATATTTTTGTAATTCAATTCAGAATCAGTCCATACTAGAAGCCTATAACATCTGGCGATGGTCTACTATAGTTTTTAGGGTTTTCACGTTCATGGTCAGTTGTTTTTGGAAACGTTCGTGCTTCTCTGTGTTTTCGTTGTTCTCACGTTAACCTGTTAAAGTATCTGGTAGTTAGCATATCTAACATACAATTATTTTCCTACAATTCATCATTTTTTCTGACTGCTCATGTGCTTGTATACGCTTTCCCCAAGAACATTTGGCAATACTTTTATCAACTGGCAATAATAATCTTATTAGGTGGAGTGGCAACACTGATCCAAACAATGAAGCCACTTGAAAATCAGAAGACTCAATGTTTTACGAATTTTCGGAATCCGACTGTGAAATGTTAACAGAAAAAACCATTCAGGTCTCCGAAATTTTTTTTGAATGGAGCAATCGCCGACAGTCATCTTGTATTGGAGTGCATTCATACTTATCATACCAAAAATTGGAGATTTAGATCAAATGGCGGAGTCAAATGATGAAAGATTCAAAAGGTCGACCACAATACCACAATCCTTTCATACCATTATTGTCTGAGATTTGCCTTCAATAGCATTGTTAGTTAAGTTGGAATCGGATCCTCATTAGTGTATTGCTAGAGCCGTATTCTTTTTATGAACTCAATGCATGATTTTTTGCGGTAAATTGGGCATAGTTCATTTAGTCAGATGCAATTGAAGAGCAATTCAGTGCCTCTGGCTTTTCAAAGTGATTCAAAGTGCTATCCAACACCAACGAACTTCTTAATGACCCTTCCATTACAGTTAGCTGCTCCGATCTTCCATCCAACTCCTGGAGTGTCTCGCACGATGGAACAATTAACAGAAGATGAACAAATTCGTATAGCAAAGCGCCTTGGTCTAATCGAATACCTGCCAACACGTGTTTACACAGAAGACGCTATGGACGAGAAACTGATTGAGTGAGTTGCATTGATCATTCAATTTTTGTGTTTGTTTAAATTTCGAATTAGGAATTGAATATTCGTAGGAATATAATTCAACCCTCCCCTCGTCACGCCAACCCTTTCACAGTGATGAATTTTCAAAGATCCAATTTCATCGTGAACGTCACTTAACATCATCATTAGCCAAGTGATTTTTGTGAAGAAATAGCTGCTCTGTAGTAAAATTGATGTACATTCAGACGCATGAGAGATACTATTAGTAACTATGATTGATTCTTATTCCTTTGTTGATTAATTGACACCGTTGATGGTACAACAGTAAATAAAAAATTATTTGCGTAGAAATGACGCATTTTCCTTCGGATAAGGAACATGAAATTTCATTAAGTCAATTTCACACAGGGTTCTATAGGATGCTCAATTTCTTTGTAGACCTACATTTAAGGGCTTAGCGGATTTAACCGCCGTGCTTGCACGCAACACAATTACTTTTTAACTACTTTCCTGCACATCAGAATCAAAATACAGGGTGGCGGCCGAGCCCGGGAATCGCCCTTAAAGCTTAGCGAAATAGTCAATTAGTCCTTAAATAGCCCGGGAATACCATTTTGTGATAGTTTAACATCAAGTTCAATGAGCATAATTTCCTGATTTCAGTTGCTATTAATATGTCTACTATTAAGACCACTATTTCTATTAAATTTCTTTGAATCTCAATTGATACAACCTAGTAAACATACATGTTTGTACAACATCTGGATGAAATGTTCATGACTTCATAAATTTGTTTCGTCTCCATATGGCAGTGCCAATGATGCCTATGAGGCGATGGTATTGTGAGTGAGTTGTAAGATATTTTACAAACTCAAAGCTTTTGAGCAGTAAAACGCCTGAGTGAGAATTAGCACAATTTAGCGCTGATGGTTACTTACACCTACATCCTCACCAAGTTGAGGAAGGATATCAGTCCGAAATCATGCCAACAAAATTCTACCAACGCTGCCAGTGACAAAAAAGTGTATTAGAGTTTTCGTTGTTATTTCGAATAAAAGTCAATGGCTAAGCTAAGTGATCAGTTCGAAGCCTTACAGTAAATCATGACAAGAAGGGAACCAAACCAGTGTGGCTTGTGTATAGATCACTGGTTCCAAATGTCTGGGTCGCGAGTTTATGGAACCATTTCGAGCTTCTTTCAGCGGTGAATATTTTGCTCTGTTGGGGTCACGACAATACCAGAAACGCGGGAAATATATCAATGAATACCATTCTAAGTAATTAATCAAGTAAATTTTGCTAGCTTATACCATATGCGCGAAAAGGGCCTAGCTATTAAATACCTGGATGCATGTGTTTAACCGCGATATACACACATGTGTTTCTTAACAAAGTACAAAGAATTACTAATTGACGGTCAAATAAAATCTTTCAAAAGTACCGGATTAGCTGATAGCCTATTAAAAATTTGATGACATATTACCGGTACTAAGCCTATTGTTATTGAAAGTAATTATAGCTGCAAAAGTTTTTTATTAAACTTAATTAGGCCTACACATTCAATCACACATTTGGCTGCTTGACTTTTTTTGCTAAAAGCACAGGTGATCAGGCCCTTATTCAGTGACTTGTAGCCGTGAACTATTTATGAGATCTGAATGATTTTACAATGATAGTAGGGTTCATTTTCCGTACTTGCTAATGATCACAAAATAGTTCATTTTCATCAACTGATTAATTTCATTTGTGTAACTTTTTTCATATAATTTTTGCCTCTAGTCAATTTGCACCGTCATCGCTATCCTTTGAATCAAGAAAGATCGAGACCTTGATTATACAGTATCATACCTGACTTTGCTCGAAGCATCAGACACATGTTTTATGACAGACGATTGCCACGCGTCCATTGTTTCTACGCAAACTGATACAAAAAGGATGATAAGTTCGAGTATTTCTGGTGTTTACGATTGTTGATGTTGTTGTTTTACCCGGCTCCGTCCAGAGATTTTAGGCTTCGTATCAAGACAGTACGAAGCGACACACCGAGTTAGCAAATATGTGCCATCTGCTGGCGAGGAGACCATTCCGATAACACAGGAGTGCTACCATACCCAAGACAGCTGTTCGAACAGGGTAAATAGCATTAACCGGGGGAGGCAGCAACCCCAATGGTTCCACCACAAACCTTACCTCCGAAGACGGGCGGCGAATATCCCTGAGGGGACTTTGGACATGGCCAGATATGCCACAGGGGAGGAAGCTCAAAGAGCTTTGTTGCATATCCCAACAGCTAAGATTCGGCTGTCAGGATCCCCCGCAACATCAACTTCGTATAGCCACTGAGGAAAGGCAATGAGAATAATACATCAAACTGCCAACACCGGAGCTGCAGTGACAAAAGCCCCCTTTTAGTCGCCTCTTGTGACACGCAGAGGAACGTCGGTCCTATTCTATTCAGTCCCGGGAGCCGCACGAGCGAGTGGCGTTTGCGGTCTTCGTCCAGTGTGGCAGTTTCATGACTTCTCTTGTCGATATTTCTTGACAATTTGGTGTCATTGTGCCATGGCATCAACATGTACGTTTTGATATCATGGTCGCTGCTTGTCATTTGTTGCTTCAACTTAACATGTTTGAACATTTCAGTCTGACAAATCGGTTAAATACAACTTTCCAGAATTTTATGAATCAAATGATGAAAATGGAAAATTTTTGATCTTTGGAAAGTTCAGGACATGAGCTTTTCTACCAATATAAAAATCATTCAAATCCCATGCAGTTCACTGACTGCAGGCCATTGAGGAAAAGTTTTATGTTCACAAACTTAAGAATCAGCGCTAACAGATGTCAAAAATTTTGATAACAGTGCGGTAAAGTCAAATATCATTCATTATCTAATGAGTCAAAATTAAGTGGAAAAATTCAAACAGGAAATGTCTCAAATTTATGATAAAAATACTTCAAAGAAGTGTCCGGATGATTTTTGAGCGGTGTAATTGGAATGACATATCTGTTCAATATGAAAAATAGCGTGCAAATTCGGGAAAAAATGCCCGGGAATCGCCCTGGAATTTGAAGCTTGAAATTTGGCCGCCACCCTGAAATAATATTCATGAGATCAAGGAATGCTCTTTAGTAAAATATATTGCCAGGGGGTGAAAAAACATTCCTTATTCACAACTTTTGTGACGACTTTTGCCAGTAAATCATTCATACTATCCCACCGGAATATTTTTTGTCATAAATGCTATTTGAATTCCCGGAAGTCTGATAAGAACCCCATGCTCATGAGATTGTGACTCTTTGTCTTCCGTAACGCCTACCATTTTTGTTTCATATAAAATTCTCTATACTCGCGCCAAAGTGTTTGCCGGGATACAGGCATCTTATGGCTGATTTGCCTAGGCAAGTGTTCCTCTATCAGTCAACATAATTAGACAACAAACACTCAAAAAATCCTTTAGTGTATTGATTTTCATTACATCTGTGAGTCCATGATTGGAATAATAATGACGAAGAAGTACATGTATATCTTGCCATGAAAAATGCTTCCAAAAGCAACGTTGAGTTGACATATTGATTGAGTTGGAATAATTGTTCACTATCTATGTCTTAACACATGCTAGCATGCATGGATGACATAACCAGTTGACAAATGAATTTGACCATTTAGTAATGATTTTGACATTGATATTTCAAACTACCAGGATTCGTGTCATCTCATATCAATAAGTGCGAGCATGTACTCTGAGAGTGCATCCTCGCTTGTCTTCGAAAGTGCATTTCATTTTCTAACATGTCATTTCGCTTCAAACTTTTCGTCTGAAAAATGTGGCGTTGTTAAAATAATTGCATGTGGTGAGCAGAGACACAGCTATTTAATATTGGGTATCTTCAAGATCATATCACTACCATTCCGTTTGTGTTCAAAAGCAGCAGGTTCAAGTACGTCATAGACCTAACCCGTCATGTGGGCCACCCGGACCACTTGCAAGTTTGATTACACGGTTGAAGTCTGCCCTACACCCTGTGTCTTGGATGCAGATAAAGATCTGTAACCATATCTACGCGAGTGTCATTAGCGACAAAGTACATTAATCAGCTCAACTTAAGTTTCAAAAATGGCTTAAATTTGCTATAAATTCAAATATATTTTTACATTACATTTTTTCACTTCTGTTTTAATGAGACGGCGCTTGTTTGAATGGAATGAGAAAGCGAAAAAAATTATTCAACTGTTAGATTATACAATTTTGTCATCTATTCATCTACCAGTCGCTTGAAAATCTCGAATTTACCAGCATTGTGATAAGCTTTCAGCAAATCATAAGATTTATAGTAGATAGATAACAGAAGATATCAGCATCAGAAATAAATGAGATAAAAAGCAATTTGCTACATCCAAAATACACATCTTGAATCATGCATCATCACGTGTAAGATTTCAGTGTGGTAGTAGATAAGATAAAGAAAACAAATGAATGCAAACCGCTTCTTTTCTTACATCAGTGTAAAAAAGTTGTTTTGTTGTCACCATTTGATTAATCTTTCTCACATGCAATGAATAATACTCAGCAGCTCAATAAAGAACATCTGTGGAAAGTAGATACGTTATGCATTGTTAATAGATTTGACTGTTATGTGAAATGCTGCTTTCCATAATCCATTATGTTCATATTCTATTTTATCTCTTTCTATTGATACTTATGGTCTTGGTAACATCATTCTTTGGCTTAATTTTGAGCTATTAATCAGATTTATCATATTGTTCTCATACTCATGATGAATCTAGTCATTGATTGAAATACTGACTCAATCAATATAGGGGTGTGTGTATTTACATGACTTTATGACTACTGTCTGTCATAAGTTGCGATATTAGGCTTAAGACACCTTAAATGTTTAAACTATTGTTTACAGTTTATTAAATGAAGGAAAATCCAAAAAAGGTATGCGCATCAAATCACATGATATCAAGCGAAAGCAGATTGTGATAAATGTAAAGGCTTTGACAATATCATATTGCATCGAGGTATACAAATTACAATGTGATATGATTAAAAGAAAACTAAATCATATCCCCGCAGTGTTGAAATGCTATTCATCATTGAATTAATCTCATCATCTTTATCATCAGATAATTAGATATCTGTTGTCGTTAATTCCGCCGATGTGCAAATTGACGACACATCCGAATTTCATGTCGCCTCATTAAGTTTTATCAATGATATCTTTAGTAAGCGCTTCTGTAGCAGACAGTTATGTCGAAGTTAGGTGTCGAATAACAAATGATTTATGCGACATAAATTCTCTCCCGCTGATGTTATTGGAATCCTTGACACAATTCACTTCGTTGATGAATTTATCCTTTTTTCTACTTATTATCACCTACATCATGTTAGAATTGCAGAATTTCACATCATCTGCATCTAGTTTAGATATGCATCTCTAGGCGGATTATAATTTCGAAAGTTGTTCAGATGCATGAGCACATATATAGAACACAATATGTTTCTATTCATTTGACGTGCAGGAAGGAAACCCAAAACCAGCTGATGGTTACGAAATCGATGCGTATTGCCAGGCCTTTCAACCAACAGAGCCGGCGAATTACAGGAACGCATCAGTAGATGATTGACATCACTCATACTGCAAATGATCAGACACAATTTTAGGAACTATCGGAAAATAAAACTACATGACTTCAAGATTGAAATAATGACACACTGTAAAAATCTTCACTCCTTCGTATTTCATAATCTGTGTCTGACCATTTGCAGTGTGAGTGATGTTAATAATCGAGTGATGCGTTCTTGTCATTCGCCTGACGATGGCTGGCTGTGTGACTGAAAGGCTTCGCAATGTGCATTGATTTCAAGCTGGTTTTGGTCTTCATACACAAATCCTGAAATGATAGATTTCTACTCTTACAATTTTACGTGAGTGTTTATGCTGCAAGTGTCTGTGGTGTAGACAAGCAAATAATGAATCATCTAGTAGCCTTAAGTTGAAACTTCGTGTAGTACATGTATGATTAAGATCATGCTAACAGCATTCAGAAAGGAGCTATGAATTTCTTTTCGTCATCAATGGAAGATGGGAACCATTTCATCCAATATCAGGAACATCAGCAGGCCTAGTTCACATTCCACTACATCAGCGCAACTTATTTGATGTGCAACCATATCCGGAGTAAATTTTAAGCTATTCGACTCGAGTATTCATTGAATAGTAAAATTTCACATTTGGAACATTATCTCAAGTGGATAAAAATTGCATAAAGAAAATCATTTTTTGATTCAGTATCATGTGGAATTGATTAAAATGCGGATTTGAAGTTTTATTTAGCGACATTGTTCATTTTACTTCTTTTGTAAATGTGGAATAATTGGACATTGTAAGTATGTTATTAATCTGTAAGGTAAACATGTCAGCGAAAACAAATGGGTGAAGCAAAATTCATGTTTATTCACTGGAGGGGCTCATGTATGCAGTTTCATCTGATTCATCCTTTTTATCTGATCACCGAAAATACATTAAGAGCCTAACATTTCATCGGTTGATGAAAAATGCAGTTAAGCGTTTATAAATGCGTTCCGGCCACCAGTTTTAGATTCTTCGACAGACCGAAAAGTGTTTCAACTAATTCTATGTCAGACTGAGTTATAGATTTACATATGTTGAGAAATATCATCAGAAAACTTTGACTTGGTTTTCTGAGTCTTAGTCTTCTCCTGATCTCGGAAAGATGTATCCGAAGGTATGGAAAGTCGCAACCATAAGTGTCTTAAGTTATTGCTCTGTAACAATAATATTTATACTGTAATTCACAGTGATTGCTTGTGAAAAGGAATGCAGCATTTTAATCATACGCCCTTACAAAGGCTTTGGCATTGTTATTTTGAACAGAGAAGATTATATTTCTAAAATTTTGCAACCAGTAGCGTTGCAGTTGAATTTACGAATCAAAAGAGTCAAATTTTTCATGGTATTCAATTATTCAGAAATTCACTAACAATGAAGCCAAATATGCATGCAATCAATATACGGCAGTCTGATACAGACTGTACATTGCAAATACATATTTGTGCATGCTATTTTTATATTATGTCTGTTCTATCTCTACATGTGTATATGTGCTGTCATTGCTGACGTAGAAATTGTATGTTTTTTCTAATTTCAGGTGTATCATATGCATGAATGAATACGTTGACCAAGAAGTTCTCCGAATACTTCCTTGTACGCATGCATATCACAAAGAATGTATTGACGAATGGTTGGAGCGATCATTTACATGTCCTTCTTGCTTACAGCAAGTAGATTCAGCGCTTTTTGCGTCTTTCAACAGTTGACAGATATATTTTCTAATCAATCTCTGAATTTCACGTATTACATTCTTTTGTCAAGGAAATGTGCTGCTTGACTAATATTTTGTTTTTCTGAATATGTATATAAATGAACTTACAAGTCAATTAATGGGACCGATATTTCACTGGTTGTTTGTGCTCATTGCTTTTTGTATAGCACATTTAACAAACAATCAATTTTCAAAGCATTTATGAATGACTTCGCTATTTTCATCATTTGTAGTTGCTCACCTTTTGTTAATCTGTCTTACTTGCCACAGCTTCCTTAATTTATATATCAATTGATAATCACCTTTTATTCATACAGACATCCATCTCTGCAAGTCAATTTTTCCTTGGATTTGCGGTTAACCTTTTCTTGTAATAGATATGCATGAATCTATTTGCATATTTCCGATTTATAACAGTAGAAATTTTGACTATATTTCACATTGAATTCCTGCCATATGAGGTAATTCGTGTACACTGTACAAAATTGCTTTCTACTTGTTTTATCTTGATTTATAAATCAATATTTGTAAAATGTATATTTTCGTCTACTTTCATGGTTTCATCAATATGCAATGAGTTGAAACAGGCGTATATAATATCGAAAGCTACTGATATTGTAGAGCGAAGCACTAACTCCTAATTTTCAAGGAATTCTAATTTGATTGAACTCATATGCTTTTGTTCTGAAATTGTGCTCTGAAATGAACTTTTAAAATAACTTCACTTTGATTTACTTTGCTTGCGTGATATTGCTCACTATAATTTCTTTGAAGTTGTTTTTACTTTTTACTCTCCAACGTTCGCCAAAGATCTGCCTTTCATATGCAAGTCATGTGTGCTATACCTTTATTTCGTACATCGTACCTTTCCTATTTCGAACTTGTGAATACTTGAATGTTCAACTTCTCTTTCGTGTACCATATTTCAAGGGTTGATCTAAGTGTGTAGTTGTGCACGCTATGCACTGCATTGTACCATACATTGTACATGTACAATCGAAAAGTGACTGTAAATACTGTATAGATGAATATGATCTGACTTTGTGAATTCATACAAGAAGAAAGTTTTCTTTCATTCAGCGTTTTGATTTATGAAAAGTAGTAAATAGATTAGACTACATGTAGGCCTATCTTGTCTTGCATTTATATCAGCATGCATAAAATTTATAATCTTGCTTTTGAGATAATCATTCATTTGAGCGGTTTACCAATGCTCCTTGGATAGTCATTTATTTACTGACGCGGCATGTCATCACGAAAACTAATCATAAAATTCTATATATAGGCCTACCTGTCATTTTCATAATTGTAGGCCTAATCATATAAATATGACAATAGGGAAATTTGGCTCTTTTCCTGAAAGATCGGAGTAATGACCAAAAACACCAGGTGAATCCTCGAATGATCCATTCAATCAAAGATTTGTATAGTAGGGCTCGAAGTCTTCCAGGATTTTTAGCATTTTCTGGTCGGGCAAGAAATTCGTGCAAATGTGAACCTTCTTTTAGAAGATTAAGACCACGCCATCACCCTACATTTTGTCTCATCATGCCAAAAAGTGACAACGTACCAATGCTGACTCGTGTTCGTACAAGCAAAAAGCAAAATTACACGTATCAACTTAATAAAATTCTTGAAAACACGCATTATATTGATTTGACTATTTTTAATTAATTGACAATTTCGATTACTAAATTTCTGTTACTAAAAGCCTACATCATATAGTTTTTTAATGGTGTCAAGTAATGCCTATAATTTTCTTCAGAAATATATTCCTCCACCTATTGTTCAATCAAGCGCAGTATTGTTGAACTCCTAGAAAAGTCAATTTTGTCTGATTTTGATAGGTGGAAATGAAAGATTGCATGCTTCGACTATTTATTATACATGTATTGCACAAAAATCAAAGATAATGAAAGTGCATATCTTGATTCTGTAAGCACGAAAAATGAATGTAGCAGATGAAGTCAGCTTGCCTATTAACTGATTATAATGTTGATATTATCAGAAGTGCAAGCAACAGGCATGCCATGCATATTTGAATTCGGCATCCGATGGAGAGAGAGAGAGATTTGAATGCATCAGGCTTGCCGTAGAACGAGATTTCTTTCACGTGATTTTTCAAAATTCACTGCTATTTCCCATAATAATTCTTATTAGTCAAATATTTCTTTGATAAGATTAGCCGACTGAAAACCTTAAACAGCTAGAAGTCCTTTCCTGACTGAAGACTTGCACTTCACGTCTTTCGACATATTGGCCCAAAAGACCGTTGTTTTTTGTGGAGGAAGGCAGGAATGACAGACTATATACATGTCGTCAATCGAGCGATATAGCTTGCTCATTGAACTTTGTTAACTGACGGCAATGCTTGTCCGTCTAATTGATTTTATTGAGCAATTTATGATCATTCGTACGGGATCGTACCGGTGCATAACTTTCTCGTCTGTGTCATCGGGACACAATTTCAAAATACCTCTATGAAATTAATATCCTTTATCTCAGAATGCAGCTGAGCAGGAGAAGCATAGTGAAGCTTTATATTGGCATCTACAGGACAACAAATTCTGGATTATCTATCGGTGACCAAACAGACTTTCTTTTATATAGGTGCTTTATCGTCAGCAGTTCCGACCATGAATTATCTTCGAAGTAACAGACCTCCTTGGGATTCTCCAGAAATTCGTTCTTTAAAACTACAGCGCAGAAGGGCGGAACGTATCTTCCTTGACACCAGATCTGAATAGGCTAGACGTTTGCGCAATCATACATCTAACCTCTTGAAACAAGCAATCCGCAGATCTATTTACAATTTTGAATCATCTTTGGCTAACAGTGACAATCCTAAGCGATTCTGGAACTATGTAAAATCTAAACAAAAGGTTCGATCCACGGTTGGTCCGCTTGTCGACCCGTCCACTGACCGAGTAGTTTATGATCCCCTACACTCAGCTACTATTCTTGGTGATTCCTACAAATCTGCTTTCACCTCTGAGTCTCTTCCCTTACCTGCTGTTCATACACAATCTGATCACTGCCTCGCTGATGTAGTCTTCACACCTGATAGAATTCGCTTCCACCTATCACATAAGAAGAATTTCTCCTCCCCTGGCCCTGATGGCATTCAATATATCTGCTACAAACAAGGTGCTTTTGTTCTGCTTCCACTTCTTGCTCGCCTTTTCCAGATCTTTTTTGAGCTGTGGAATATCCCGCTAGTCTGGAAGCACGCTCTGGTTACTCCTATACATAAGAAAGGTTGTCGCAAGAAGTCAGAGAATTACCGTCCGGTCAGCCTGACTTGTACTGCCTCCAAATTGATGGAGTCGATTGTTCGCGATCACCTGTGGCAGTTCTGGAACCAATATGACATAATCAAGCGCTCTCAATTTGTTTTTCGATCCAATTCGTCTAGTAACCACCAGCTCTTAGAATTCCTCGAGGACTTAACATCTGTTGTGGATCGCGGTCAGTGGGCTGACGTCATCTATCTCGATTTTGAAAAAGCGTTCAATTCAGTCCCTCGCTTTCGTCTCCTCTCGAAATTGACTTCCTTGGGCATTGGAGGGAGACTTCTATGTTTTCTGAAAGCTTTTCTTGAGGATAGAACTGAGAGTGTTGTCGTGGATGGTGTGCATTCTTCCCCCTACAGCATGATTTCCGGTGTCCCTCAGGGATCCGTTTTAGGCCCAGATCTGTTTGTCGCCTTTATAAATGACATTGATGACACCTTGACAAACTCTTCTTTATTGAAATATGCTGATGATGTAAAATTGTACTCCGAAATCAAGCGCACTGATCCCCTGAAAGCCAAAGAACTTTTGCAAGCTGACCTCAACGCTGTAACCACATGGTCGAAGAAATGGCAGCTATCGCTCAATCCCCAAAAGTGCTCCATTCTACACTTTGGATTTCGCAATCCTGCCTCGGACTACCGTCTGGATGGAAGTTTCCTGAATAATTGCAAGTGTGTCAAAGACCTTGGAGTTCTGATTTCAAAGACCTAAAATTCTCTCGGCACATTCTGACCTGTGTTCAGAAAGCGAATCGCATTGTACCTGCCTCCTTAGGACTTGTATCTGCCATCCTCAGGACATTCGTCTCTCGGGACGCCGATCTGCTTATTCGTCTCTTCAAGACACTGGTCCGCCCTCACCTCGAATATGCCATCCCAGTCTGGAATCCATCCCTGAATAAAGACATCTGGCTATCGAACGTGTACAACGTCGATTCACCAAAAGCATCCGTGGTCTATCCTCGTTACCCTACGAAGAAAGACTGAGAGCTCTGAAACTCCCAACACTACAATGTCGTCGTCGGATTATGGATCTTACAACCGTGTTCAAAATATGTAACCACCTTACTCCAAGTGATCCTAATTCCTTCTTCACCTTTAGTGTTTCCCGAACCCGTGGACATAACTACAAAATTTTCCACCGCCCAACAAATCTGAGTTGTCGCCTATCCTCCTTTTTCCACCGCATCATAGATGACTGGAACCGCCTCCCCGTGAACAGTGAAACAGTTTAAACGAAAGCATTTTATGTTTTATTGTAACTTCTAATTGTTCCCACCTGAATGTATTTCCTGTGTTGCCTTGGTGCTCATTGCACTTATTGGTGTACTAAATAAATTTAAAAAAATATTTAGTTGATTCATTTCTTCTGCAATGTGGAGAGGGGTTCTCATGAGATTCTGCTATGCTCATTTGTGAGCACGTACTGATTCGTCAATATCTGAGCAGAACCAATTTCAAAAGGCTTCCTCAAAAACCATATCTGTAGCACCCATTAATAAAATATCGGGTTTGCATCTGCGCAAACCCTATCAGAAAAGAAGACAAAGAAAAGTGGATATTTGTCTGTGCGGGATGCAGACATATGCGTTGAATAGCATTCACGAAAATGTTTTGTTTCTAGGAATAATAGGAACGCTATCATGAATCGTAGTACATTTAAGTCTCGAGCAGGCCACATACCTATAAAGCCTACAATATTTTTCTATGTGGTAAAAATTGTATTCTGCGATTAGTAATTTTGCTGTATGATAACTTATTTTTAAGTGGGGCAGTTGAAAATGATTTTAAGAAAGATCAGCAATATACTGCAGACTTGAAATTTTAAATTACGATTGGGATTGACTTAGCATAATCGATATAGATTGTCATTCATCATTCTTTACGACAAAAATTAAGCTGATTAGCGACATAGACGCTCAATGTCACTCAGGCCTATACATCAGACATCCGGAAATCAATTGGGTGCTGTGCTGTATTCAGTTTTAAAATGATCGTTTAGATGCATTCTTCCATAAATTGAAGGTTCGCTAAAGTGGATATGGGCTTATTACATTTCAGATATAAATAGTTATTGACGACTGAAAAGAACTGAAATAAGGATTTATGCGCATCTTCCATATTACAGAAACAATGTTAACAAGTTGATGCTTAAAGTCTAATTGGACGTGTAGTATACGTCTCCGTCATCTCCCAGAGACCCAGCGGACGTGATTGGGTTAGGAAACATTCTGTACCACTGATGGTCTACCGCCCTGTAGAGAGAGAGAGAGAGAGAGAGAGAGAGAGAGAATATGTATATTTGAACCGAATGAGAATCAAAAAGTTACAACATGAACAGTTACAAAAGTCAAATTACAAGTGAATCTTGCAGGTACACAAAATAAACACCAAAGAAAATGCGGAAAGTTATCATAGCCAAAAGTGTCCATTCAAGTATAGCAGATATGAAATTGGAAAGCAATTCTGTCTACGAGTATTTTTACAGAAAGGTACATTAATGCGTCTCAAGCTAGTTGGTGGTATAAGCACATTTAGTGGATGCGTTGGACTCACAGAACTCTTATACAATGTCTCAAAGGATCGTAGTCTTTTGATAGAAAATGATTCAAAGTTGTTAGAGCATGCACAATCTTTTCTACAAATAGTTCTCTTGCATCGTCTGAATATACGTTTCATCATCACCTTTATATCACTGCTAAGCACACCAAACAAAGGAGCTGAATACAACATAAGCTTTTCTATAACGTTGTAATATAGGGTAAACTTTCCTAATTCGGGCACTTTCCTAATTTGGACACTTCTAAGTAAAATACAAATATTACTAAGTCAAGATCAGCGGAATTGAAATTTTCGAAGACGCAACCTGCATTCTATGCCATTTTTAGTATATAAACCTCTAAAAGAAATTTTCTAAGTGATTAATATCACCCCTGAAGGAACCGATTTTCATCCAAAAAGTCGTTCCTTTGTGTGTGAGAGCTAAGGATTGGCGAAAAATTCCTTAAGTTCAGAGTACAATTACGAAGTCAAACTTAAGTCTTTTCCATGAGCATTTTATATGAATTGACAGAGATATTTCTGAAGTTTCTTTTGCAATTTGTCGCATGTTTCTAGGTAGCGTACTTTTTCTTCTAGAGAACTTTGTGTATTTTTTTGTCATCTTTAACTCCGCTTGCCTAATTTGGACACTTTTTCAATGAATGACGACCCCACTTGCCTAATTGTGGACAGTTCTATAAAAATCTGTTTGATGTATTTTTTCTGATAAATTCGAGTCATATGAAGTGATAGAGCCTTGAATGGGGATCGCAAAGAAGTAACGATAAGTAAGTCATAGAATTATCTAGACCAACCACATTAACTCAATCACAGCTTTTATGGAGGCTGTGGCCGATGGGTCTACCATCCGTAATGTTACCAGATAAATATGATGCATTTAGTCCTCGTGCTATTAGGGTATAATGTACAGTGTATAAATAATTTGTTTAAATGCTTTAATTTACATGAAATAGTGAGCTTCTTCCAAAGGAAATGACATTAGGGGTATTACAAATCTCGTAGGCCTATTACAAATTCTCAACTATTGATTGGTTGAGGCTACACAGTTTATATCTAGTTTCCTTAAATAAACGACGATCTAGATGTAGATATTAAACAATAATATCAAAATTTTGACACATATTGTCACATCCCATGTCACATGAAATTATTCTCAATAGCTCAGGTCTGAGCATTTTTTAGATTGGTGAAGCAACGTATAGCCTAATAAGTATATTTTAAATTAATAATTTCTTGCTGTGTCATCAGCTGTGAAGATGCTTTGTGCAACGATCGAAGTACTAAGCTACATTGTAGAACAATAGGTAGCTACTGTTAATATATAAATCATATCATTCGCTCCGCTCATTGCCATGGCTTGATTAGATTTGCTTTTCTAAACGTACAGTGTGTTCTTGATAGAGACGTGCTCAAAGAACATGTTCTATATTACCTCTTAGATAAGGTCTTTCATTTCAGGTCTACGGAAGGTCCGCATACAAAGAATTGCCAAAGCACACTCCGTGCCTCGAGCAACCTTGCGAAGAGCATCGCTTTGCGAAAAGAATGATAATTCAAGATCATCAATAGGCCGTCCAGTAACACTTACTTGTGAACAAGAGAAATGTCTTTGTGAACTTATTTTTGATCGTCAGAAAAGAGGCTTCCCAATGACGGTTGATTCGGCTAGGAGACTCGTCTTTGAATACTGTGAAATAAATCGTATTCCACATCGCTTCAATCGGACTGAAAAACGAGCAGGCTGGAAATTGTGGTCAGCCTTCAGGAAACGAAATCCAAATGTGACATTGAGGCAACCAGAGAATTTGTCGCGAAACCGAGTCTTGGGAATGGAAGAAGATCGAATCAAAGCATATTATGAATGTCTTGAGGCTACTTTGTCTGAGAAAGGATTACTTAACTCTCCAAGTCGTATCTACAATGTCGACGAAATCGGCATTCAAATTGTGACTAAGGGTGGCAAGGTTTTAGCTCAGAGAGGAGCAAAGAATGTTCAAATACTTTCGTCTGCTGAGCGAGGCTCAAACACGACAATTGTTGGTTGCTGCAATGCAGAGGGAAACTATATACCACCAATGATTATTTTCAAAGGGACTAGGAAATCCACGATTGAATCACTACCTCCAAGATCATTGATTGAAGTTTCCAAGTCTGGATGGATCGACAAAGAATTGTTCCTCGCATGGTTTCGGCATTTCGTCAACCATCTTCCATATCGCTCTGATAATGAGAGAGTATCATTGACGGTCACACAAGCCATGAAAGTGTTGGCTTATCTGAAGAAAGAAACAAGAACAATGTGGACATTTTGAGGCTTCCGTCTCACACCTCAAATTATCTTCAACCTTTGGACGTACATGTAAGTGTCTACGGACCCTTCAAAAGATCTTGGAGAGAAAGATGTCGTATTTACATGGATAGCAATCCTGGGTCGGTGATTTCAAGGGGGATAATTTTGGAGAAGTCTTCACTGCTGCATGGAATAAAGCATGTAAGCCTGAAAATGCCATCTCTGGATTTCGAAAGAGTGGTTTGTGCCCACTCTCATTCGATGCGATTCCTAAGCAAGCCTTCATCATTTCAAATGATTTGTTGGGATCGTCTGCTGATGTGATATGTTTCGAAAATGTTTATTCCGAATTTGTATCATAGAATGATACCAATGTACTGGAGAACGATGTTCCAATCATACCGATAAATCCAATCGAAGAGGTAGTTTCGGAAATCGAATACAACACAGATCCACCTGTAACCGATGACCCAGTCGTGAATCATGTTGAAGAACCATCGTGTATGAGTGAGAGTTCTATGAACATCACCGACAGTCGAGCAGATGAAATTGTTGTCGATAATGATGGTTCCTCATACCTCGTACTGGAATCAAGTACACGTATGGAGCCTCAAACATCGACTGGAGAAATTTCCTTTACAGAGTTGCTGCAGCTTCCCATACAGTCAAGTCGGAAAGCAGCTCAAGATGCCTTCAAGCGAATGAGAGAGCCTGCTTTACTCACTAGCTACCGTTTCAATGCTAATGTCAATGAAACACCATCAGCATCAAGCGTTCAAACGGATGAAAGTACAGTACATGTCCTCAATGTCTGACCCCATACTACAATGATGCAAGCGGAGATGACTGGCTCCAGTGCATGGAGTGTCAGAGGTGGGAGCATGCAAAATGCGTTGGAACAAGTACTATCGGAACATTTTTTGTAAGGCATGTGTCAGAAACGTTATTGACTTCCTGACGAAATAGCTTGACTGAATATCATTGACAGAGTTTGACTAGTCCTATGCTACACGTACATCAGTATAGTTAATAGGCCTACGAAGTTGGATAACCTTTTTTACTTTCTCAATTCATAATTTCAGATGGTGATCGAGACTTTTTTGGATTTAATTTTCGTGTTTTACTGCTTGATAACCAACAAAATAAGTGTCAATATTTAGGCAAGTAGTGTCCATAATTAGGAAAGTGGAGTGTTCAAATTAGGCAAGTGAGATGTAATGATTTAGATAGGGTGTGTAAAAAGTGTCCGAATTAGGAAAGTTTACCCTACGGTCCATAAATCATCATGACACAAAGTGAACTTGAGTGATTTCAATAAATAGCCTATATACGCTGAGAACATTTCGACTCCACTTCACGAAAATGTCTGGACCAGCTTAAATTATCGTCCCATACAACACCTAACACTTTTGCTTCATCAACAATAAAATTGGATAAGTCAAGAAAAGCGTCATTACATGCATAATTTTTCTTTTTAAAATGAACAATCTTGGTCTTGCTCTTATTCAACATAAGATCATTCTCAGAGCACCACTTCTCCAAACAGAGAAATTCGTCGAAAACGCGATCTGTTATATTATAATCATTTTTAGTCAAAGGTACAATCAAATTTACATCATCAGCATATTGTACAATCTTTGTCGTTTCATTGGCGGTAGCTATGTCAAAACAGTATAGGACAAACAAAAATGGTCCCAGAAGGGATCCTTGAGGACAACCACTGGACACACACCGGCTACTGCTAAAACATTCACGAAGACGAACACTTTGGTACCTATCCTGAAGATAGGAGATAGTCCAACAAATGAAACCTGAGAGAAAGCCAAGAGCCTGCAACTTGGCAACCAAAATGTCATGACGAACCCTGTCGGAAGCACATGAAAAATCGAAAGCTATTAACATGACAGATGTGACATTGTCAGAATCAAGCATCTCAGTAACATAATTATGAATCGTAATCAAGGCTGGTGTACAATCGGATTGAGGCTTGTAGGCAAATTGAAAGTCAGGAATACAGCTAGTTATTTTAGAATGCATACATGACAACACATGTCTCTCCAAAAGTTTGCATGGCACACTTGATATTGTAATGGGCCTCAAATTTTCAACAGAAACTTTATATTTCTTCGGCACAGGAACTACAACACAAGATTTGAAAGATGCTGGAACATAGCGCAGCAAAACAGACGAGTTGATAATGTGACACAGCGGTTCAGCAATAAATGGGGCACCAATCTTATAAATTCGGTTGGGAATACAATCAGCTCCTGAAGACTTATTGACGGACAATTTCTCCAGATAGCCGAAAACTTCAACAGGGTCAGATAGAGGACACCAACTGTCATCAAAATCAAATTCTATAGGTTGAGAGACACAAAATTTGTTCACAAATACACGATTGATTTCGTCAACAGCATATTCAACAGACGAAAATTGAGAAATTAGTGATTCCACAGTGTTATTATTTGCTTGCTTGCCCTTGTAGTGGGCTACTATGGACCAAATATCTCTCGATGTTTGCTTGGACCTTTTCACCCAATGTTCTTTACAGGCCTTTATAATTTCTTTGCATTTTTGCTTAAGTCTGTTGTACTCCTGAAAATCACGATTTCGGTACGCCTGCCATCTGCGATTAATACAATCCTTTGCTAATGGAGTCATCCACGGCTTGTCTCTCTTTGAAATGAGAACTTCTTTGATTGGTATGCAGCTAAACAGACAATCAAGAAAAACTGAGTAAAACCGTTCAACTTTACTATCAACATCATCAGCTTCATAGACACATTGAAAGGAACTTTCACACAGAGCAGATAAAAAATGTTGCACATTTGAACTTCTCAAGTCAAAAAGTTTACGAACGCAGAAATCATGAGTATCGGCCTTGGTTACAAATGGAACTAACAAAACAGAGCAATGAGAGGCTCTACGATTACTGAATAGCGAGGGCCCAACTTCAGCAGATCCGTAATTTTCACTCAAAGTTCTACTCACGAGAAAAATATCTAACGTGGACTCAAAACGAGTTGGATCACAGACCTTGTTAAAAAGATCAAAACTGCGCTTTAAAATGGATGAGTCAAAATCGCTCAAATCACCTCCTATAATCACGTTTGGGAAAGATTGATTTTCAGACATACTGTCTAAGACATCAATTACAAAATCGTTCAGCTCTTTATGATGTGAAACAATACGAGGAGGTACATATATAGCCAACAAATTTATGATTTCAGAATCAATTATTATTTTTAAAAACAGACATTCACAAAATGATGGATTAGCATTACTTTCAAAAATGGAAACTTGGAGTTCAGACGTAACCCACACAGCTACTCCACCACCTGTACGATTCTTTCTATCACATCGAAACATGGAGTAACCATCTATATTGAAAAGGCAACTGTCATGCACATTACTTAGCCAAGATTCAGTGATTATCACAATATCTGGCTTCAAGGTGGCACAGTGAATGCGAATATCGTCCATTTTCCCAGAAGAAACAATTGAATGAGCGTTCATCATTAAAATTTTTGGTGTACGAGACATGGACACATTTTCAGAACCTTTACCACTACTGCTAAACGCTCAACAAGCTTTGCACGATTTTTCCTTTGCGTATAACGACTTTTTCGCCATTCCTCCTTCGTCGCTTCAGTTCTTGGAGTAGCTCTTTCTCTTCGTTCTGTTGCCTCCTTGTAAGGTCAGGCTTGATATATACGTTCCGATAGTCTGAGGATTTTGACAGCATAGGACCACACTTGAGCAATCTCATCTTCGTCTCAAACAGCAGAAAATTCACCTTTATTGGTCGAGGTTTATGACCCAGTTTGCCAATTCGGAAACACTTGACAACATAAGAATCGACAAAATTATCATCAAGATAATTCAACAATTCCATCGTTTTCTCGGAATCGACTTCGGGATCACTTTGCTCGGGTAGACCAAAAATGACCAGGTTGTCTTTCCGAAATTCACGATCCTCAATTTCAGAAATTATGTCAGATTCAATTGACGACTTTAGTGATTGTAGCTTCTTGTCAACATGACTTGTTAGAGT
Organism: Prostheceraeus crozeri; assembly: GCA_907163375.1. Classification (NCBI taxonomy): domain Eukaryota; kingdom Metazoa; phylum Platyhelminthes; order Polycladida; family Euryleptidae; genus Prostheceraeus; species Prostheceraeus crozeri. The sequence goes on along the minus strand of CAJQUW010014145.1, from coordinate 375,221 downwards.
CTCCTCTATTCCTGAGGTAAGAGCAACATGCATTTCGTTCATTCTCTTCACGAAAGTCTCCTCAAGCTCTTTCAGCTTTTGCTCTGTTTGTTGAGCGACATCATTCTTGATGCTGTAGATGGCATCATCGAGGGCAACTTTCAAGTCTTTGAGAGTAAAAATTTCCTTTTCACTTTTCTCGATGGAATCGACAGCACTCAGAAGAGCTGAAGTCAGCTTGGATTTTGAAAGTTTTCCAATCTCGGAAGCAGACATCTTGCGGAATTCTGATACTGACAAACTCTCCGACATGATCGAGAAAATACAAGCTTAGATGCCACAAAAATTAACTCGAAAAGGAATCGAACTCAGGGCACTGGGATCACAGGCAGAAACTGAAGCCACACGACTGGAGGTGCACTTGATTCGCAAAAATCCGAGAACACTGAATGTATTCTGATCAGCGATCAATCACGAGCGAGATGGTCGATTGAACACGCACGAGATTGCACTTGGTGGATTCTCGCAAACTTACAGATATCAATGATGCCAGATAGATGTGAATAGTAATCACCACCGAAAGACCGCGAAATCCACACAAATCCACAAAAAATGGCGAAATGCGATGCAAAAGATTAATAATTCCCACGAAATGACACAGGCAACGTTGAAAGACGTCGATTGATATAAAAAATTCCAATTTCGAATGATATCGACGATCACAAAATCAAGAAAACATCAAGGACGCACGAGACGACGAGACAGACAACCGCATGCGACGACCGATCAAATCATCATGCTGTATGTGCATGAGTCCTACATGTGCATCAAGTCTTATTGCCTCCATGGGAACTTTCGACCCATAGGTAGATGTGTTATTAGATAACGTAAAGTGAAGGACTCTGCACTTTCATGGATCTGCAGATACGCCTACAATCCACGACAACAGACTACCTATTAAACTTGCACGTCGAATATCTAAGCTCACTTCATTATCAGAGGTCATCCTCTTCATGGGTAGGCACCCGTTTCTCACAAGATGTCCCAACACAATTTAATGAAATACAGTCCGTTTCATAAAAAGTGGATCATCCTAAAATTTGACTAAATAAAACATAAGGATGATACAGAAAGCATTTTTCATGTTATTTCATGTCCCTAATATATTTAAATGTCCTTATATAATTTGATAAGCTATGATACAGTAATATTTTGTGGCCCTACCCTTATTGTCAATGACATTACCAATTCGTCTAGGCATTGATTCGATGATATCGTTGATTTTTGACTGATCTAACTTTCTCCACTCTCTTTTTAACAGTGACGTATGTTTGTGATACGCCATCTGTAGGTAGCAGTGAACGACGAACGTTACGTTTTAGAATACTCCCAACATTTTCTATGGGATTCAGATCAGGAGAACGAGCTGGCCAAGATAATGTCCTAAGCCCTAATTGAGACTTGCATAAGTTGACTCTACTACTCCTGTGACACGTAGCATTATCATTCATAAATAACCAAGTCGATGGATCACCAAGTTGATCTGTCATTTGACCAATGTTCATTCGTAAAACATTCACATAGTGTTCAGAATTCATGGTTCCTTGCTGTATGTGAAGTCTTCTACGAATAGTGGACTTACAAATAGACGAGTATAGTGCAGCCATCTCAGTTAACGAGAGACTTGGATCAACTTTAACAAATCTCAAAATTAGGCGGTCCATACGTTTGGATGTTTTGCGTGGACGGCCAGAGCCCTCTTTACGACTGAGTCGAAAATCATCATTATGCCATCGATGCACATTTGTGTAAGGGACATTTAGTCGCTTGCTTGTAGCTCGCAAAGAAAACCCTGACACTTTGCCTTTTGTGAATGCGATCTCGTTATTGTTCATTTGTGTTTTGTATTGTTTTCAACCGGTAAGAGATAGATTTCTAACTGAAAGCAATCAGGAGTGCTGCCAACACCACCGCAACGAAGTCAAGAAGCTATGGAACATGAAGTCCAGTTAATCACATGTAGCAGTTACATTATTGTTGATGAATAATGGTGCTATACTGGCTATGATTGACCGATTTTCTTTATTTTTGTTTTGCTTGATAGCTTTTGGCTTGTAGAACAACATATTACATAACAAAGGAAACAAATGTAATTTTATAAGAGTGAGGTATGATTTTGTGTAACATTGCTAAATGAAGATCAAATGATCTACTACTTTTTTATCTATAACAGGAAAACAACTCAATATTCATGCTTGAAATTTCCGCCAATGATATTAGTAAGCACAACTGACATATCTTCCAAATTTCAGAGAAATTCGTTCAAGTTTGGCGGAGTTAGACAAAGTTGAAGTTAAGGCGATGTTTAAGGGTGATCCATTTTTTATGAAACAATCTGTAGTTAAAAAGACTATCGATGTCATAGTATATTAGGTAGAGTGGAAACTCCGCATTTACAGTATGAAATCCTTAATGTGTACTGTATACACTGCCGAATTTGTTAAATGAACTCGAGGGGGATATAGTTGCTAATTGTTATCAAATGTGATATGCAAATTTTTACAGTTCTGAAGAAATTGCCACGGAATTGAGTGATCATGATTGTAATACATAAGGAATGATGGTATTTTACAGATTCTCAGTGTCATGACAGCCTTGGAGATTTAATGTTTGTTAAATTAGCAATTCGATAGGTTCTTATACTTTCATGCTCAACCTGAAGAGCTTTTCTTAAGCGTGATCAAATCACAAGGAACCTGCCACTGGCAGAGCAAAATAACAGAATCAAGGACAATGATTTGATTAACTTTGACAGATGTAAATGGGTCCACATCATTATTCAGATTCAAGAAATGAAACATGAATTTATAGTGAATCATAAAATCATGCCGGTGAAAATTGAATTAAAAACTTGAGATTTCAGGCAAGAAAGCACGAATTATATCGCGACTTTTTCATGAAGACTTCAATTATTAACACGGATCATGAAATTCCCTTGATAATCAGCATAATTTCCGCTTAGTTAGGATGCTTATTAGCAAATATTCATTCCTCTTGATATCCAACTTGTTTCATACTACTTACATGTATATAAGGGCGGCATCTCGGTAGTAGATAAATTGGCAAAATTTTGATTTTTATAAAAATTCTCAAATAATTTTTTGGACCACGGGAGCGCAATCTCCGCAAAAAATTTAATCTTTTGATATATATAAATTTTCACTGTATACAGATACTTTTTTGAGTCGACACTCTACCTATATATCCCTACTCTATGATCGATGTAGTTGTTGTTCAGTAAATGATGTCATCCGTGAAACGACTTAGGTTGGCATTATTCATTGTCTGTATATGATCAAACTTTCTGATGTCTATGAAGCCAGAAATACTGGTACATGTAGTGAGTTAAATGAAAATGGACCCAGTGCTTGGATGGCACCAGTGCTTACATTTATCATCTGACAATTGGTCTTCAAGGTGTTTTGTGCAATTTATTTTTAATAGATTAACACATCGTTTCGATGTCGAAGGTCTTGCTGAAGTCTAGAGATTGGCTCCAGGTCAAAGTGGTCTTCGTGCAAAATGTTTTTTTGCAAAATGTCCAAGGGGAAAATCACAATAAACTTTTTAAAACAAAGGTTTTGATCAACATCGAAAACCTAGGTATCTGTTAAAATTTAAGCTAGAAAGTATTTTTTTAGATAGTAATACAGTTCAATGTGAAAAAAATTGTGAAACTCATTCCTCAAAACGCACATCTAACTCCCTCTACGAGTTAGAAAAGAAATCGTGCAATACGAATAGATGAATGCATATATGAAATGGGAGCACACAAGTTCAATACAGCACAGTGTACATACATGTACATCAAACGATAAAAATGGTAGTTGCATCGAAGTTTATTTATGTGTCTCCTCCCCCTTCTGCTCCTTCGGCCTCTTCTTCTCCACTACCTTCCGCTTCCGCTTCCTCATCTTTTCCTTTCTTGCCTTTCCGCTTCCTCTTTCGACGAGTTTTTCTCATGGCTTTGATTCGATCCAACATCTCCTTTTCATCTTGGACTGGGCCGATCGACATAAGCATATCCATCGTCGTCTCCGGCTTCTTCGGCTCAGGAATCAGATAGTCCTCACCGAAATCGTCCTCTCCAATATTCGATTCTCGAAGACCGCTTTGAACTTCCTCCGTCTCCTGAGCATATTTGGCTTGCAGTCGAGCAGCCATTTCTGCCATCCTTTGTTCTCTTGCTTCTTCTGATTCTCCTGCTGCCTCTGCTTCCCTGTAAGCGACAAGAAATTGACAATCAATGCCAAAACAATGAAATCATGCATCAGAATTTAAGGATTATGTAATGGAGGAGACATTTTAAGAAAATTGTGAATTGCTACAATATGCTGAGAGGTGTGAAAGGTCAGTGGCTACCATGTTATCTCTCTAGCATGAAAGTCTTGAGTTGAATTCCCTCGAGAACTGACACCCTCTGTATGTCGTTCCATCAGTGAATGGGCACCTACTACATGTGTAAGGTTAGTGATTAAAGACGGTAGGTGACGGCTAACCAATCTAGAAAGGACTGTAGTATGGGTTGAACTTTGTGTACTCAAAATGAAGTTGTCATGAACAAAAAGCAGCGGCATGACAAGGAATGTTACAATATGGTGGAAAGATGAGAGTAACACCAATTGACACCACGTTCAAGGAATTAAAACACCATTATGATTTATATATCCCTTGAACCCACAACACGCAACAAAATTTGTACCGGATCTAAGTGATGCAGTTGACCTTTCGATGTCAATTAACTCAAATCTGATTTCACCGGTTTCGTATGTAATAAGAAATGATTCAACGTCACAATGAAAAAGAAATATAACAGTGATATGGGCTATCCACTTACATCTGCCATGGAATAGTCTGATATTGAAAAGGAGAACGCTGTAATATTAGTTAAACATTGTCAATAAAATTAATGCTGTTAGCAGGCTAACTACATAAAATTAAAATATTCATTAAAGGCGGAGGTACTTGATTATGTTTTTTTTTCAATTTGCAGTCTTACAGCATTGGAAGTGCTCAAAAAGATTGAGAGAAAAGTAAAAATCACCTCCGCTATTTTCCAGAAGCGCAGTTAGAAAACTGAACGTCGATATTCTGAAGAATTTCGAAGTCCCGGAAGTCATTTTATATTCATATGTAGGGGTCGACAAAAAATTGCGCATTCTTAAGCAATTGGTTTGTTAAGATTGCATTCATCGTTTTCATCAAATATTCTGACAACTATCATTACAAAAAGATTTCTGATCCATATTTAAATAGCCTCTGATGTCACTTCCATTTATTGAGTGACAATATAACATTTCCATAGATATAAAAGTTTTCTTCAACTTCACATTTTGCATTTTTGGATCCACGATTCAATAGACGAAATTGAATATGACAGCAGAGCAAACGAAACCTGTTCGGAATTTTATCGCTAATCCTGAGCCTGGTGCCTCTGGACCACTCACCTAATGAATTACAAAGGTATCCTCTCACAAAAGATCTCCTTCTAGACAACGTTTATCCTGGAACTTGGCAGAGGAAGGCGGTGTGAATGGGATTTAATACGAAATTCCCTGGGATTGCAAAAGTATTATATTGCACCCATGCAGTACAGTGGCTCTTGAACGTACATTTAGCACAATGGGGTTGACGAATGAAATATTATGGAGTAATGTCGGAGTATAGAGACGTGCTGTCTGGGGGAATTGAGGGAAAATGTGCTTTCTTTACACACTGAACAGATGAACTACAGAAGATTACTGAACAACAATGATGGCGGATTTATTGCACCAGCGAAGTTACTCTAAATTATTTCAGCATCATCCACTTTGTTATTTCTCAAAATACAGACAGTCATTTAATTTACTTCATGATTAACATTTTTACTATTTCTTAAATTCATCACGCTCATGGTATGATGGTGGCAGGCCTATACAGTCACATGTTTTTGTAATCCTTCTTTAATTCAAATTCAGTGTCACTCATTCTTGCTTAGTATTCAAAACGACGATACTATTTATTTGAGCTGCTAACAGAACATAAAGAAAACATCCTTACACTTCTCAAACTTCCTTTGCTCTACATATCAGGATTCAAAGAGGATTTCGTCGGATTAATATGAATTTATTCCTTATTGTGCATGTAACTACTGAATTCATTCATTTAACTACAGAATTGATAAACTTACACTGTCTCAATCGAATGTAAAGACAGTCAGTAAAAGACATTTTATAAAAACATGTTTTAAGTAAGTATGTAAAGTTCAAATGAATTTCCGTTTGGTAAAATTCACTGGAAAATCACACATGATTCTCAATGTATTCTTTTGTCACTCTGAAATGCTAGGCATATCCAGGTGATCAGGTGTGGCGTCTCAAAGTGAGTCAATTGTCATATCAGAAGATGCTAATATGCACAACTTTCATTCTCATGTAGATGTTGGCGAATTCACCTACGTAATGTTTGTCTGCATCTTAATAGTCTACATCACAAACCAGGTTGAATAACTTCGTTTCTGTGATCACATTATTGCATGCTCTAAAGAAAAGTACCGGGGATTTTTTAAAAATTCTCTTTGTATCAGACAATGTGGATCTTTAGTTTGCTAGCAAAGATTTCCGGTGATAACTGATGCACGTGCTTCAAAGATAGTGCGCAGTCAGCTGCTATATTGCGAGTCAAATTTTGATCATAATGTTTGTATAATAAATATATTATAATTGCTATTATATTACTTCGAAGTATATATCAAAAGCCACAGATAAGCAGGAATGCAACTCAAAATGGCTGAGAATGGAAATTCTAAAATCACCGGCTCTTTTCCCTGTAGAGGCTCCTCAACACAACATGCGACGTTTCATGAAGGTGCTTCTATCTACGATCCAATTGCATGTGCTTTTTTGTAAGTGGAAAAGAAGCTTATCTTATTTATATTATTGAAATATCATGTGCATGCAAATGACCTATCGACTGATAACCTTTTACTTGAATGCATGCATAATTTTCATTTGTTTAAGAATATAAACACCTCTCTCTCTCTCTCTCAACAGCGGAATATTGTGTTGCACATATGATATATACTCGTACATAGTGTAATACATGCAACATCGCAAGTACGAACTCGAACATATAACTCAAAAATATTCTAGCATAAGCATCTCAAGACATTGGATCCAATGTAACAGCAGTTTTTTCTTGATATCTATGTCATTGAAGCCCCCAACAGGAACAGTATCGATATCCCTTTTCACTTTTTCGAAAAGTCATCTGTCATGTATGAATATGAAACTGTAAATATTCAGATGATTATTAAAAATATTTTTACTGGCGTTTTTTTTGAATTATTTGCGATTCCCCTTTTCCATATTGTTAAGCAAATGTGTATTATGCACAGAAAAAAGTCCGGTAAAAATTGTGTGCATTAGAAAATGTTATTATTTGCACAGACTTACATTTTATCTATGACACATCCTACCAGCCGCACATCTTTTGCATGGCAATTTGATAAATCGTTTATTTAATTTCAAAGATCGGCAATGATAAAATGATATCATTTTGTTCTGAGGAAAAATGATATCATTTTATTTTTGAAAAATGATATCATCAAAAAATTTTGTTCCATTATATTTTCTAATCATAGATTCTTCGCATTTTGTATTGAAGCAAATTAGTCTCTTTCGCTTGTTCTGCCCATGTCCTTCCGCACTTGTTGATTCATGTAGCGAATAGCAACAGGCCATTGTCTGTCAGTCTGTCTGTCTATCACACAGATTGTCAAACAATGATAGTTTACACACTGGTTTGAATTTGTTTTTCCGACTTGTCTTAGTTTCCATAAAACGAGTATAATATAAGCTTAGGAATAAATTATTAGTAATATGCAAACGAGGCTTTGAAATTTGGAAATACGAGAACGGTCAAAGCTCGACATTTCGGACTTGGATAATTAAGATTCTGGTTAATAAAGACCGCCGCTTTGTGGGATTAGCTGTACATGTGCAGTGTATATCTCATATATTGCTGGTTACTTCAGACTTCCAGTAGGCCTATAATTGGGCATTGAACTCATTAATAACTGTCTTGATGTTTTTGAAGTCTTAACTGTAATCTAAATATTTTTAGCCTTTTTTCGTACTTCAGATACTGTTGGCCTAACCAACTGCATATTGTAGGCATATTTGTAATTCGAGTGTATAAAGCTTAAATCAAAACTTACGATGTCTAATTATAGACCATAGGCCCTACCGAAGTTTTGATGTACAAGAAGCTTTGCATGACTAAACTGCTTTCTTCGGCCTTCAATTATTTGAAATATATCGATGCTGGATGCAATCTAATTTCAACTTCATTGCTAGGAGCAGGAAAAGTAGCACAGCAGCAGTGTAAACCGTAAAATTCGTATGACTAGATCTATTTCCGGTGCAGGCCTACGCATGCTTCACTAACAAATGGTATATTTTCATTATAAAAAATAAAATGATATCATTGCCGATCATAGCTTAATTTCATTGTTGTTTACAGATCTATGATGATGATGATGATCTATGATATTAAAAAAACAATTATATATGTACTATTTTCAGCTCTCTATTTCATCTGTTACTCACTTCCTTACTCTACACTTATCCCTACTTCGTCACTCTACAGTTCTACACAATCTTTCTTTATATCAATAACATATACTGACTGACTCCGTTTTAACTCATTTTGCAAATCTGCATTATTATTTCTTTCGTGATTTGCATTTTAGCATTGTATATTGATTTCGACTGTCATTTGAAGTTCAATAAAGACATCTCTCTTTCTCTCTCATTCACTACCATTTACTTCACTGACAGGGCTAGGCATGATTGTGATGTCTCAAGTTTCCTTCAGCATTCTTTCTCCCTCACCTTCCGCTGTTCAATGACATTTTCTTCTCATTTTTTAAAATGCTGCGACTGCGATCTTAAGAGACATCACCAAGAAAACGACCTTGACGCTCCTATTACAACGATCAACTAGCAATCAGCTGACGAGAATCACCTAACCCGGCTATATGTAGGAAACCATTAAATATGACATCAGACAGTCGATACGCAATCAGGAACGCCAGGTGCATGAATCATGCGCAGAACCTACGTATTGATCTCGTTCTATTGTTTTGAAACTATAAATGACAGCCTAGACTTGAAAAACAATGCTGCACGGGCGCCATACAACTCACAGTGGAAACAACAAAACGATTGCTATGACGATGTTCGCTGCGACACTTCTGAAGCACTTGAATAGTGGATTATAGAGCTGGTGTCGCAGCAAAAGGTCGAGAAATGGGTCACATGTCTTATCAAATTATCATTAATAGACTTTCAAGATTACAAAGACGTCAATTACACCTTTCCTTCGTACTAATGAATAATCATACTATGCAATTAATGAAAAACCTCCATTCAGATTTAATTAAAGCGGTGTCTGTGATATACAGCGATACAGCTTTTAAGTGAAGATTACTGAGCAAGGATACATCACTCTTGCAAGTTTTAGGTACTGAAACATTCGCGGAATTCCTGTGTTTCCTTTGCCCTTTTGTTGTTGCACCCTTTTCAGCTCGTCTTTACACGTTTATTTTATAATGGGATTAGTCAAAAGTGGCCGCACAACTTTGAATTGAAAATTCTATGTCGATGATGATCACAACAAATAAACAAGGGGCATAAAGATAGAGCATATGATCGGATTTGAGCCAGTATTTTGTTTAAATTAAATGTCCACCGTTTCTCTTCACACAGAGCTCCAAACGAGGAATGAGGATTTCATGATAGATAGAAGCATGTCTTGTGAATGCTTCCCATCAATTCGGTGCGGCTCGCCTACACAGAAGCCTTCATAGATATAAATAACCCCACAACGAATAAACACAAAGATCGATGTCAGGACTCAAGCGTGGGAGAACTTGAGTAAAAAATTCTCCAAATAAAAATTCTTATTTGGGTAAGGGGGGATTGTCATGTATCATCCAAGGATTGATCTCGGGTCTTGGGAGAATCTTGGATTCTTGGTTCTATTGGATTTCATGTGCTCTCGATTCAAATGTTAAAGCTGTGTTTTGAAGTTTGGGGCAGATCACATTTATTTTCTTATCCGCACGTTGTTCTATCTTGCATCTTTCGAAGGGAGGACTGTCTTTATGAAATAATGACGTCACAATAAATGCATAATGTCATGTCACATGTGCAATAGACATTTTAACCGACTTTAAATTACTTATAATGTGTAGTATGAAAATATGTTTTTCCATCTGAAAGATTTTTAATGCCCGCTATCTAGAATGACGTCATCGTGGGGGGGGGTCGAAAGGATCCTCGGCTCCGTCGCCTCTGTTTGAACTCAATCAGATTTAAGAAAATATTTATAGAGCTGAAATGCAAGTGCCATTTATCTTTTCTGCTCGCGAAAAGAAAAAGTGGGCATTTGATTTAATTAAATTCCAAATCATTTGTTCTGTCTTTATTCCCATTTGCTTAGATGTGATTATAACATGAATTCAAAGTTGTAGTGGTACTTATGAATAACTAGGTACTAAATGAGATGATAGGTAGAACTCATATTGAATGAAGATACTCGTAGAACTACATAGTTAGAAGAAAGAAACGACGACAATCACATCCATCAGCTTTATTCTTCAGCAAATGTATAGAATCTAACCTTTTAAATGGTAAATTTAGCAGACTCGCATGATTTACAATCAATGTAAATAATCTGCTGAATAATTAAATCGTAGATAAATAATGTTTTAGTATGTTCATGTGCATTTACTGCACATGCACATAAATCTTTTTACTGAGAGAGAAGTATTGCTCTGTCTATAATATCTACAAACACAATTCATTAATTATATTTCACTAATATTAATTTCATCGATAAACGAGCATGACAATACTACTCGTCGAAAAAGCACATGAATTAAAATAGAGATTTGATTAATTGACGCTATCTTCTGATGAAGAACTCTGACTCCACATCCTTGTCTTTGGATGGTGACATCTAACTGAGCCAACTGAAGAATTCCGTGCATCACTGAGGCGCGGATCACCTTATCCATCTGTGATACTATCAGGTGTTTCTACTGAAAGATCCTGTCGACGAACGCTGATCACTGCTGCCTAGCGTTGCCGTATTGAGTTTTACATGAGATCACATGGGCGTGGATTAAGGGGTCATGGGCATGCGAAACTTCAAAATATCCAGTGCAGGTTCCTCTATGGGAATTAACCCTCCTGATTGGCAGCATAAACATCAGCCATGAAAGCTTTGAGGTATTTGGTTTCAATCCACATCATTTAAACCACTGCTCCTAAACCGGTGTGCCTAAAATTGAGTACCCTAAAGAGATGCACTTTGTAGCACACTGCTCTTTCTGCATATGCATATTATCGTTAATCTTCATTTAGATATTAGCAACTAATTAGGAGTAGGCTTAAATAATCATAAATTTTAGACTTGAACTAAATGGAAATTAAAGCAATGTGAGGTTGGCCACCGCGTTCTTATTAAATACTACATTAAGAGGTTATCCAAATGGTTCGATTGTTTATATGACTTTGATTGACGATCGGGGAATTGTTTGAGTCCAACAGCTAACAGGAAACTAATCCGGAGAGGAGAACCTGGAGTTCCATCACAAAATATTATTGCTCCAAAACTAGACATCTCCTGCTAAGTCAAACTCGAAGCTCGAATTGAGTATTGGAACCACAAAAACGAACTTACTGACGGATTTGATTTTGCAATGCCATTTGGGAACGAAGGGTTAGCGTCTTCTCTCGTACTTTCGAAATTCTGTCTTGCTGTGCAGCCAATTGACGTCCCCTTTGCGCCTGTTGTTCTGCTTCCAATTGTTCTTTTTGTTTTTGACTCTGCATCAGTAGGACTTGCGTTTGTTCTTGACGCTTGAACTTCCGCCCTTCGAGACGCTCCTTCAGTACCATCTGTTGACGCGCCTGTTCCGCTTGCTTGCGGGAGAACACTTGAGTGGATTCGCTGATAAGTCTTCTAGCAGCCTCCTGCAAAAATAGTGATAAGGCAGTTAATAAAATACCGTGCAAATTGAGAACACCTGTATGAATACGCTCTAACCTCAGCTAAGTGTCAGCTCGATTTCTCTTCGCACTTCTAAGAAAATGCAGCTTAGCCTTCAGCAGGAGATGCTCTGTTTTCAATTTATGTGAAAATTAAAAAAAATGTTTTACCTCCAGGTAACGCATGATGCCGACGTTTTGTACGCTTGTCCATTGTCAAAGCAAGAAAATTTTTAGATAATGTGGATATGTGTTCAAAAGAAAACAAGCTTCAACGAGGTTTCGTAATTCAATAGGTGGGCAATGTGATCCTTGTATTGTGTATGGGTTCTCATGCTCTGATTTACCGAGATTCGGACTATGCATCATCAATGAGATTGCTCCGCTTGTCACACAATTTGTACATCGAAACTGTTAATAGAACCGTCGTGATCTTCATGTTTCTGCAACAAGTGATCAGAAAGGTTAGATCAGCTGTACAGCTAATAACATCTGTCAGGATTTCTTTCAATGCACAACCTTTCGCGTAAAGAACTAACAGCATTTTCTGCATATTCCGGAGTTGAAAGTTATAAGGTTAATAAGTTATAAACACAGGTTGACTGCTTTTCAGCTCGCCAGATCTTTTAGCGGCTTGCATGATTGACTTGTAGCTCTAGTGGGCCTGAATATGTTTGAGTATGCATTTTTCTTACTTGTGCCTCAAGTTATAGCTCTAACGTCACAATATTTTATATAGCCACAGTTGACAATGTTATGGGTCTCAAACCACGTTTAAATTCCTTTTTCTAAGATACATATTGGAATATTACTAAGCAAGGATGCAATATTGGGATTACCTTATCTGCAATAAAAGTATCACTTCAATCCGATATTGGCCACTTGTACATTGGGAACATAATATTCGCAAGTTTGTTTTTTCGCAGGTATTTCAGTATCGTACTACGAGATATCTACGAGGCTGGACGCAGTTTTTTAGTTGCATTTTGAGTTTCACTTCCTTCTCTTTCATAAATCCGTATAAACAGCGAATGATAAGCAACACTATGATCACAACCATTCTTGCATGCTCTATGCATTCTTGGGTGATGAGGCCAATCAGCTGATGCTAGAAATATTCTCTACAGTCATTGTGTCATAATTGTAAAGAAGTATGCCAGGTCATGGACGCTAATGTATGAATGTGCAAAATACGATCTACCAAATACACACATCACCGAGAGATAATTGTGAGAGTTGATAATACATTACAAAAATTAGAATGTATTAGGTTGTGTGTGCGAAAACTATTCATTATCTAAAATATAAAACAAGTATTTCAAACAAAACGGGTGTCATTTTATCTTCAACCATTATAATATCATCACAATAGTTAATGTGATAATGAAATGAAATGAAAATTACGTAAATATGTGAAGGGTCTGACATATTCTTGCGTTTAGAGATTGTCGTGGGCTTATAGTGCCAGTAACAAATACTCGTATGATGTCAAGCTACGCGCATGTTGTACATACATGATCGCTAGGCTTCTATGTACTGGAAATAATTCAGAATATCACGAGTGGATGCATCAGACAACATTCATGAAAAATTAAACACATACAGTAAAAGTAAAAATTCCAAGTCTCGCACAGGCACCACCTGCACATCTTCCTTTCTGCGCAGTAGCATTCTATTTGCTTATTGAAGGTCAAAACAGATTGAAAATGAATATCTTTGAATCAACACAAGTATGAGATTGTAGGATCTCATCAAGTTTGTTCATCATGTTTACCGTCAACAACATTTCATTACGTTCGGGGAATTTCATGTATGAACTCAATAATAAAAATGAGCTGCACTAAACTTCTGAAATCACTCCATCACTTTCATTCCATTCCAGGCTCTTTTAACTGTAAGTTAGGGTACATTACTCTATCATCTGAATGAAAATCATGCTCACCAATTAGTATACTTTGGTGTATTTCTGTCGAAATTATGCACAAGTTGTGTTTGCATCATATATACTGCTGATAAATCCCCACAATATAGATTTATGAATGTGATTAATTGCTTCATGCATTTCAGAAAATTGTAAATCAAATTTCATCCAACAAAATGAAGGCGGGCTGATTGATGCAAATTCTTATACTTCCATTAGAGATTACATGATAATGAAAATGAAAATACTACTTATATTTCCATTTAATCATCTGAATTTACATCATACAATAGCATTGCAGCTGTCAGAAAACTGCTCTCCTATAGCAAAAGTGGATTGCAAAATGAGCATGCTGAGTTGAATTATTTCTTAATAAAGAATAGTTTACATTGTGTACACAGTGAGCGCGGACTTTCGAGGCCAAAATTCCAGGTTTTTCCACGTCACGGACACTGTATTTCTATGATGATTTTCTGTATGAGGATCATAGACAATGCCTGAGATCTTACAGAACATTTATCTTTTCTTTACATCACTCTCTGTTTTAAGCTATAAGTTCAGCTCTTGGAGATATACTTCTGAATACTTCCAAGTGATGACCCGAACATCAATATGCACACTATATGTAATTAACTAATTCTACGCTATGTTTGATTGTTTCATCAACCAATTTCTTCCAAATATCTGAAGAATCTTTTACAATCATATTTCTATCTATTTACTAATGTTATTGAGATCCTTTCGATGAAACATGCAATATAATCATACGAAGGAAACTCGGTGGTCTACAATGCTCCACCTGAAATCCGACCAATCCAGATGGGATGTTTCGGTAGTGAAGTGTGAGGTACGTCGACAAAATAAAAATATAACAAAAACGCATGCAATGAAGCACTAGACAATACATTAATTAATAAAGCTAATTGTTGTGTATAAGGTTTATGAACTATGAATTTCCTATATTTTTCCTTTTAAAATGTGACGTTGCAGACGAACAGGGGCAATCAATTATCCCACATACAGCCATGAAACCAATATCGTGCTTGTTTGTGACAGCAGTGACGTGTCATAAAATTACATGTTCTAATTGTCTTTATCATCATTGCCGTCAACATCAAAACTGACATTGTTAACAAATTTCCACTTTTCAAAAACCGATCCAGAAAGAGGCTGAGGTTTTGCCGCTCACCGTCGGTTGAAAGCCAATGTTATGATGATAACTTGATAATGTAAATGGCAATCACAAGACATGTATGAGCATATAATATACGCATATTATATGCTCATGCATCTCTGCACAAATTGCACAAAAACCCTGAATTTTTACATAATTGGACTTGAAAAAACCTGGAATTTGTTTTTGAAAAGCCGCACACACCTTGTATAATGTATATTATACAAGGTGTGTGCGGCTTTTCAAAAACAAATTCCAGGTTTTTTCAAGTCCAGTTATGTAAATGTTCAGGGTTTTTGTGCAATTTTTTAGTCATATTTCCAGGTTTTCATGTCTAAATGCTGGTATTTTATCGATATCACAGGTTGTTTACTGCAAGTAGTCGTACCGCTACGTGTAACATGTTACGAAATGTGACTATCTTTATTAACACATCCTTAACATGATTACTGCCAGATAATCTATACATTATTCTCTGGACCTTATCATCCAGGATGTTGTGATGCCGGAGAGGCCCGCCCAGGGGTTTTCAGCAAGAACCTCTTTCGGGATCCTGCCCAGGACTGAATTTCCCCTACAGGCTTGCATACAAAAATTGGCTGCTTATAAATATATTTCATCTACAACTTAAAGAATCGACTCATTCCAACTTAATAAAAAATTCTAGCCTAACATAGCATAAATAGCATAACATTTGAAGCATTATTTTTTTAAAAAAACCGTTTCCGAATCTTTGGTTCTGTTGCCTTTACAAGATGTGCAACTAGTCTACAGTAGTTGGAAAATTTCCATTGTCATTTCTAACGAATAAGCTTACAGCTGCATTCCGATCATGATTTAAGTTATGTCAGTATAAGAAAGTGGCGGTCATTGAACCAAATTATGACAAACATGTTGAAGTACATCAATATGCCACGTTTCGTAATGTTAGTTTCTATAACCGTTATTAAGAGGGGGAATAATTCAGCAAATGAGTGAAGAAATCCTGCTAGTAGCATGTAGCTTTAATTACACAATAACTAGGTAATTTGCCCATTCGTACCTTCATTTAGATCTGTATAGGTATAAAACATCTCATGATGTTATACTCGCAAGGGAGTGCATCAATTTTGTTAATTAAAACCTGAACATCAAAGGGAAAATTAAAAGTAATCCTTTCTATCGTTTGATGCAACAAAATAACCCACAAAACATCGAGTAAAATATACCTTACCCATTTGCGACTCACATATGAATATGTCATTCAGTTGATTTCTGAATTAACCAACTCAATCATGAGGCGATCGTCGATGGAATCACTAACTATACATCATTAATTTCAAATTTATGTTTTAATTGCTAATTCAAAAATTTAAATTCTGTTAACGATAATGTCTCTGTTTGTGGACATTGCATAAAAACGATCATATTTGATCTTCCCAGCAAGGAACACAGACATCTATTCACATTTAAATGTTGCTATATATAACTTAGAAGAAGCCGAGAACGTGAATGTTCAAAGAATAAAACCGAACACGTGTTAATCTTTATCGTCGCGATTAACTTAAGAGTTACTTAGTCACTATGAATAATCACAGCATGTATATCACAAACACTTAATCACAGGATGAGTAAATGCTATTACTAATTATGCTGAGAAATTTGTATTGACACAGATGCAATGATCACTACATTTCAGTTTATGAGACTAGATTGTAAGCTGCATACGCAGCACAACGGAAAAAAATCAGAAGAGTGCACTTTGAAATATTCTGATTTTTATAATTTCCGTGTATTTTGTTATCAACTTTACTGACGATGTGACCTTGTGGTTGGAGTGTTATCCATGCGTGCGAGAAACCTTGGTTCAAGCCTTGATTTGGTCAAACAAATGAAGCTTGGTTTATACTTCCTCCGTTTTTTGTACGTCTCCGGGAATAATTCAACAAAATACTGACATGTCTCCGAGATATTTTGAGCGAAAACGGAGGCTCGAAAATCAAGATACGCAGACATTGGTTTGATTGAATGTCTCCGAACGAAGGACTGAAGCTGAAGCGATGACATCACGTGACTTGTACAACTCAAGGTTAGCTAAGCTTTCTTCATGGGAATAACCTCCGCTTCATACGAATGATTAAATAAACTACAGAATTGATCATAAAAAGCGGACCACCTAAATTTCGTTGAAGTTCAATCGATTCACTCGATTAAATAGTTCTTTTTCAAACTTCTTCAATATTTGTTTTCATTTCCGCAAAAGTAGACAAACAATGAAAGTAAACAATCGGCAGTCGCTGTCAGAGAGCAAAGACATGCCTTCGCTAATTGTCTTGTTTTGAACCTTCGTCCACCCTACATGTTGTTTGTGTACTTTTGCGGAAATGAAAGCAGATATTGAAGAAGTTTGAAAAAGAACTATTGAACTTATATGAATATCACTTACATATTCGTACTCATCACATCGCAAGGATTCTGAAGATACCAAACATGAACACTTTTGATGAAAGAGAGAGAATATAACATTTCCAATCAAAAAGGTCATGATTTTGTGATAACTTCACGATAACACTCATTTTTCATTAGTTCACCGATTTTGATGAATAGTATGTCAAAAGAGAACTCAGAAAATGCTCCTTCTCGTGCCTGATTCATTGTCATACCCACACGTTTTCTTAAAGAAAAATTGCAATTTGTAAATTTAGTGATTCTCATATTTTGAGCACTGCTCAGCAAATCCAATAACGGATGTAAGTCTATCATAGGTAATTTTAAAGCTGAGAATGCAAGCTCTCGAATGATGTATGACACGTTGTTGTGAGATGCGATTGGAAAGCATGAGAATCGATTGAACTTCAACGAAATTTAGGTGGTCCGTTTTTTATGATCAACTCAGTATATAAACATACATCCATATTTTCGATTCTCCGCATCCTACAAGAATTTTCGCAGACTTGTGAGGTTTCAGTAAAACTGATATGTCTGCGTTTTCAGGAGTTATCTTCGCTCTCAATACGGAGGAAGAACAAACCAGCCCTTACTTATGAAATATGTACACTCTGCATTCTTGCAAAAACACTCAGCACAAAAAGAATGAAAGTGGGACAAATCGGCCACATGGAAGAAAGGCTACGTGCCTACTGTGCTTCTTAGTTAATATTCATTTATTTATTCATTCTATTTAACTTTGAGCATAATAATGGAAAATAGGGTTGAACTGTCATCCGTTGAATCTGCTTTCTACTTTCTTAATTATTAATTCACAAAAACCAAAAGAATAGCAATAATTTATTTTGAAAAAATGAGTGAAAATACAGAATCCATCAGCGATTTCTTATGTTGAAACTCACAAATTAAATGACGGACTTCCACTTAGGGAGTAATTTACAATTATAATGGTCAGAACTTCCCGATCTATAGCACTGTGTCAAACATTAAATCGACGTTACATCACTTGCAAATCATTTTCTCGATGTCCGTTTATCACAGAACACTGAAAAGTGCAACTAGCTTTATGCATCACGTGATCCAACGGATACAATTCATGATCACATGGTCGAGATCCTGATGGGAATTGCTTTTCCCTCGTCAGGCTAAACGTAGTAGGGATTGTAACTGTAGAATTAGGAGCTAACTAAGGAGATTTTCGAATCAATCGAGTGAGAATGCAAAACAGGATAGAGCAAATTTGTTCTATGAATTGTGGGGATTTTCGAATCAATCGAGTGAGAATGCAAAACAGGATAGAGCAAATTTGTTCTATGAATTGTGGGGCAAGAGAATTATTCGCAAGAGAAAGACAATTGAAAATTGAAAACAGATGGTGGAACAAATACCCGCTCAGTACCAACTGTGAACGGTCATGTACTAAACGATCCAACAGTGATAGATATTAGAGAAAGTTAAATAGAGATACAGAACCTTTCCGTTGATTATTACTTAAGAATAAAAATTGTTAGCCTCTGCTACGAATGATGGAATCAACTGATAAATAGGCTATTGCAGATAAAGAAACCTCATCAAATACAAAAGGAATGCAATTTAAGTTATAAAGCAAAATTTCATAATAGAATCAAAATGGTATTCTACGAGCATCATTTATTTGCATAGCACTGGCTTACGACGAAGGGGCTAAAGCCTAGGAAGCAATCATTTTCTCGGATGCTCAATTCTTTCTCAGATTTCAGGGTTTTTTCAAAGTTTTTTCTAACATCGAATTTATTTCCAGAAAACCCGGTTTTCTCCCGGTGCACACACCCTGCATTATAAATACTAAATGCTTGACTAGACCTCCAGGCTTGTACCCACCCAGGTTGGTCGAAGGTTTGATCCCAGGTCTCCAGGAAGCAGAGAGAGCGCTCTACCACAAGTCTACTGCGTCGGTCCAAATTATGGGGTCAGTGAAAGATACTTGAGGTTTCTGTGCGCAGCCATGACAGTGATAAGTGTTATTCAGAAATGTAGATTTATTCATTCCTCGCTATTGCTTCAGCAATTAATAACACATCATATTCTTTAGTCACTGTGTAGATGACCTTCAAAATAGAGAATGCTATCATTGTAATCTTCACGAGGTTTAACACTGTCGATAAGGCGTGAGCTTGTCGCAAAGATTCTAATGCACCTACAAGTACAACTATGACATAATTTTCCATTACTGACTCCATTGATCTCTTAGAATCACTGTCATTCCATGTCTTTTGAAACTGTTATCTTTATCTAACCATCGTTAGTCAGCTGATAAATCAACTGATAAACAATTTCACGATTGAATTTCAGGGTGAACGCGTACATATGTGCTGTTGTTACATCTCAAGACATTGATGTCTATGTCAGTTTGACATCTCGCCAAGACCTCAGCTCCGATAAAACCTACATCTAGTAAATTGAAAAGACAACAATTTACACCAAGAGTGAAGTACGACGTAAGTATCCGTTGGTAGAAGGCAACTGTTTACAAAGTCGAAAACTTCCGACTTCGACCCTGATTCGGAAATGAGACTAGACAAATATACTTATCGCACAGCGAACGATAACAAGAGCTCCCGTGCGACAACCAACTAGTGGATTGGTTATCGTACGGCGAGCTTTTTTCGTTGCTTATTGCACTCCTCCAAATCATGGCTGTATGCAATGTGTGAATGCCATTGTGTAGGAATGGAATGAATCGCGGTGTTTACATCATCAACACAAGTTGAAAGTGAAGTCTGTTTGCGGGTGAGAATACAAATGTATGAAGTCAAGTCTTGGTCATGTCACACAAACACAGTAAACAAAACATGGATCGGGCGCTTAAGATTTTGTGGTAATTAATGTGATTTCTTTTACTTTGCTCTCTATAGTCGGGATAAAGTTGTTTCAGATGCTTCAATTGTAATCAGCACAAGAAGATGTAAAGATTTCAAGATTCTTAATTCGTGCGGGAGAATTTTAAAGAAAGTTCTCAGAGTGATGAAAAATATACTTCAGATACAATTGCACATGAATAGGTGAAGAAGTAATTAACCATAATACATATAAAATTACACATAAATAAGTGAGAAGATAGATAACTGACACCAAAGGAAACGTATGGACTATATCGCTCCTAGAAAATTGATCACATAGTGAAGTGGAAGAAATTATCGATGTTGTGGAAAGAAAGCGGTCAGCCCAAATGTAGTGATAAAATGGAGCGAAAACATAGAACATGCACACTTCTGTCAAAATTTCTAACTGCTTGCGTCTCACAATCTTTAAATTTCTTAGACTCCAGACTATTAATCATGAAGTGTAGAGATAATAGAAAAGCAAGGAAACTAGACACTTCAATGAAAATCTGAAAGTATTTGATTCTAATCATCTTCTCTCAATTCTCGGACTGCAGACTCCCAATTAATTATTCACATGTCGCTGTCACTCATATTAGAGAAATAATTACTCCGGGTTTCTATTCCACAGCGGTATGACGCGTGCTCCTCATAACACGTTCCATAAAACATTCCTAAAATCACACTTAGAAATTGCAATAAAATCGAAGTGATTTAAACGAACAATCAATGACGTTTTATGTTTGACCTCATATGGAGATCATCTAAAATAAAAGCAAGGCACTAAGAGACAACTCAGTGAAATTCTGACTACCTATTTAACTTCTCATCTTCTCTTGAATCTCTTCGTGTCTCTGTCAACTACACGAGAGAAATGTCCAGTTCGTGTTTCAATGCCAGAGTGGTCTGAAGCGTGCTGCACGTGTGCTACACATGTGCTCACACATGGCTCACACAAGAAAAAAGGGAAGATTTGTGTGACACCGTGCACAGAAAGCAGTGCCGATAAGTTAGTTATCGCACTGAGACTAGACAAATATACATAGTCATTCGAAAGTTTCTTCACACCTTAAAGTGCATATAACTCGATTAATACTCAAACAAATTCAATAACTTATTTTTTTTTGCTATTTGTAAATTATTTTTTATCAATTTGTTCAGACGAACATTGATGTAGACAAGTCGAGTATATTGTATTCACCAAGTACTCAGCATTTCGCTAAGTTATGCTAAGCTCACTAACGCTTTATTATTATTATTATTATTTCAGAAAACCAGTCTCGGAATTCGAATTATATTACATGTAGATGCATGTTCAGTTTTATTAGATGCAATATTCGAATCCCGAGATAGGTTTTCTGAAATGCGAAATACTTGAACTTACATGACTCTTTCATATTTATATTGTATTCATCAAAAATTTTGGACACTATGTAGATTATTAACCATAGCCTGGTGAGATTCACAGGTGCATGAAAGCCACCCCATCTCCTAACTTGTCAGAATGGGCCTGTGCTTTGGTTGGGACAGGATAAAGTAAAATACAATCAAGACATGTAGTAGCCTTTCTCATGTTGATAGTAATATATCCGTAATAAATTACGATTATAATATTTTTTACAATTTCTTTATCATATGACATGGCAATCAGATGATGACATTTTGACTTTTCATACTTAGAATGTGTATTAGTAGAATTGAATTCGATATGATTTTCATTATATCTCAGGTGAATACAATAAATTGAAAATTTAGATTCTTTGTCTGTTTTTGAAAGTTTCTACCTAAATTGACTCGAGTCAAGTTGTGAAACTGAGATAACTACAATACAGATTTTCAATTTATAGTTACCTTCATATAGCAACATTCACCGAGTATAAAATGGTCTAGTTTTGGACTTTTATCGGTCTAAAATGCGCACAACTATAAAGACTAGAGTTAATGACTAGAAGGCTTCCTTCTTCTATTTTTTTATATTCTGCTCACAAACTGACTGCTCTGAGTTATATTCCCCTGATACTGATGAAAGTCATTATCAAACTTAATTGTGGTCGGTTGAGATAAAGTAGTGTTGCACAGTAGTGATGTTTACAGTTGTGAATTTTGTCAAATTATTGTTTTCATAATGATAGCGGACTTATTATAGCCATACGGTTTATTTTGCGATTCGATCCTCAACTCACTTCATGCTTTGATTGTACGGTCGGTGGCTTTTAAAAGTCATACGAGTACTTGTGCGTGTTGACATGCATACATGCGAAATATTCAGAGATTCGTCTTGCGACTTTATTACGATTGCGAGTGAAGCGGAGTGCGATGAAACGCTCGTGCATTTAAGTAATGCTTGAGTGCAGTTATAAAAGGATGCATGTTATAAGTTATCATCTTCACCACATTCTGCGATAATCTGCAACCTTGACAAAGCTGCAAGGCGAAATATCAGTTTGGCTTAATAAACTATTTAGAATCTGCAAAAGTTGACTTTCATTTCATTCTTATTCCAGATACAAGGACAAATTAACCTGGTTGATGTCTTGCTTTGACTGTTCGGTTTTGAATCATGCGAGAATTTGTGCGTATATTCAGAGAAATGCCCTTTATGAGAGTCTTCGGAATCCTTTTCAAAAGAATTCACATGGGCATGGTAAAAATCCCATCACTAATTTTCCGCTGAATGATTATGCTTTTATCATGAGAACTATCTTTCAGCATCAACCTTTTTGAATGTTACTAGATAAAGATATCCTGACAATGGTTTATCTGCTTTTTAAAAACGCTACCTCTTCGTCTTCCTTTGACGCTTGTTTGTTTCTGACATCTTCCCTTGGTTTCTTGACCTCGTTCTTCTCTTCCTTCTCAGCAGCCTCATCCTTCGGTTCCTCTTTCTCAGCAGCCTCCTCTTTCGGTTCCTCTGTCTCAGCAGCCTCCTCCTTCTTTTCTTCTTCCTTCGATACCTCCTTTTCTTCTTGTGGTTTGGTAGATTCTTCAGCAACCTCTGAGATTTCTTTGTCATCAACTGGTGCAGCATCCTCCACCGCTTTACGAGCCGCTCTTCTAGCTTCCAACTTCTCACGCATCTGAAAATTGTAAATTGGAAACTTTAATTATTGACATTTCAGAGGCAGAAGAATCTGATCATTTTGTTGGAAGATGCTTTAACATGAAGCAGAGAAAATGCTGATAAGATAAACCAGCCTAGAGCGTTAGATGAAGTTAAATTTAGCTGAACGGCGCAGAGGCCCTGCGGTGGAGTACTCACTCTTCGTCTAGAAAACCTGGGTTCAAACCTCAATCGGGTCAAACCGAAGACATCGGAAGTAGGCACACTTGAAACACTCAGCACGAAAGTACATGCTAAATGTTCTTCCGTAAAGTTCAAGCAAAGTTTAGCTTTTTCATCTTCCATTAATGTAAAACAACTTTACTGAGTTACATGCTATGCAGCAATTTACAAGACAATTACATTATTCAAAATAGATTTCGAAATTCTGTGAATGGCTGCTGTTATTTTATGACTGCTATTGGATTTCTACTATTTCACTTCAAGCACCTACGTACTTTGAAGTATTTCTGAGTCTTAAGACGCTAACAAATCAAAATTTTATGAAAGGGTAATGGCAGAATAAATTAAGTAGTATTAACACAAACAATTGAAATGAATTTCATTCCCAATTTTTGATCTAAAAAGTATATACAATTACACAAAAATGGACATTGAATCAAGAGGGTTGCATTGTCAAAATAAATTATTCAGGCATGTGACTTGCCACATACGCGTTTATTAATTTATCACCGATGAAGTTCACAGGTGCACAAATGAATACATTAACGATTGCACGAGACTAAGCGTGTTTAGGTAAAAGTGTACGTAAGGAAACGTCAAACAGTTTCAAGGTGGAATCAATAGACCTTCAAAATCATCTTGCACTTTTTAAAACTATATGCGGTATTTATTTCCACTGCTCCAGAATACATTGCTTTACTTGCGGAGAGATTGAATATCATAGCTACAAAAGTATGAATCAAATTTCTCAGATGTGTGTATCTGTGACTTCGGAGTTGCAAGAAAGGAGTGCAGAATTATTATGTGTCACAACTTGAAAAACCAGCAGATTACATTTGATGTGCTTTTCAGATTCAATGTCTGTACATGTATGACACTGCATCCAATCATTATTGAATGTCAGATCTTATCTGTTCGGTTTCCATCAATTTTGGAACCGGCGACAATGGAAGAATTTTTCAAGCATTTGAGATTTTTGAATTACTGCATATCTTACATAAGATCTATTAAAACATCTGATAAACTCAAACACAGAATTCAATGAATAATTCAATAAACATCTCCACTTCTGTCATATCAGAGTAAACTTCACACACATGCATAAAGCCCATACTGTATATAAAGCAAAATGTTGGCGCTCAGAGCAAATTTACTCTCAAGATAATTAATTTTTGAATTAAGATCGAAATTCAATCGATTCTCATGCCTTACAATCACACACATTTCATGCACATCAGCGCACATCAGGGACTATGTCATCAGATGTAAAATAAAACGTGATAAACTTAAATCCGAAATTCTGTTTACCGGACAATAGTCAAAAAATGAAAATCACTCAATCTTTTTCTAATCGTAATTTTTCAATAGGAACATCTGAGTATGACAAAATCAGACACGACGAGAACAAGCATTTTCTGAGCTTTCTTTAAGATCATCGAAGACGCTTTGCTGAAGATATTTGGCTAATTCATATTGTGCGGTGTCTCTCATAGAAACAACAGGCCTGATGGGATGATTATCCTTATTATGGGATCATGGATCGTGCTGAGTACGTGGGGAAACTCGAGGGGCTTCTTTCAGATAAAGAGTTTTGTCCATAGTGCTTCGGCGGATCCTCGTCAACAATCCTTTGTCAAAACTGAACACTCAATTCAATATCATATCAGAAGGTACATTCGTCCTTTGGTAGAAAAAGAGGTTTACAACACGATTATTCCTAATGATTCTGAACTTGGCAAAATGTGCGAGTTGATAAAGATTCATACGGATAATTATCTCATCAGGCCTGTTTCTGTGAGAGACACTGCTCAATATGAATTAGCGAAATCCTTGATGAGATCATAAACCTTGTATCCGAGGTACTTTTATGGTTGGATCTAATGAGGATTTGTTGAACAGAATCGATCATTTCAAATACAACTTGAAACAGTGTCCTGATCTTTGTTTGGTTAGTTTTGATGTTTGCGACTTGTTCACCAATGTGCCTCTTTCTGTAGCCGTAGATCTAGCTGTTGACCAAGTGTACAATAATGAAAATAATCCTAGTATGATCTCAAACATTTCAAACGGTTGCCTGAATTTGTCACAGGTAGTGAATTCACCTAATTCTTATTCCTTACATCGCAAGGATTCAAAAGACACTAACATACTTGATGAAAAAGTGAGAATATGTCATTTCCAGTGAACAATGTAACGATTTTGTGATAAATTTATGATTTCACTGTTTCTCAGTCCACTGATTTCGATGTGCAGAACATCTTCGATCATCTCAAAAAAAGGTCTGAAAGTTATTGTCCTCCTAGTGCCTGATTTTATCATGCTCACATGTTTTATAATAGAAAAATTACTTTGACCACGACCAAGAAATAAAATAACGGATAGAAGTACATCACAGCTTATTTGAAAGCTTTTTTCCTCTTCTTACTCATTCCTGCCCCACCCAAGGCACGAAGCCATGCTAGCAAGCTAGGGGTGGGGCAACCTTCACACACTCAACTCTCACCAGGTCAGGGTTAGTGACTTCTAGTAAGAGCGGTGGTACCTCCTGAGGCGGACAGACTCGAACCATGAACCTTCTGCACTTTCGCACCGAAACACGACCCTTAACAACTGAGCTATCACACCACTTAAAATGCAAGCCCTCGAATGAGGCATCGCACGTTGATGAGCGCCACAATTGGAAAGCATGATAATTAATTGAATTTCGACAGGTAAGAGTGAAGCTGTATTCATGCAATGATGATTATCACCCTGCTAGGCCTAGCAACACCCTAAGCAAGAGCAACTGTGCCTCCAAGGACAAACTCGCGAACTCTGGACCTTCTGCATCCCAGCGATGAAGTGTGGTCCTTAACCAACTCAGCTATTCTACCATCTATTACTTTCGGCTAAAGGTACATTTCTCACTCGATGACAGCATGAGATAAAAGTTCATCTATAGAATTTACCGAGTAGTTACAGAGTAGTGTTCTGAAAAATGAAAATAATAAATACCTTATCACTTTGGAGCGATCGTGTTTGGGCCCTCTTCCGAGCCAATTCTTTATCCTTATCTCCTGCAGCCATGACCAGTGAGAATGCTAGACTACCTTCAGATACTTGTTGCTCCCTGCGTGCCTTTCGTTTCTTGACAGCGTCTAGAGCCCGTTGTCTTTGAGCATCGATCATCTGAAATTGATTAAGTGAAACATATGTATACTGTATATGTACATTTGCAAGCTGCTTCAAATTCCTTGAACTGCAGAAGCTAGGATGCAGACTTGTGCGAAATATAATTCAATGATAGACACTATATCACTCCGACTACACATCACTCCTAACTGGTGGTTAAGTTTTCAATGTTACAACCAGCACTTTAACTGCGATTCATTATTTCTCTTCGATGATACAAAAATGATCGTTGCATGCGAAAGTTTGATCATAAATGTGACATAAGACTAGCAAGGAGAATGAGTATCAGCTTTACTAATGCTGACTGTCTCTACGAGAATATTGTCATCAATTATGGGACTCTATTTTGAAAAGTAGAGCGAACTAACCATGTATTAACCATGAATAAATTATATATTGTCTAACCGAGAGTTAAGAGTGGTTTTCCATGCAGTAGAAACATTTATTCATATGCATGCTTCTCCGGCTTAATAAGCTGTAGAAGACATTAATGGGTAAACTCGAGCGTTTTCAAAAGCGTGCCCATTGGCAATTATGTGGAACCGGCTATGCTTGTGCAGCATTCTGTCCTATTAATATACGTTTTAAGGAACAAGTCATCAAGTTTTTGCACTGTTGTGAGCGTCGCATGTCTCCTCAGCTGCATGATATTACTCTTGAAAGACTTCCCAGAAGCGGTCAATTAAGGATTCCGTTGTCCTCAAAGCAAGAAGACATTGTGCTTTTTTGCCCTGGGTTTGTGTCCTCTGTTATGCTGAACTTTCAAATGGAATGTTATCTGTCGATTAATTACATTTTTCGAGCTCTTCTTGGACTTTCCATACTTTTTCCTTTTGCTTTACTTATATATATTTCGGTTATTTATGTACATGTGTAAATTGAGCATTAATAAAATCATCTATGTGTGATGTTGTGTCTTCATATGTATATATCGTCTATGTATATCTGCATCGTTAATATATTGTAAGTCATCATCTTTGTGCGGTGGCAATTGACAATAAGATTTCCTTTTTTGAAAATTATGCGATTCTCTTTCTCTATATAACAGCGATATTCATATTTCAGTAGAAAATTGACTGGGATATCCATTCCACTCAGAATTGTGTAATAGGAGGTACAAAGTCCAAAATTGAAATATAATTAATCTAACATTGAAGCATGGTGCTTTTATCACATGAGATTTCTGAGCTATCGCCGAGATGCTAATTGTAGTATAATGGTCATGCTCTAAATATCGTCAGCGAAACATCTCATCAATAGATCAAAACTTAACGCATGTTGATTATCTGATAAAGTGAAATAACATCCGATGCAGTTCGCTGAATCCCAGTCGGTAACTTTGTAAGCACATTCAATGAGAAAATGGAACTTGACATGAAAATTTCACACTACTGTGTGACCCTTATTAACTATGTAACAACTAGGGGTGCACCGGATTTGAAAATTTTAAATCCGACCGCAACGGGATTTAGCGGATTCGGAGATGAAACAATTCTGCATTGCATTTGTTTTTTCTTAAATAGTGCAATGCATCTGCAGTAGTTACTGAACAGGGCTCCCACTCCATAATTTGCGCAGCTTTTGATTTCAGGGAAAAAAATCGAAATTCTTGTGCCTAGACCCCCTGTGTCGCCATCTTTGTGTTTGTGATTTATCTAATTGCTTCAAGTTATTATCTTATTGCATTTCTAAAATATCAATATAGACCAAAGTTTGAGCTAATGAACTGCTAAATGATTGTCAATCAATATTTTATTATATCATGTGATAGTTATCTAAGAGTTAAGTAGGACATATGTAATTTAGGCATCAGGCCCTACTTGTAATAATGTATATATGTAATTAATTGTAGGGCCTAGTCAAGAATGTAATTTATCTATAATTACTAGCTACAAGTGATGATCCAGTAGTAGTTTTTTAAAAACAAAGGAAAAGTCATGTTTATGATATCTTTATATTATGGTATTGAAACAATTATTTATTTGAAATCTCGATACAATATGGGCAGATCTAAACGTAAAAATCTTACGAAACAGCGAAATATATGAAACAGAATTTTTGACATTGTAAACATAAAGCAACTCTTAAAATGAATGTGCATATACAAAGAGTGGCAGTATATTAAAAGAAGGTATACTAGTCGGAAGTGTGGTCGCAATTATGCAGTTTTTCAAAGGCGTTTCACGGGCCAAGTTTCCTATCGTGGAATTATATTTAGGTACCTTCTAACATAATAGATGTCGATATAGTATGTGTCATACAATTAATAAGTTTTTGTCGATAAAGACAGAAATGTTCTCTATTAATGATGATATCGAGGATGAAATTAAAATTAATTTGTCTTGGAAATAATATGACTTTGGAAATAAAAACGTTCGAGACAGTTGATGGTTAGAAGCTTATATTGTAAGCTTCTGTATGGGTAAGGTCCAGCCCCGCTTTAGAAGCGCTGATTGAAAAATGGACTAGTGGGAAGGTCCTCCAGACCGATCTCGTCAAGTTTGGCTCTAAAATGTAGTCCTAGGATAGTCAAAAGTTTGACGCGCCTTGAACGTTTAATGTCTGCCGGTGGGAACGCACCATCTGTCCTCTTAAGGGCAAACCTTAAATCTTATTAACTATAAGTTTATTAAAATTATGAAACATTTAGACGTCGTTATGGGAATGTCCCAGCTTCAACTTATACTTCAAACTTAAGTAAACATAGCATAATTATGGCGTTTGTTTTGCATGATTACTAAGTCTCAATAGGCATTTTGATTTATTCGGAATGATCAGTCGATATTATGTTTTGAACCGTGAAGAAATTCTTTAAAAAACGAATATTATGTAATAGTATAACAAAATAAGAACCTGTAAAACAACCAAATCGGTGTCATAGAAAACGATAGACGATATAACGTCATAGAAAAGACGATACGATGCTGTCGGATTCGATGAATTCGTCCTATTCACATCCATATAATTAGCATGAAAAGGAAAATTTATTTTCAACGGTAGCAACTTCATGGATACCATGTCGATAATAATTTAACATTTTTACAACAAAATTGTCAAATTTGCGCAAAAAATTGGAATTTCCTAAAAATTTGCGCAGGAGTGGGAGCCCTGTTTCTGAATTGGACGCTTAAAACCCACGTTTGAAAGATATGTTGCCTCAACTGTAATTTGTCCCTAATTTCAGGTTTAGATTAATGTAGACAGGCCGAACTCCTTCGCATGTTTGTATAGGGCTAATGCAAGACCAGAGTTGATTTATATTTTATCACTAAGATTCTCGGTAAGAACATATTACCTAGCTATCACGTCATTTGATGTAGGCCTGTCGATAATAAAAAAAATCGAATGAGACGCAATAAAAATCCCCTCAATTAATTTCCCTGAAGCGACAGTCTATTTACAATCATTTCACAACGTAGCGCAACAAACGTTTCAGTCATTTCCTTGTGCAAGTGGACTTCCAGAACTTACTGTCATTCGGTAAAAAAAGTCGGTCTGTGGACACCAGATGAATCATAAATTAGATGTAGACTGCATACAGCAGTAACATATCCATTCTGTATAGTCTACATGCACATGTCGATTGCACGGTGTGCATTGATATAGCAATGCATGAAGTATTTTAAACTATATACTGGGAATAAATGAAAATCATAAATAATAAAATAAAATATATATTATAGAGCTCCTTAGAAGAACTACAAATACCGGCAGCGGGTAAAATACCAACATTTCAGATGCTGAAAATCCGACCGAATTTGGAAAAAGTGTCAAATCCGTCCGGAATTGAAATCCAGTGCACCCCTAGTGATAACCCACAACGCACTAAATTAGAGCATAATCCTCCTACAAGGTTTGTCTCATCACACAATTGATAACCAAAAAAGATCAAGCAATGGGAAAAAAGAAAACAATCAACTAACAACAGCTCGTGAATCAAAGAAAACACAATCATGAGAGAAACCATAATTGTACAATCAATTCTCCACGAAAAAACTTCCTCTCTTAATGATGGGGAGCACAGAGAAAATCAATGATTCCTTAGAATATGGCAGTACGAGGTGCTTGTTATGGTAGGGATGTCCAGTTGTCCACAGTATGTCATGCTGTATGCTGATGACAGTATGCATTTTTCAGATCGTGGACAAGCATTCCATCCCATTTTCAACTTTGCGGAAAAAGATGCGTGAGCGTAAAAGAGCAGTTAAGAGTCTATGGGACAATTACAAGAATCTTCACATGAATTTTCATGAAGTCCTTCATATTTGCAAATCTGCTGCCATTGAGAAATATTCTGGACTCAATTAACATATCGGATGCGAGTAAGAGATGAAACATAAAATGTATTCGCAAAAATCGTCAACGATCACTTAATGGACAGGAATTCTACGAATTAGAAAAACTACAAAATTGCAATCCATCCATGTTAGACGACATAATCGTTTGTTGCTAAGCAGCGAAAGTCGAGAATCGCACGAAAATGCTGAAGAGGAGTATGTTTAAAACTCATCGCAATCTGAGTGTGACATAAATTGAAAATGTCTTTTAACACTAGAACAGCCGACTGAGTCAATTGACTCAAATTTATTTTATAATAAGTACTTAGTGGTGAGTACTCAACCAAATTTCAAGCTATCTTGTGACTTTTACTTTTTTGGGATGTAGTATAATTTAAGATAGCGCAAATAATTTTTGCTTTGTTATCTTCGCAAAGCAGGACATTTATTCTAAGTTACCCCTTGAACAGCCGAACTGAGTCAATTGACTCAAATCGTAGCATATGTAAAATGAAAACAAGTTGCTAAACGTAAACATATAATTTTCAGAAACTTTATGACTGAAAACATTTCTCGCATACATTTCCCACAACAAGGTCTATCGCAGGTACTACAAAGTGAAGATGCACGATTTCTCCTGCAGCTGGTAAGAACTTTGCAATTTTGTCTAGACGACAACTTACGAGATTTTGGCAATGGTTCATCAGATGTAGTTTTATCATCAGATATTTTTTTCATCAGATTTAGTTCATTGGATTCCGCGCTTTGTCGCAGCTGAGCAAACAGCTCAAATAAGAATTTGCGACGTGATATCAAAGATCCCGTTTTCTTCTCGTACAAAATATACGCGCTTATGCCAGCCAAATCCAAGATGTTGCAAAAGACGGCCATAGGCCATCTTCTGCATCCGGCTTTGGTTGACATCTGACAGCACATGCTATCCAGCATGTCTTCACCATACTTGTTATTATTATAAAAAAGAATTTGATGGGGCTTCAATTTCCCCTCTGACTCGTGTGTGGAACTGAAATGCAATGTTGATAGCAATGCTACGCTCTTGTTTCGTTTTGTCTGATATACAGTCAAATTCATCCTTTCATTTTGAAAAAACTTGCTGTGATATAAATCTAAGTTTGAAGTACACATAGCAGGAATGTCTCTTTTATTCGATCGAATAGTGCCTACAAGAGTACAACGTTTCTCAAGCAATCTCTTAGATGACTCACAACTTGAAAAAAAGTTGTCGCAAGTTACATTATATCCCTTTCCATACAAAGTTTTCATCAGATCCATTACAACTGACGTACCGACGCTATCAGTAGATCTACGTGATTCGTCTTTGCCCAAATACGGAAGAAAATTGAAACAGTACTTACTCTCAACTTCTGCAAGAATCCAAAATTTGAGCCCATATTTATCGGGCTTATTCCCTATATATTGAGTAAAACGACATCTTGCCTTAGTTATAGTTGTTCATCAATCGTAAGTGACCAATCAGGTTTATAACACTTGCAAATTTTCGACAAATCTATTCGAAACAAAAGAAATCAAGGCGAATTTGTCATTTTGTAGTCGCTCGCGACGTGAGGAACGAATATCATATCGCATATACCTTTTGATGTCACGAAAGCGAGCACGACACATGGTTGATGGGAATGCTTTGCACCCATAGTCAGAAGACCACAAAAGATCGCTTGGAAAATTACGCTGATTCATCACCCCACGGAGATACAATAGGCCAATGAAAGAATCCTCTCAGTTTCGGAAATACTCCATCGAGGTACAGTTTCTCGAGCAAAGTCCTCTGTACATCGAATGATGTGGCGAAGGCAGCCTTCATCCATGATCAATCGCCAAGCATTATGTGCACTCCATTATAAATGCCTAATCAATAGCCGATGGGATGCTTTTCGAAGAGGAGATTTTGCGTCTTACAGCCATTTAGAAGTTAAGGTTAAAGGTGAAATTGAAAGGGCTAAAACTCAATGGACTAAGCAAATGTTGAAGAAGAATTTGTGGTTAGCGATTCGAACGAATATTGGATCAAATGAAGCAAGCCCTACTGAAAAGATCCTTGCCAAGTTAAGTGGTCCTGAAGAAGCTGTAGAACAAATGAACACTAGTATGAGTTCAAATTTTCAGCGAAGACGAGCCGAGCATCCTGCGACTCGGGATGTTGAGAGCATTACTTGGGATCTAAGGACTGATGTGGTCTCTTTATTTCAACTGCTAAGAAATATGAAATGTGATGTGTCTTCCTATGATATTTGTAATATCCTGTACAAAGAATCCGCTTTTCTTATCGCAAGACCCATGGCCCATCTATTCAACCTTTCCTTCATACAGCGAATAGTCCCTAATACTTGGAAAACGTGTGCAGTGACACCAGTGCCGCAGGTCCGAAATCCTACTTTGCAGGATTTAAGACCAATCAGCATTTTGCCTACCCCTGCCAAGCTCATGAAGCGGGTAGTTCTTCAAAAAATGAAAGAAAGCCTGATCAAGCATTATGGTGATGAGCAGCTCGGATTTGGTCCACAATCATCAACAACTTGCGCCCTTCTAAGACTACAGGATATAGTCTCAAGATTCCTGAATGAAACGGATACCCATGGTGTGCTTGTTATTTCGTTCGACTGCAAAAAGGCCTTTGATAAATTGCCACATTGCAATATTTTACAGAGACTGTTCTTTTCCCGGTGAGTTCATCGAGTGGATATCTTCGTACCTGGAAAATCGGCAGCGGTTTGTTCGCATTGGATGTCATACCAGTAAACTCTCCTCCGTCACATCAGGAATTCCTGAAGGGTCCATCTTAGGTCCCTACCTTTTTTCTGTTACTATGGGTTCCTTTACTTGCAAATATCCCGATCGTGTCCTCCTCATTCTATATGCCGATGATACAAATATTTGCTTCCCATTATTTAAGGGTGAAAATAATCTAGAGATTATTAGAGATGAACACAAGCATCTTATTGAGTGGTCTTTTTCAACTGGCCTTGAATTGAGTGACAACAAATGCAAATCACTAATAATCAGAAAGAAACATTTTATTCATAGGAATTTCACGCTATCAGATATGAAACCAGTTGACACCCTCCGTATTCTTGGGGTCACGCTCAGTTCTGAGTTCTCATGGTCCAACCATGTTGATAACTTACTGACCATTTCATCGCGTCGATTATATGCTTTTCGCATATTAAAGCAATCGTGTTCAAAAAGTGAACTTCTAACCGTATACAACACTTTGATTGGAACCGTTACTGTGTACTGTGCACTTCTGTTCCTCGGTATCTCGGTTACTGACTCCAATCACCTTGAAATACTCCAAAGACGCTTCCATTGTGTTATATGTGGCAAAAGCTGTATGAATCAGTCTTCTATTATTGCAAGAAAGACGTGAATTGCTGTCCATCCGCATGTTGAAGAAAATGATGTTGCTGTCCCATATACTGCATACACTTTTACCGACCGTCTCTGCATCAGGAAGATTTATTCCTCCAATTCATATAACTGAGCGTCTTGCACAAACGTTCTTTTACCGAGTTTGTGTGCTGTTCAATTCAGTGGAATCTAGATAAGGGACTACGTGTTGACTGTTACCTTGAATTCTGACTATTAGTTAGGTGCTCTTACTTGCAGAACTGTTATCTTATGTTAATTCTGCATTTCTTCGGTAATTTGTCGATTTCCATTGCAACAAATATGCATTCATTATTATTATTATTATTATTATTATTATGAGAAAGTCTCACTTTGGGCCTCGTACCCTACAAAAACTTGTTCTGGCTTCTGAACTAAAATGAGCTGAGAAGTTTAACTTCAATCTAGTTCACTGCATGATAATATTAAGCATATTAAATTCACAGGCACATCAAAAATTCATCGCTTGACTGATTCCCTCACCTTTTTCTTCTGTTCAAATTGTGACTCCAATTCTTTCATGATTGCATCAACGTCGACATCCTGTCCAAGTTTTTTACCTGAAATTCAAATGATGTTGATTCATCGCTATGTATGCATACAACAGTTACACGCTAAACGTGATCACTTGAAGCATTGATCTACTTCTTCATGGGATGATTTATCACATGTTTAGTGAGAAACATGAGTTAATCCTTCTCAGAATCACTGAAGAGACAGATGTATCAGCAATGTTGAGAAGCAGAGAGATAGATGACTCATAAGTCAACCTCTGAATGGCTTACACTCGCGATCTTTCTCAAAGTCATTCTTATCTGCAGCAAAAGGAAGCAAGTGAAATTAAATTAGCAAATTCATCAACTTGAGAAATCATTTCATCGTCATCGCTAACATATGAGAAGTGAGAATATGAAATTGTCATTCATGTTTTACAAACTACCATTAAATCAATTGTTTTAGCGTTTTAGGATAGTAATATAGACAGAAATTATGATGACGTTATCTGATTACGAAAATAACTAATCGGTCGCTTCTGAATCCGAATTCGCAATTTCAGAGAGCACTAGCTCTCAAAAAAATAGACAAACAAAAGACACAGATAAAACTAACGCTATTTGCATTAAAAATCAGAGAATGGTGTTTGCAAATTGTTTTTAAAAAAGCAACCATCAATACACGAACCTACAAAGAAATAGTGATTTAAATGATAATTCTGATCAATGCGTCCGATATGTCTCACGATAAAAAATAGCAGCACTTCTGTGGGCACAGCCATACATATATTTTTTTATTTATTGATTTATCTCATTCTTTCTTTCATTGGTTGTGGTTGTTGCTCTTGTCACTCGGTCTCTCATTCAATGCATCGACATCGTGTAAAAAATATCTCCTTTGTTGCTTATAGCCATAGAGATGCGATGTTCTGTCATTGACTTTATTCATGTTCTTCTATCAGTTCGATTTGCGCATGATGCCAAATGTACAGCAACCATTCCTGTTCGTAATTTGGCACCGTGACAGCAGGCAGATGCAACGTCTGTTGCATAATAGAGAGCCTAGTGCCCACAGAGGCATTTCTGTGTTCTTTGAAATGGATAACAGCAATACAAAAGCACGTTTAAAATATAAGTCTGTATACTTAAAAAGAATTAATAGAACTTGAAGCAAAAGGAGAAGAAATGGCGAGCTTACTCCCTTCCAGCAGTAGAATTTTATTTTGCAATAATATGTAATGAGCAGTTAGAGCCTAGCATGGATATTAAACAGTTTCGCACTATAAATTGTTGTCATCCAGAGAGATTTAATCAAAAAGAGGACAATTCATAGTCTTTAACAACACTGAGTTGGTATTGAAAGTGTTAGGCATTCTTATCAATTAGATTTTGTTATATCAATCGGTACTTGTAGATTCTATCAAGTCATAACGACTTAGCCTGTAGATGTTGTTGAAGTTGAGATTTGAATGCAAATTTCTTGTTTCATCTTTTAATCGCAGTTCAAAACCAGCTGATACACAAGACAAATAAAGCGTTGACCTGCTTGCAATCAAGCGTATCGCAGCTAATAACGGCGTGATGTTGCCGAACGAAAACAAAACAGATGCTTGTTGGCCAAATTTAGAACCTTACTCATCAAGTTAACTTCTGACTCGTCAAAGAAAACTTTGAACTTTGACAAAAAATGGTCAAGAAAAATTGCAATTGTCAGCCAGTTAATGATAATTGCAATATTTCAAGAAAACCTGCTGAAAAAAGGAAGCGACAAAATCAATTTTTGAATCAAATACACGAGATATTGAGTATATATGCCTACATCAATGTTGCCTTTGCTGTTGGCGCTTATTTCCATACAGTGAATACAAGGATTTATTGGCAAAACTGCACGTTTACGCTATTTGTACGGGATGATACTTTAAACACGACAGCAATCTCAAAGGAGAATGTGATGCTCTTACACACTTAAACTCATAGTCAAAGTTAAACATTCGATTTCAATGTTGATAAACTATGCCGACATGCTTGCCACACGAAAGCGAGACGAAAGACATGTTATGTCGCGTCGCCGTCAATTGTGTGACTTTGAATGCAATTGCAAAATTTCTTTAAGCAAAACTCATTAGTAAAAACACAATGTCTTTGAAAAAGTTAACTACAGTAATAATGATTTATGATTAATTTCGCTGCATATCTAAGTCAGAGGTTGCGAGTACCTGCGCAAGGCCTATCTCGAGAGTCTGAGAGTTACCGGAAATAAGGGTCGAAAGCGCGAATTATATTGAGTAATGGCGCAAATCTTGCTCGAGTCTAATCTACTCATCAGTCTCTTCAATACAGAAGTCAATGGCGGTATTCAATTTAATATAATTACAAATGGTCTCTCTACTTGCATTACCGATTTACGAAGCTCAGCATCATTCTATTGAGTAATTTTCTTAAATCGTAAGTTTGTCACAAAGCTATGATGCACTGCAACTGATAACTTTGTTAGCACTAAATGCATTTTGTATGAGAATGAAATGCTTCAGGATTTCATAACCAAATCATTAACAAGTCATAGATTAAATAAAACTGATTCATCATATTCAACGTGACTTTTGATCGTATGGCCTTACCTAATCTGCTAATAATTCATCATGAAGTCACTGCACTGATATTTAAGAAAATTTGAATATATTTCCTGTCCGACGTTTATTTTGCTCGCATTAAAATTTTGAACAAATTAATTAACTCAACAGAGATGTGTCAGTCTTCAAAAATTGACGAAATGATGTAAAAATGCCTATATGTGTAATATTCTAAAATTGAGTACAAGTAAATTTCGATTGAAATAAAGTACAGCGATTACGATTGCACAAAAGCGAATTTTTTGATATTGCTCATGTTGAACGAGTTTGTAAAAAAAAAATTGATGACATTGACGTTCACGAATAATGAATCTTATTTAAATTGTTCATTGAGAGTAAGGGGCACTAATTTTGATATTGAAAATCGTACGAAAGAGCTTCTGCGACATAAGTTACCGTCACCAACACCTGGATCTGTAAATCCTTTCTATTTCATAATAAAATGATGTTAAGAATCTTAAATTGCTCCAAGTCATCCTCATTTGATGACTGCATGCTTTATTTAATCAAAGCGTCATCTAATTGAACAAATATATCATTTTACTCGTAGTTCTCTATGCAGCGCCATGACTTAGTTCATTCATTGTCTCACAGTTTGCACATTATCTTTACTATCAGTGTGAAGGTTCTTTGTCCAGGGTGTACGCGCAAATATGAATGAAAATTTCCAGGTGTTTTCCAGGATTTCGAGGGCAAAATTCATTTTCCAGGTTTTCCAGGGAAATTTAGCAAAAATCAGGGGTCAAATTTGAACGAAAATGTTCAGACTTTCTGCAAGGAAATTTTACTCAAATACACGCGTCAAATTTAAAAAGAAAAATTCTGGGGAAAAATCTATCTAAAGTTCTGTGCTAATGAGCCTACATACCATAAAATTAATATTGTTGATGAAAAAAATTGAAAGTTGGCGTGAAATTGGCTGAATTTTTAAGGCGCAGGTGATTCCAAATGTAAAATACCAATATATGCATCAGACGGCTACATTATATTTCTAGAAAAAAAATGAAAAGTTCGACAACATAGTTAACCATACCACGCAGTTCGGTCTCATTCATGTTGTATACGTCATGATAGGAAACTCCAGTCACTGTAATATTCTAAAAACAAAAGAATTGTATGAGAATTAAGTCTATATTTGCAACAAATAAGTAGAGATATGAAAAACAAAATCTGGAAAAATAGAAAACACTTCAACCATAGAGTAAGTATGACTTCAAAAACTTGCAATTAGTGTTTTATTAAGTCTCATAATTTCCAGGAATTTTCCAGGATTTCCAGGGTAAAATTTCATTTTCCATGAGTTTTCCAGGTTTTTAAGGTTTTCCAGGGAGCGCAGACACCCTGTTTGTCGAGATCAGTATTGAAATTTTACGGATTTGCGACAGAAGCTGAAACTTGCTTCTGAATTTGAAATGGCTGGCATAATTCGTGTAATTCGTCTTTAATGATTTGCACATTGAGTAAAAAATTGGCGCGTCATCCATAATTTACATTTTTTGAATGACAAACAAGGTTAAAGAACATCTCGAAATGTCTTGTGTAATATACCGTAGATAACAGGAGCTGAAACTAAAGTGGTATGCTTATGAAATATGGTTTGATTCTGGAGCGTAGGGGCCCTTTTACACGGGGTCAGTAAGTGGAGGGACACAAGACACACATTGCTGCACACACGGACGGATGTGTGTGGTGTAACAGGAAGCACGAGATTTAGTGGAAGTTCACTTAGTGAACCCTGTGAATGCGCCATAAGAAACACTTATGCTGATTGTAATTGTAATTTTTTATCGCTTGTTTTTCAATGAACATGCAACGTAGTGGTTGACACTAAAACCATATATGAGCAATGTTCGTGAACAATGATAGATGCGAACACCGTCGTAGTTACTGCGGAAAATTCATGCGATGATTTCTGATGATATTCAACTTCTACACACACTACTCATTGATGCAAATGTTCCTGAAAACTTTAACAATTTACTATGTCTTTGTGGCTAAGATCTGTAACATCGGGTGTCAAAGGTTTCAAATAACGTGACACAGTAGCATGCTTCCTCAAATTCAAATTGAGTTAAAGTTACTCTTAGACTAAAAAGAGAGTAATTCGATTAACTTAAATGAAAACTGATTGGACAAGGAAAACATTTTACAGCGAAATCTGCCTCAGACATTACTGTTTCAGTTTTATACTATCGAGCTATGATGATATTATACTATCTTTAGAAGACAAGCTGATAAACGGCAATGTTGTTTTCCACGCAACGCCTTTAAGTACTCTAATAGTAGAACCATGGCCATGAATTTTCTAAGGCTTCAGATTTAGAGGGTCAAATGAAAGTTTTTGAGGGGCATAGATCGAAGTATCAATATTAAAAAATGTCCGCATGAAATTAAGCTAGACATATTAAACTCTTAATTATGACTTCAAACATCAAATTTTCTGAAAGCGATGAATTTGGTATGAAGACGACGTTTCTTCAAACTACTGTATATCAATAATCTTGAATGCCCAGGCGAACTGGCACTCTACAATCTGTATGATTATCAGCCGCACGGCAAAGCCAGGATAAATAAATGCAGAGCAGCCTGTTGTGCAGTCCTTCAGCTTGTTCAGTCATTCTAGATATTTAAAGCTAGTTTGGGCCATTCCGAGTCGTACTGACGAGCCATTGTAGGGCGAAACGCAGAGTCTACGGCTGCCAAGGAATTGTTGTGCTCAAATTGTTCAAGTCTGAGGACATCTTTCTATTCAATGCCCCGGCGAACTGGCACTATGCAATCTTTATGATAACTTGGGAATAGTTGATAATTTTCTAAATACTGCATCTTATTTCTGAGAAAAAAAGCAAATATCTAACACTCAGTAAATTAAAGAGCTCAGAAAATATTGTTATGATCTGGTAATGACGTTTTCTCTACATAAGATTTCCGGTGAATAAAACGTAATGACAATAGCATATGACATGAATACAAATTTGCTTTGAATTTTGAACCCATTAACATAAGATCGACACTGGATGCGACAACAGAGTGAACGTATAAAAATCAATGGCACAATAGGCAATGCATTCGCTATTTGGAGAATCATTAAGTGATTCAATCAACATCAATTACTTCCATGTTGACCCTATGTGAACTGTGTTGCGATGGACTCGATACCAGGCGGTCGATAATGTCATCGTGATTTAACTTGAGCATTTAACACTTATTTCATTCTGTAACACTCTTTAAATTCTGTAGATCATACGATAGCGCATTTATATTGTCAAAATACGAGGTAGTTGGAAATCTTCAAATCAGCAAACTTAGATGAAATTGAAAGCATATACCGATATAATAATGTTGCCCTATAGCGCACCGTGAAATTGAACGCAGTTTTTTTCTACCATTAACATCTGGCTAATCGACATGATTTTTGTTACGACAACCGTTTGAAGATGATCATTCCATTTGAATTTATCACACTTTACAATTGTATACTCAAAATTCTATACATGAAACACTCATTCAATGTTTCACAACTAGCCTGAACTTCCGATGAGTGCCTCCCAAAATAGCACTTTGGCTTATTGTGCATTTGTTTGACACGCTTACATCATATTTTATCATGTCACGCAAATATATTTTGTGCAATTTTCCACTTTGATCGTTGATGTACTAAATGATGAAAATGCAAACCCAAGAAAACAATGATCAATAATTCACACTTAGACTACAACCAGGTTAATTTTTGAAACATTGCGACTAAAATAGTTTTAATCATAAGGAGAAAAAATTTCACTCAGATGGAAAAGAGGTAAATGGCTCTATAGTGGCTGCAACTGGCAATCACAACCTCTCACTATGCTTAGAATACAGACAATTTTCACTTGATTTTTTGTAAATAACGATGACACATGGACGAAAATTGGAAAAATGATTTAGAGAATGGCAAAATTCTGAATGACTCTTGAAGAATTATTATATAAACATGTAATAAGAACTCTGCTACCAGATGCTACCCAAAATCTAGTATACCGACATTTTTCAGGATGTCAATGGACTGTAGTCAACACACCTCAAAAACTAAAGTTTTAGGGAGTCAATGACTGGTAAACTTTGGTTCAAATCAATACGTTTGATGAATTAGCAAGCGTGCGGTTGATCTACCGATATCACCGAGGACAAACCAGGCAAATTCTCGGTTCGGCCTGCTCTTTTAGGAATGCGCAGGTCCATGCATTAAACTTAAACAGTCATTAAACCTTAGATTGCAATAGATAGCAGGACTAGACGGGAATCCACAATTCAATTATTCCTGTTAAATGATTCAATGATGGCACTGGCGGGTCACCTTTATTTTTCATTTTAGATTTATGCCATTTTTCAGGCAGTTTTATAGCTTTACGACGCAATTGTCGCTTATCTTAACTTCAATTTCAGTCATGAATTATTTGCAAATGTCTTTAAATTTTCCTGTCATGGAATGTTTACATGCAAAAAGAGAGTACGGAATTAGAAATGTCAGGGCGAAAGAAGCGAGTTATGTTGGTATTATACAAGTTGATGTATCATTTTTGACATGATTTGAACCTCTTGTCATGCTTTGAAAACACAGTCGCAAAGATTCCCCCTCACGAGACTAAAATTGAAGGATAACAATCAATATTGTGTAAGATTGCGCGACGATGTCATCGGTGTCCGTCCGCGTTCTGGGGTAAAACAGGAATCAAATAACAGGTATGCATTTTAACCGTCGCAGTTACAAATCTAGATGACAGGACGTTAAGGTTATCACTTTCTCTCGTTAAGTAATGTGCGACAGCAAATTGTAACCGAATTACCTTACCTATAATAAAATGATGGGCTATAAATTAATGCTTGATGGGTGGTAGATGAATTATATAAAAAACTTTGCAGTACACTTTCCTTAATTTATAAGTTCTCGCCAAAAAAACGTTAACTGATTGCAGTCATTTTTAAATGAGATTTATAAAATGAGTTCTAGACTGTTAACAATTAACTGCAAACTGATTCTGATATAGAACGAGAACATGGCATAGAATTAGAACCACTATTGAACCTAGATATTGAAAGTCTCCCTACAACAATCTTCATTTGGGTGTTGTCGTGCTGCAGAAACTAATGTATCAAAGAAAATAGAACGATGCTTCTGTATTTGACGGAAATTTTCTTTGCTATGCTGCTTTGCCCCATTCAATACCCAATTTGCTACATTTCATCTAAATAATTTTGAGCACCTTACCTGGTTCAATTAAATCATTAGTGAAAATACTTCCTTCGTGTATCTATATACGCATTTCTATATTTCAAGTAAAAACAGATGACTTAAATTGTGAAAATAGCGATGATCATGTTCTAACGCTCAACTTCTGAAAGATATTTCACGTGATACAAGCCTAACTTTTTCATTTTATTTCAGTGGATTGATCATACTCCAGGAATCTCAGTTAGAGACATAAAATAAGCCAATATTACTGCATGAAATGATATATTTGTAAACCTTTCTTTTCTTTTACGTCACTTCTCCCCATACTTGGGGCTTGGACGGTGCTGACATAGTCAGACTTATGGAGCGTTGTAGTACTTTTAGTCCGGATTGTCCGGACTGCCGACTTCCAATGGCACCTTCGGGGCTCGACCTCTGGACCAAAAGATCGCTAGGCCAAGCACTTAACCACTGTGCCACGGAGACCACTCATTTATAATGGACCTTGAAAAACAATGCATGCGAAACTACAGCATAGGTGCTGAAATAAAATAAGATTCTTAATTTGCGAGAATCGACCTAGGCCTACAGCGTCCCACCTAGAACTAATCCATGAATGAAATAGGAAATTTACCTTGTTTACAAGTATTAATGAACCAATTGGCCTAAAAAATACCATACCAGATTAATCTATCTCTCAAGAGGACCGGTTCGTACTCTGTCCTATCCAGTCTTTATTCGCAAACAACTATGACATGTGTAAACTATACGCGGACTTTTACAGACATGATAACATTTTCCAGATTTGGACCTTTTGCATTGTTGAAGTGATCGGCTTATAACAAAAGTTAAATTGTTTCTGTAAATTCATGTGGCAGACGCATTTTCCCGCCCCTCTCACGTCAGCAATCACATGCTTTTCAACCGATCATTACTTAGTGGCAACTGTTTTGTATGGTTGCGAAGGAAAATTGATAGTCAGTTATGTTGCTGATAATCACAATAGCACTAGCTATTAGCAGGTTTGTTGGTAAAAACGATATGTACACGTCCCGACGTTTCAAGCGTTCGCCCGTATATAAAAAAAGTAAGGTATATAATGTGCAATGACTTAATGGCCTTGTGGTAAAGTGCTGACTCTGCGTCCGTGAGACCTGTTTTGAATGGTTGCGAAGGAAAATTGATAATTGGTTATGTTGTTGATAATCACAATAATCGTATACTTTCATTGATACTCACTACTTCTCAGGACTATTCTGTCAGTTAATTATCAGCTATTCTATGAGTTAACCTTACTGCCTTGATAGTTTGGCTCCTCACTGGCAATTGAATCCATGGATATCAATATTCATAGCTCTGCTAACGATGAATAATCAAATAACCTATTGCTTGATAATAGTTGAATCGAATTACGGTCTGTAGACGATGTATTTGGGAGATGCAGCAGATCTAGGCTACCACGGGCAGTATGGAGGACCTGTTTGTAACAAAAGAAGTGCGGCAAGTTAAGATCATCTGCTGTTCTAGATTGTCAGAGTTGCCATGAAGAGGGAAAATGACCGATGCTTGCAGAATGACGCAATGCCAGCTTCGCCGAATCGCTCATGAAGGTACGTAAACCGGGTGCGTGAATGTCCACTCCTTTATTTTAGCAGGTTTGTTAGTAAAAACGT
Source organism: Prostheceraeus crozeri (assembly GCA_907163375.1). Lineage (NCBI taxonomy): Eukaryota > Metazoa > Platyhelminthes > Polycladida > Euryleptidae > Prostheceraeus > Prostheceraeus crozeri. The sequence continues at coordinate 330,601 of CAJQUW010014145.1, read as the reverse complement.
CCCGACGTTTCGAGCGATCGCCCGTCTTCTGGGGAATAAGCAATAATATGAGCCAAATGATGCCTGTTTTTATATAAATATCAAGGAACAAGATTCAGTGTTCAGAAGTTTGTCATTTCTAACTTGCGATTGATGCTACGAGAGATATGTTCAATATGTCTAGCCTCTGCTTAAGCGGGTCTCAACTGGGTTAGTGCACTTTTCTAATCTAGAAAGGTCAAAATCTCCAATGTCCATCTGCCGCGCCTTCTATAATGCTTCCGTTGCATGTATTAGCAAGTGCGCTATCAAAATTGCTATTGCGCAAACTACGTCTGTATTCCATGTACCGGTATTTAAATGGTCTATTGGTCTGACCAATATAAAATTCATTGCACAGCGAGCAAGAAAATTTATAAATAAGATGACGTGCAGTTAAATTTAGGGGGTAAGCAAGAACTTTCGCCATCACTTTACGTTGAGCTGCAGGGCTGCTAGCCAACCGCTGCTTCGGTAAAGCGTTCTTTCTCCATGTTGAAGAAGATGCTATGCAAAGACAGACATTTTTTAATATCAAATGTAGTAAAATACTTTACTATTTTGTACAACAACCTGTAAATGGGTATACTTTGGAAAAAAGGTTGAAATAAATCATTTCATTTGTCATAAATTGAATTGGAATTTTAGCTATATTTTAAGATTTTTGAATCTCACTAAATTACAATTCAAGATTTTAGGTCATATTTATAGCCATTGATTTTTCAAAAATATTCGAACACTCCCTTTGTTAGGCCGAAATGTAAATATATTCAAGTAAAAGAGAAAATGAGCAGGCACCCAACGATTCGGTCGTCTTGACCTTTGTCAAGGGTTACACCATATGCGAAAATGCAAACTATTTTACACGCTTTTAAATATCAGAACAGAATACGGTATTAAGTTGAATTACCGCTCACTGGCTCAATGTTGTTCGTGTTTACGGTTTAGAGTTGGTTTCAGAAAATCAATGAAATTAGCTTCAGAAATTCCAGTTCTAACAGGGTTATTTTGATGGTCTATTATCTCCACATAGAAATCTTTAATCGTCATAGCAACGTTATTGTGCTTAGATCGAATATGTTGAGATAATGCACTTTTCATATCTCCATAACGTATACTGCGTTCATGTTCCGCATAGCGCGCAGAGAAAGTTCTATTAGTAGAACCAACATAGCTATCATTACAGATTTTGCATTTGAAGCTATAGACGACATATCTACTCTTACAGGAGTATTTATCAGACAGAACATCGCAAATACTGCAATTACAATCACTATTGTTACGGAAAGTGTCGGTATTCATAAAATTGCCAATAGATTTTCCCGGTTTACAAGTAATTCTGACAGGGACATCATATTTGCTAGCAATACTGCGTAATTTCCTGGTACATGAGTCACTAATAAAGTCGATATTTAGACTAGCCAACATGTCATTGCGCTGGTCTTTTCTATTGCGAGAGTCATACGAAGCGTACTTCTCAACAGAAGTATAACCATTATTTTGATGTCTGTCGATTAAAGTTTTTGAGCATTCGGCCTAACAAAGGGAGTGTTCGAATATTTTTGAAAAATCAATGGCTATAGTAAATTACCTCCCGTGTGCAGCCGTCAACTTTAGGTCATATTTGGTAATCTTTTAAGCTATTTTAGGTCATACTTTTCAATTTTCGGTCATAAAAAATTGCCCTAGTCATAACCTACACTTAACTTCCACAATAGGCCCTCCATCCTTTTAGCGTCCTATTCTCCAACTCTGCGGTGTTGGACGATTTTTCTTCATGAAATATCTCTAGGAGTTCCATGATTATTATAGGTGTTCTACATTATCATAGTACGCAGCATTATCAAACAATCATGATTCATGATAAACATGTATTATGGATTCATAATATAATTGTTAGAATAGTAATATTGTTTGTTCATCGAATTGATTGATTGTTCACCACTTCCAAAGTCAATCATTTGCTTGTTTTGAATTCAATTTCTGCTTGTCGATTGATATTGTTTTAAATTTCAATTAATCGATTGCTCACGAATACAAATTTCAATTGATTGAAAAAGAGCAATTAAATTGCAATCAATTTTTCATAATCCCAGGTCCTAAAGAATGAGATGTGGGAGCATATTCTGAGACTAAATAAAATTAACATATTTTTTATCCCAGTTCATCCTAACAAAGTAAGAACTGTCAATATCCTTCGAAATATTTTTATCTGCAATTTCATTCAAGTAATTACATGTAATATGTGAAATGTCATACCGTATGTTAAGGGAATCGTGAGTAATAAGCAGCAAGTTATAGTCTGAAATCAGCGCTGCATTCATATCATTCTACTGTCTAATTCAAAGAATAGTAGCAGGAAATAAGCGTTACAAAAAGCTCGGAATTAAAGCTCAGTCCACGATGACGGACTTTTCTTGTTTCTTCAATTGTGACATGCTATATTTGTTCATAAGCACATGATGGGGTGGGGGCATGGGGAAATGTTACCACACACTTTAAAAATCGTTGATTATTGTCCCCTACACCTCAAAACCTTCGATTCGGTATACAATATGTGACAAAAACTTATTATTATCGAATTAACGAATATATTTTTATGTTTTAAATATAATAGTTAATAATATATATAATATATAGTTGATATATAATAAATATATTTAACCAAAATGACACAGTCTTGACGACTTCAACAATTAATGTTTAAAGTTCATTTTACCAGGTTTTACCTTATGTTTGTGACGTAAATAATAATCTTACGATAAAATTTTTTGGATCAAATCAGGGGGTAGCTATCAGACAACCCCGAGCAGAATCCTCCTACGAGTATACCACTTTCCCAAGTAGCGGAATCAGAAATCATCCTCAGTTAAACTAGAGTATCAGCATTCAATATCAGTAAATGACAATGTGATATCACCACAGTTGATCATCAAATTACTCGCTCACAATCCAGATTTATTTAGTAGGAAAATTCATCGTTTTTTGTATGAGTAAGCGAAATGCAAGCAAATTCTACGTATGTCCGCGCCCCCTCGCAGTTGTACATGTTCTACGAAGCGTGAACGTCAGGATCCCTTTTTATGTGGCTGCACTTCGAGTCTTAAATGCAAATCAGATGATAGGATAATTAGATTGACCGATAGAAGGTTCGTGCTTCAGCACGGAAGCTCAGAAAGTCCTAGTTTGAGCCTGTCACTACAACCGCTCTACAATTGCTTGAAGACTGTCCAGCAGCTCTTAGATTGCCAGCCATGTGCCTTGGGTGGGACTGAGATTAGCAAGAGAAGTGAAAAAAAGAAAAAGCAACTAATGTCACCACTTCGCATGGTGGTGACATACGAAGTTGAATACGACGAAAACACCTTAGGAGGGGGCAAATTGCATAAGGACCTGGTCCGTATCTTTTGTTTTAACTTAATAGTTAGCACTAAAAGCTGAAACATATAGTCCATTATAGAAAATGAAGCAGCATCAATTCTCTTACGCTTTTCGATTTCTTTCTTTTTCTCTTCTTCAAGCTGGTCCTGAAGGTTTTTCTCCTCTTCTTGAAGTTTATCCAATGCCTCATTTTCTTGTTTCTCTTGATTAGCCTCATCGCGATTGGCAAGAACAACCGAAGCAATGTTTGGTGACCAGCCTTCTCTCTTCGCTTGAAGCTCCGCTTGATCTACCTTCCTTGCAGCGTCCATATCCAAATCACTGATTTGTGAGGCTACAACCTCGGATTCAGTTGCTTGTGCAGTTTGTAGAGCTGCAAGGAGAGCTACAGAGTTATCATCCACAGAAACAGTTTCATCTTTCAGATCTCTCGCTACACGATCGTGGATAGCCTGTTTGAGAAGCTTTCGTCGCTTCTTCCGAGCCATTTTGGCCTTCTCTGTTTCGACTTGGCGCTCTTCGTCAGTCAGAGAATTCCAATTGACAAGAGAAACGTCAGCACCGAGAGCATCATATTGATCCTTGATATCAGCGAGCCGGGCGTCCAAATCTTCTACAGACACCCCTTCAGTATCTTTCTTCAGTGTTTCAGGGTTGACCTGGAAATGAAAATTACAATAGTAGACATTATAAAAATAATGTGCATCAAAATAACATGCAAAGCTGCCACATAACATACATGCGACAGACAGTGACTTCGATACTGAAATTCCTTAATTCAGCAACCTCAACAAAAATTCAATGTTTTGCAGCAAAACGGTTTCTGAAAAGAGACATTGGCATTGATGATTGCAGTTCACAGGGACGGACAAACATCATGTTGAGATATGAACATGAGTTTGAAACATTTGAAACATGAGTTTGTCCGTCCCTGTGAACTGTAATCATTAATGCAGGGTTCCCAGTGCAATTACTGAAGAATAATAACGGAAAAAACGGAAAAATAAAGGAATCCGTTAAGTTTGCTGCACAGCGTCATTCATGTATTTTCCACCAGTTGACGCTTAACGCTCATTATTTGAATATATGAAGCCATCCATGGTTGAAAATCTTGTTAATATTTCTTGTCTAATCCCATTGATTCACTTCATCAAATCACATTGTATTTCGTGTATCAAACAAATTGTACATAAAGTATCTAACGAAAGGGTTATGATTTGCAGTTAGCACATGAAATTAGAACACAAGTGAGACGCTACAAATCAACTGTCTACATGAAGGAAGAAAGTACTCTTCAACAGTTCGCGCAGACTTTCATAAAAATGATACTATTTGTCTTTGCATCACCCCTCCTCCGTATTATTGGCCTCCGTCAATCTGAGGAAGTGGAGAAACTGACTGTAATAACAAAGCAGTATAGTGAATAAAGATATAGATATGTATATATATCAGAAGTTGGAATCTACTGAAGAGCCATCTTTGAGAACCAAGGGCACGTATATGGAGCCTGTGTGCGGCAAGCTATGCTTTATGAGTTGCGAGTCATGGCCATTGCTTTCATCCGATGAGAAGACTTGAGCGTGAGGAGATGCGAATGCAAAGGTGAATGTGTGGTGTCAGACTATCGGACAGGAAAACGAATGACAGCATCAGAAAAGCAATGGGTCTTGAGAACATCACAGACGTCGCGAGAAGGCAAAGACTTCGTCGGTTTGGCCACGTGGTAAGAAGGGATGAGACAGAGTGGATTAGAAAAGTTATGTTGATGGAAGTAGATGGTAAGACAGGAGCAGGAAGACAAAAGAAGACCTGGGAACAAGTGGAGATGACCTCAAACGTGTTGGATCCCAGGAAGCGGACGCCCGTGATATACCGAAATGGAAGTCCAAACTCAAGCAGCTAGCGTCTAACCCAGCATCTTCTGGAAGAAAAGGACGCAAAAAGGGATGAGTGAGTGAGAGTGAGTGAAGTCATTGTCATTTTGATTTACACCATCCAATTCCACTTTTAAGTTCCTTCTTTCTTTCCAAACTCGTGTGAATCAATTCATGTCCATGCATGATCTTCTCTTTTAATATATCTACTGTCGACAGCAGTCTCCCGTCAAGAGTTTCCTTCTTCTGTCTGAAGATCAGCAACTTCGATTCCATTTAATATTTCTTTCCTTTCTTTTTCCAAGCTTTGTCGTTCGATAGAAGACGTTTGCTGATCTCGTCGAAATTCACCGCTCGCTTTTTGCATGTGCTCTACCGTTCTTCTCAACTTTAAGCAGCTCACTCGTAATCGGCACTTTGATAGCGCCACATATACAATTGATTTGAAAAAGATTTTAATTTCGCTTACAGATTAATTCACATTAATGCGACAAAAGGAAGAATAGAATATTTGAGTTGTTGAATACATAATCTAGAGCTAGACTTACATTTCTTATTTCACTTAGCGGCAAGATGAAGTGTGCACCAAGTTACGTCGTACATACTGACACATGGTGGTGAGAAGAAGTAGACGCAGCAGTGGAAGAAAAGAGAATGCGATTCGCCATATGGAAGAGAACTCAAGACGAAAAGTGATTAAAGAAGAATATGCAAAGGCAAAGGAGAATGCCCGCAAGATCATAATTGGCGCAATTATTAACAAGTGAAGAGGGCAGGAGATGCTCAGGTGCGACACTGTTACTCGTTTCCGATACTAGGGAGACATGTTGGATTCCGGTGGTGGAACGGAGGCAGCTGTGACTGCGCGAATTGAGTGGCTGGGGGGGGGGCGAAATTCCGAGAGATATCGCCTACCCTGACCAGTTGCTCTACTCCATACCGGATGAAGGGCAAGATTTACGACTCATGCGTCAGAGCCTGTATGACTTACGGAAGAGAGACATGGGTTCTGGCAGCTGTAGAAAAGAGGAGAATGGAGGTAGCAGACAGAAGGATGATCAGATGAATGTGTGGAGTGTCTCTTGAAGATAATGTGGCCAGCGAATTGAAGCTATTGAAGCTGGGACATTCCCATAACGATGTCTACATGTTTCATAATTTTAATAAACTTATAGTTAATAAGACTTAAGGTTTGTCCTTAAGGACCAGGTGGTGCTTCCCCACGGGCAGACATTAAACGTTCAAGGCGCGTCAAACTTTTGACTATCCTAGGAACTATTTATTAAGAGCCAAACTTGACGAATCGTGTGGTGGACCTTCACTAGTCCTTCTTTTTCACTCAGCGCTTCTAAAGCGGGGGCTGGACGACCTACCCCCTGTCCTCCTGACTTTGTGTGATCCGACAAAATGGCATGATGCATGAAGGTCTTTAAGCACAAAGACTTGACGGATCTGATTGCGTGCCGGGCGGACCTACCCGGGGGTCCATAACATAGCGCTATACGGGCTGGACTTCACCCTTAAGTGTACGAGATCGTACAAGGCCGCTTAACAAGTGATCTCCTTGGTCAAAGTTTCAGGCTCGATTGATTAGGAACTTATATATAAATAGACACTTAGTAATCACCATGTCAACCCCATGGAGACCAGTAACCGACACAGTCCATTCATCACACTGGGTAGTTAGCGATAAAAAAAAAAAGAACAAACGTTAAAACAAATAAAACAATAGCCAGTCGACAGCAGGTACCCGCCTGGTTGCGTTACGGCCCCTCTACCTGAACGCTCAAGCCCAGGCGGGCGGGGCCCCGCATAAATATATATGCGGCTGGCATTCTAAAATCAATACACAGTGATATGTGTATAATAAGATAAATACGATATAATAGTAAAAACAAAAACAAAACAACCGCAAAAGACGGATACATCCAAAACAAACTAAAATATATGTGTGAAATACTACTGAAATATAATAACCAAAAAAAAAATGTAAGAAAAAACAGTGTTTTATATTGTTTACAAATGCGCACTGCGATGTCAGCTGCCTGGCTGAGAAATATCCAAACTTGACTAGAAAATTGTTATGACCGGTTAGGATTTTCTCAGTACATGCCTTCATTTTAGACTTACAATATCCTCTGCTGCTCATCACAAAAAGTGTCATATTAATTCGTTTAATTAGATCTTCAAGATGTGAGCAGATGCGACAATAACGTAAAACCTGGCCGGCAAATACATTAATTCCCATGTTATAAGGTATTGCACTGTCTGGAAATGTCAACAGAACAACAGGGAAATCAAAATCTTCCACTTTATGATATATTGAGGTTCGAAGACCGTCTCTACTAGATTGGAGTCTCACATCGAGGTAAACAACGGCTTTGTCATTGACTCCGTTTCTATCTGCAAGAAGCTCCATCGGGTAAATTTTCGGAATTAAGGTATTGAAATGCTTGTAATTTATTACGCATATATCGTCTATATATCTCGAAGTGTTTGACAATAATTTAGCTAGTCCAAACTTTTTATTTTTAACCAATTGTTTCATAAAAGCAAATTCGCAAGACCTTCTGGCGTGCCTGAGCCTGCTGTCGGTCGATGGGGACATGAGAGTGCGCAGATTGCGATGATACGGCGGAAAGATAGCAGCGATTGGGTGAAGAAAGTATGGAAAATGAAGATCATCGAACCAACAAGAGACCGCCCAAAAAAGACCTGGGAAGAAGCAGTGTCCGCAGACTGTCGGCAATTGGGCCTCAAAGAAGCCGAAACCCTCGATCTGAACACCTGGAGGCATTCTATGAAGAATCATCGTCCAACCCAACGGAGATGGAGTAAAGGACGTTAAACGGATAAAGCAAAAAGTGAGGCTACCTAGGTTCACATTCTTTATGAATTGCAATGAGCAATGAGCATCTACTAAATAGTGCCATCGTGAGTACATACTATTGAAAAATGTTCGATTATGTTCAGTAACTGAACTTAATAGCTTCAAAAAAATTTCGAAACAATTAATTTCACCATTCATGTGAGCATGTTATGATAATTATTATGCAGACAGGCACCAAACTAAGGTTTAGGTTGATCGCCAATCTATTGAACGTTGCTGAATTTCGTAGAATAACGATCGATGATATCCTACCGAAGTTGGAAGTAAATATTTCTATCATGTATGAATCAATTCCTCTTGTGCAATGATTCAACCAATGCGGAGTGGACTTTGACTTCTTCGACTGACCAGCGCCACATACCCTGTAGAATATATTTCAGACTGTCACTTACAAAACACAAATGCAACATGATGCATCTGCATGTGCAATAGTTTTTATTGTGGCAATCCCTCATTTGACCAAACGAACTTTGACCGTTGTGACCCATAAAAGAACTTCCGTAAAATGTTCTCTCAGACAACTAAGTACGCCTGACACTCAAACAGAACCAAGAGCTTAATTATTGTCTTCCGAAAATCAATTTTTGTACATCAAGTACTGACTTATGCAAAGGTATACAGGTGTGCCGAATATGATTGTAATGCGTGTTTGACATGATCGAAATTGATTTTAGATCTGAAATTCTAAGGATAGTATAATACTTAAAAAATAAGCATTGAAAATATATTTCATCAAGATATCACCATTTTTGAAGAAGTTACAGAGTTTCAAAAAACATGGCGTCTACACAGATAGACAGGTGTGCCGATGAGGGTTAAGATGTAGCGAAGGACTTGATACAGTAATACTGCCATAGACCTATTGTTCACTAAATGTGGATGCATCTGTAAAATGCACTTTTGTACTAAATGATAGATTATATGAACATAAAAAACAGAAGTAGGCCTACCACAAATATTTGGTCCATGAAAGTACGAGCGCAATATTTTAACGGTGTGTTCAGTAATGATAAAAAGCTAAAAAGTAGGATTACATTGAGTTTTGTACCCTTAAACGGATTTGAAGAATTCAGAAGAAATTTGTACATTCAAAGCTTGTCCTTCTTTTGTTGAATTGATCTCCATGTTTCTACAAACAGCCCAGATTGTGATGATATGATGCAGGAGCAGCAAAAACAGAAAAGATTTTTCGATTTCATCAGAAACATCCCATACGTATAAACGCATACGTCAATATTCCCTTTGTAGAACCTCCTCAAAATCACATTTGAAGCGAGAGATTAAGATTATCATCGTACTTAAGCGCATTTCACTTTAATCTACTTATTTGAATGTTACTATGAAAGTTCCAGGAATATGGTAACAAGATTCAGTAGCATTTTGAAATATACATATGACAATGTGAAGAAAAAAGGAAATAACGGGAAAATTGGTAAAAAACGAGAAATAAAGGACAATTTTCGAAAAAGCGGAAAATAACGGAAATAACGGAACTCTGGGTACCATGTTAATGCCAATGTCTCTTTTCACTTTCTTGACGATGGAGACCGGTGATGTTCGTTCGCACGAATGAAATTCGATTTGATTAGGACACTATTTTGACGGGATTCTCAAATGGAAGATAAATCATTAAGCTCGTTATTTGAAGCAATATGACAATGTGTTTGGGCAGTCAGAATATGGCATCTTTATAAATCTCAGCAACTGACCGGTTTATTAACGCCTACCATTAAATTCCATGCCTTAATTAAGTATATTGTTTTAATGTACGAAGTATTTAGTTGGTGGCATATTGAAGGAAAATTCTGAAATTTCATTCATTAAATAGAAAATGAATTCAAATCTTGAAGTGCTGCTTATGACTGAGTTCGTAAAGACAGATACCACCATTAGAGTGAGCCGATGCCAATTGTCTTGTGCAGTCTTTTTGGTAACGATTGAATCATGTGAAAATCAAAATCAGAGGAGGGGGCAGGAGCCCCGCAGTTTTCGGAGCTCAAAATAGCCCGCGTAAATGGAGTCAAACCAAAACATAAGTTGCTTGGGCTTTGATATTTTACATATTGATGAAAATCAGAAGACTTATTGACAGTAGTGATTGATATCATGAAGAATTAGATTCTTCATATGGTCGATCAGAGCAAGCACTTCATCCGTATAAAAACTTCTATATAAACATTGACATAAAAATGCCGCTTCGCAAAGTGGACGAAAAAGGAGTGAATTGAACGACCTAGAGAAAAATTATAATGACCGGTGAACGGAAAATGTCCTCGTTTGAATGTGCTGATATTGATCATAACTAATGAAAACATGATGAAATGAATGCTAAAGCTGAAAAATATGGATTATAATTATGCTATGTATAATATACACAGGTTTTTTTAAGGAAAATTCTGGGGACCTTGTAGGGACCCGAAAATATTTCATACTAAATGCTATAATTAGATATCCTTTCTATATGACATTGGTGGAAAAATGTTAAGTTTTCACATCCTGGAGGATTGTGATCCATATAGAAGTAAAGTTAAGTACATCTATGGTTTAGCACATGTAACATTATATGCTAGTTGCATGTAGTGTTATTCCTTGAAATTTTTTAAATCTCTCCTTAACATGCCTTAGAATGTAGGCTTATACCTACGTACATGACATACCGTACAATCAGAGCTCAACATAATCAAAGGTAACATATTAACATAACCCAATAACCTAATGAGGTAAAGATTCATTGATTATTTTCATTTGATACACGCACGTATGATATCCAGAGAGGCTATATCCGACTGGTGGGGGGTCCGCCCACTGGGTCTGCTTTCTCTGCTATCACTCCAATAAACATAACTTCTCTCACATTACCCAGTCGCCAATCTCGCTCGTCAGATAGAAGAATAGAAGTGGATGACAGCAGATCAGGACATATTTATTTATTCTCTGATTCTAGGGACCCGATTTTCCAAACTAGGGACCCGAATCGGGTCCCTAAAACGCCTTAAAAACCCTGATATACATATATACTATTTTTTGTACACGACCCATGCACAACATCAGGTCGGGATGACACGATGGCCTCGGAAAAAACTTTTCTCACCGATTGAAAACCATTTGCTAGCAGATCATGAATGCTGCGCAGTGTTTGACAGAAACAATTTAAACTTAGCTACAGCATCATGAACAACATGATAGCGATTATAAAAGGGCATAACTCAATGCTTTTGAAAGAAACAAGCAACTCACACCAAAATAGAAGTCCTGAACATTGCCAAGAACAAAAAACAGATTAATTGCAAATGCAGAATAAAAAACCGATTGTCCTCTAAGCCGGAGAGTGTCTTCAAGAATGTGTCGTCTACAAGTCACAGTCCAGTCCTCAAATTAAGATGAAAAGAAAATCCGGAAGTGTGAGGGAGATTCCAAGACCGCAGGCATCATAATCACAAAAAGTACTGTACGAACTTCAGGTAACGAGATTCCGGTACGCAATTATGCATGGAATTTATTCGACGCGGAAATAGGCTTCAACATTAAATGGAATATCTTTGCAAACCCATCACCTTACCCATTCGGAAAACATAGCAGTGATCTACATATATGTCTCACTGAAGCGCATCATATAGCTTTTTAATCGATCGAAGGAGATGAATTGTGTCAAGGTGCAGACATAAGAAGAAATGCCTGTAGTATTATCCCTGAAACAGACATCCATAATATATGTGCAGCTCACGTTTTCATGCAATCACCTCGCACTTGCTTCTGCCTGATTATCGGTAGCTTCCATAGAAATAGATTGTTTATCTGAAGTTGACTAGAATGGAAATTGACTCAAGGTCGCGGCACATCCGAGGGGGGGCGGGACTCACTTGTGGCCTCAAACATAAAGGCCTAGAATCACGAATGTGACAGATTCTAACCCAATCATACAGTGGTTGACAAGTGTCGCGGTACATCCGAGGGAACTGAGTTGGGGCATGAAGAACCAATGAGGAGCTTAGACTTGAACGTGTGACTGATTCTAACCCAATGATGAAGCCGTTGATAAGTGCATTTAAGTGAAAATCTGTGCGATTTTTGTGCCACTATTGTGCATTGCATGGACCTTTGCTTCCATTCTAGAGGTTCTGTTGTAATCAATTTCTATGGTTGCTTCTTTGCAAACAGTGAAACATGGGAGGCTCAAGATTGAATGCTGACCCAAACGCCAATTTTTTTCACTTTTACAAAAGCTCTAGGTCATTATTAAGCACTTAAAGATCCACTTACGAGCTGCCATTAAATTGCTGGATTATTTATAGGATATATAAATGTTCCATCACTTTTTCCTAACTTCGCAGACATACATCATTTTAGTTTCCATTTTTTATACAAAAAGGCTTTTTTCTGAATGCTTTCGCTATTTTCAGTATTTTTGGCAATCTGTTAACATCTGTATCATGTCATTATTTTTGTTTCTTCGCTACTTTCACGCATTTACAGTAGCAGATTCTAACATGTTCATAAAAGCATTGTAGGCATCCTCATGTACTGTATATATTGCATGTAAAGTTTATGCAATATTCTTTCAGTATCTTGGTCATATCATGAATCATTCTCATAAGTTGTAGAACATAATTAATTCTATAATATTTTATGGGGGTAGCTGTGATTTAAACTATAAAAGAGTCCTTACTACATGCAATAAAATGATGAATTTGTTATAACACCTAATTTCGAAATAACTAAAACTGAAAGCAATGAAACTGAATTAGCATAGAGATACCACAAAACTAGGACATGCTTGACATGCGTTTGCGGAATGCTGTGATAAATGCATCCAAACAGGAACTTCCCAGCCGAAAGGTCTGGTCACACGGGACTAGAGTTGATTTAACTGCTGTAATTTATCAGGCTACACGTTTGCAAAACACTTTCGTCAAACCTGTTTCGTAGGATGACATAAACTACAACATTCCAGTTATCGGCAATGACAGAATAAGTCAATATGTTAACGCAGAATGCATCAACATGTTTAGAAGGATTAGCGAGTAAAAAAACAACGTCATTCATGAGATTTTGTTTGCCTTGTGATGAAGAAAAATAGCATATTTGAAATATGCGTTTATTAGTTAAAGAAATATATTTTTATTATCATTCAATTATAAGAACTTTGGTATAAAAATAATATAAATATTGTACATCAGCATACAGAAGCTGGAGATTGAATAGGATTTTCTTTTGAATTCTTAGAAGAGTCATTGGTTAGTCTATCAAACACGGAGAAAAATGATCTCCCATCTTCAATGTCGCTAAGACTCCAGTGCAAGATGGTCGACGGACCAGTTTCACGAAAATGCATGGATGATTTGCCCCTCTGTCGAGGAATCCGTAAAACCTTTCTTCGTCTTCTGTTTGTATAAATTCCATCCCTTGCTTGCCCGTTTGAATTTGATACGTCTGTATTTAGCGAGGTGCATGTTGTCCAACGTCGCATCAGTTGATCGTCTAAAGAGCCCTCCGAAAGATTCGAATCCATGGACAAATGTCTGATGCGATGTCTTTGGTTGCCAGATTGCACTGGGGAGTGTGTTCCGCCGAAATCCTCTGATTCCTCGATTTCATCTGCTTCAATCATCGGAACGAAACTTGAACTGACGGGAGATGAGTCTCGTTTCACCTCGATTTCTGGATAATGTCTTCGTCTCTTTTCCATATAACTAGTACTGTCACAGAATTCACTGTCTTCGTTCATTTCATCCAACGTAGATAATGCACGTCCACTTCTACCAGCGGAGCGGCGAGGGAAAAATCTCAATCGCCGCGAGCGCTTGTAAGATTGATCTCCATACTGCTCGGGCACATCCGTTTCACACTTCGACCCTGAGAATTGTTTGTTTGGAGACCCTTTCCGCTGGTAGGATCGATCTTTAATAGAATCGATGGATTCTTCAGACTGTGGTCTGCTGCCATCTCCCCATCGACGTCCAAATGATGCAACCAAACGAACAGCTGGATCACGACGGATAGGAGCATGAGAAGGGAAGAGGTAAGGACAACCTTTTGTTATCTCCATTCTGATGACAGAATTCGCCGAAAATACAACATACTCATAAACTTGGTCACTGGAGCGAACGGATTTATCACACTCTCGATCTTCCGTCCCAAAACATCTCACATTCGCCAAAGTTATCTTTCCCTTATCAGCGTTAACCGAATACAACGCCCCTTCATATCTTATTTGCTTTTGTGATATAAGAGTTACTAAACTTCCCAAGCCAGGCATCAAACTTTGCCAAGAATCATCGACAGAGTTAGTCAAATTATTTGACTGAGTCATTCTGCGTTGAAGATGTGATAAACGACCGACAGAAATCCAAATGAAATGCAACTTTTGCGATCATCGCTTCAGTAAATTGTGTTCATCAACTGCAATTATAGGACGAGACCATTGACGAGACTGCGACAAACACAAAAGCAAGTGTCTATTGATTGATGAAGGGCCTCCCACCATAAAAAGTTGACAGTAACAGTCGTGCTGTCATTTGGCAGGTTCACATGTCATCATGACCATGTGGTCCGGACACGTCACATTTATCAGATAAGATACCATAGAAATTGAACAATGCATGATCGGTCGGACAATAGACAGCACTTTCGTGTAAATGTTTAGTTACCTTCTCAGCATTAGCTGTAAAGCATTAGTCAGCTCGTATCATAGAAATAAAATGTTTATCAGAAGTTGACAATAATGGAGATTGACTGACGGTCGTGGCACATCCGGGGGAGCTAAGTTCGGGCAACAAGCACCAATGAAAAGCCTAGAATTACGCATGAGACTGACTCTATCCCAATGATTCAGCCGTTGACAAGCGTATCTAAGTGAAAATGCGTGTGATTTTTGTGCCCCTATTGTGCATTGCATGAAACTTTACTTCCATTCCAGAAGTATTATTGTTATAAATTTCCATGACTCGTATTGTTTTTGGATTGCTTGGAAGAAAAGTCTCACATCTTGTTAAGCTAATGAAATGAGACGATCTGCTAGCAAAGCACCAAGGTTATCAAACAACATGCAGGCAGTTCACAAATACGTCAAATTTCTGTGATTTAGTAGCGATGTCAAAAGGAAGAGACATAAACGGCTTCAAGCTCCTGCGAGAAGGTAGCGAACTTTTCCCTATGCCTCCTATCTTTCAAATCGATTATCGCAAGGATTATATAGTCGAAAAAGGTGTGCAAAATGATCGCAATTTTTCGAATCTGAAAAAATCCAATTTTAAGAAATAATATGCAGACTAAAGATACCTACCCGAAACCCGAACAAGAAAGTACGGGTTCGGGTTGGGTTCGAATGGGACAACTTTGAATTCGGGTTGGATTGTCACTTTTATCATAAACCCGAGACACCTTTTATCGGGTTTGGGCACAGACTTTGGAAATCTGCCAGAATCTATGCACATTTTTTTCCAGTAAGGTTGATACAATATCATTCCTGCATGTAGTGCAATGGTCTAGGCAATTGATTTGATCAATAATTTGCCTTTTTGCATTGTTGTGATAAAATATGTAATTATTATCTCTTGCTTGTATATTCACTTCTAGACTTGCTATTGTCGTTTTTTTATCGATGCTGTTTCATAAACATGATAAAACGACTTTCATACGACTTCGTGAGGTGTGTTTTAATTTAATTTCAAAATTGTCAAAATATTATCACATCAACTTGAACTATCGAAGACAGAGATGTTTGAAACGAATGTGAAAGCTGTTAAACTTTAGCTGGTAAAAATTTTTTAGAAGTGCTTGGATGGTTATTTGTTTCAATAATCCATGTCTTTTCACGCTCCGGCACTCATGGATGCATATCAACCCACACACCAGGGTTAAAAAGGAGTAAGCATTTTATCTTATGTTCTAGATGCTGCTGTTAAGTATGTCAACTATAAAAAGCAGTTTACATGTATATCAATGTGTGCATATCAATGTATGACATATGCTGATCAATAGTAGTAACCCCATTCCAAATTCAATTCCAAAATGCGAAACGATGAGTCATCCCCTCCTCTGGAAGGCAGGAAGGAGTTCGTCAAGGATGTGGTGGGAGGAATGGGTCCGAGAGGAGGAAACAGGTCCCTACCCCCCCTCTGGAAGGAAGGGAGGAGTTTTCCGGTAAGGGATGGGAAGGGAGAAGGGGTGGAATGTGTGAGGGATAGAGTGAGGAAAGGGTGGATGTTGGTGGTGTTTGTGATGAGAAAAGTTGGAAAACGTCAGGAAGGAGGGTTCGGATGTGAAAGTGGAGTTTAGATTTGGAATCTGCGTGAAATGTTGGATGGGGCAGGAAGGCGGGAGGAGTTTTCCTGAGAGGCAAGGGGTGGAGCGGCAGAGTTGGAAAAAGGCGGGTGTTGGATGTTTTGGGATGAGAAAAGTCGTTTTTCGGGCAGAAGGAGGGTTCGGATGGGAAAACGGAGGCCA
Organism: Prostheceraeus crozeri; assembly: GCA_907163375.1. NCBI lineage: Eukaryota > Metazoa > Platyhelminthes > Polycladida > Euryleptidae > Prostheceraeus > Prostheceraeus crozeri. The sequence continues at coordinate 313,993 of CAJQUW010014145.1, read as the reverse complement.
GATTCGGAATCTACGTGAAATGTTGGGTTAAAAAGGATGTTTCCAGCGAAATCGGAGAGAAAAAATGTTGAGAACGTCCCCCCCCCCCTCCTGCCAAACTTCCAACTTTGGTGTTAGAAATCGTAGAAAGTCGTGTGATAACTCGTTTGAAAGCTAAGAATGGGAAAAATGCAGTGGAAAGCTCAGTTTGGACCACTTTTCCTGGGTTTAGGGAGGAAAATGGCAGGAAAACGTCAGAGTTGGAAAAAGTCGGGTTTTGGATGTTTTGGGATGAGAAAAGTCGTTTTTCGACAGGAAGGAGTCCTCGGATGGGAAACGGAGTGCAAATTCGGACGTTTTGGCCAATTTTGGGTCTAGGAACTTCTTCCCAACTCAATCGGAGAGAAAAAGTTCTGACCCCCCCCCTCGGCAGCGATCTTCCAACTTTGGTTCCAGAGATGGTAGAAAGTCGTGCAATCGCTCGTTTGAAAGCTAAGAATGAGACAAATGCAGTGGAAAACATGGCTTGTTCCTATCTGCCTTCGTTTAGAGGTGAGACGTCATTGAAATTTTTCAACATTTTTTCCGAAAAACGACAGAGTTAGAATTTTTACGAAAATCGCTCTAGCGGGTGAAGCAAGCCTCGGACGGGAAAACAGAGACCAGATTTGGAATCAGCGTGCCATGTTACACGTGAATGTCATTCATGCTATGTCTCCGAAGTGATAGGATAGAAAGTTGACAGAAGCAGTAGAGTTTACGAATGAATTTTGTGCACTACGTTTTCATCGACAAAGTCTTCGTGGTGTGATTAGGGACTACATCATCTCCTTTCATCATGAAAAGGCAGACTTAGAATTTGCTATCGCTAAAGGTTACTTCGTTTTCCAACAGCTCATGGACAGTTTGATGAATAAAGATGTGAAAGGACGATTAGTTGCAGAGATTGAATTTGAGAAAGTGACTGATGAACATGCAGGTGAACGTGTAGTGTTTCATTTTGCATCCTATTCTGCAGAGACGATAGATGATCCCAAAGATTTCTATCAGCGACACATGGCAAAAATTGCATCTCGACTAGATTCATTTCATGAGCATGGATCCAACTTGCTCTTATGTCGCATAAAACACATTCATATTCAACTCAATGTGCTAAACTAGATTTGACTGCAAGATTTGGGAAAATCATTCATGAGTCAGACGTCCGCGTGCCTCCTTTTCCCTGCCGCAACGAAGTCAGGGGAGAAACGGAGGTCTCTGATTGGCTCTCATAGTGTCAATTGTGGATTCGCAGGAGACTATAAAAGCAGACGTCTCCCCATTTTCTCTTCATTTCATTCTCTTGACTTGGAAAGCGTGTGTGACTTGCTGAAACCATTCTCCCCTCTCAACTTTGTCTGATCAATCCTGTTTGCAAATTTACAAGTGAGTGTCATGACGGTGTGGCCTAAACCTTACCAGCATTTTAGAAGAGAGACGCAGGAGAGTGTGTGGCCGATGATTGTACAAGCTTATTTTGTTGAACCATCACCACCACCACCACCGCCTCCACCACCTAGACGCTTTACCTTTAAGTCTTTTAGGGAATTGAAACTTAATTCGGGTCCTAAGCCCAAGACATTTAATTTAATGGACGATGACGAAGACCTAGACTTTGGTGATAAGCTTTAAATCATGTGAACGCTCCAAAAGGTCCTCTTAAGGGCCACCTCATATGTCACTGCTAAGCTAACAATTTTCTCTGATGATCATGAATGTACTTAGTGGTATTCTTTCGTTACAGACTGCCATGACCATGAATCCTACTCCAACTGCTGCATTACTGAATCCTCAACATCTCGAGCTGTGGAATCCGAAAATTGAAAAGGTAATTCACGGCTATCCTACCTACAAACAACAAGTGCGCTACAACGGTGTTCGACTCTATCTTCAAACGCCGGCGGTATACTTACCAAAAGTGGATACGCAAGTAGATCGTTGCGGTCAAAACCTGAGTATCCCTATTGATAATTGGTTGCGTCAGCAGCTTGACATTTTAGAAGACGTTGTGAGGCAAAAGGCTCTTATTCCTACTGAAGTATTACAGTTGTGGCCAGAAAAGAAAACTTCTTATCATAAACCTTTGTATCGCGGCACTCGCTGCTATATTTTACAAAGCAAGTATTGTAAGTCACTTCAGGAGTGACAGTTGAACAGTCAGTTGAAACAGAATTGTCATCGTTAGGTGCAGGCTTTTATTCCTTTCATATTGAGGTGCCTGCTGTTTATGTGGGACCTCATCAATCTGACGGTAATTTGATTTCTCTCAATTTGCGCATTGCTCAAATTCATCATCAACCTGAGTTAACAGGACTTGATCACATTGAGAAAGTCATTGATTCTTGTGTCAAAGAGTGTCAAGAACCTGTCACTAAACCTAAACGTCGTCGCGCATCAAAGAAAGTTGGTGCTACCACCAAAGAGAAATCTTAAGTATTGTAATCAGTTAGTATGTAGTGAATGTGGAAAACGCGGTCTTGCGCGTTATGTTCAAATAAAACATTGTAATCATGTTGTATGTATCTTTTGTTATGTAAAGGACAGACATCCTTGTAAAGTTCCTGCTCAATGTATTATCTTGTAATGAAGTCTTTTTGATATTGTAGGTTGTCATCTTCATAGACAGTGAGGGGGAACACCCATGCAGGAATTGAGTGCTATTGCAATGAGGGAAAGTGATCAAACTGTTGTTAGTGTATATTATAGATTTGCCTACTGTCCTCCACACAAAGACGAATGGTCACGACGTCATGTGCATGGACTTGATCCTTCTATTTTGATTCATATTGGATTTGTAAATGAAACGTATTTGATAAGTGATTTCAAACGGTGGCTGTCAGGTTTTCATATTGTTAAAATATTAGGAAATGATTCTGAACGAGAAGCAGCAACACTTCAGTTGCACATTGATAATTTATATTTACCATGTTGGGTAGATCGTGTAAGAGAAGACTATCATATGCATTGTGATCAAAAGAAGTTTAGAGATGAAATGATTTTTGATATGGCTGTATGTTTCGGTGAGAGACATCACCTTTACAGACCACCATCCCATTGTAATACTAGAAATAAAGCTACCTACATTGCAAAACTCTCTTCACGCTGGCATTGTAGTCTCTATGACGTTTATGAACTGTATCTATACTATTGTCAACAGCATGGGTCTATGTAAAACATGTTTTTACTCCTTGTGAATGAGTGATGATCATTTTATGAAGTGTATTCTGTACTTGTAAATTTTGTGTGGTGTTGAATAAACTTACAGTGGAACATGATTGTTATTTCTGTTTTATTCATAGTTGAAGTCATTGAAGCAATGTGAAATCTATAGTCACAACGTTCATGATGGCGCATCGTACACTAAGTAACCACATGTGTCATTTGACTATTGATAAACAAGGATTCGATGGATTTTTACAAGCTTGGAAACTTACATTTAAAGTAGAGATGAATGATATGAAAGTGGCAGCAACTGAAAGTCTTCCTCTCTTCAAAAGATTAATAGAGAGTTTACAACTTGAAGATGTGAAGGGTAGACTCATTGCTTATATTGAGTTGAAAGATTTGCAAAAGCCACTTCGTTTTGAATTCTATTGCTCAGAATGGACTACTCTTAGTGACCTATCTTATGCACAACATACGGAGAAAATTATGGAGAAAATGGAAGGGACGATGGAAGGAAATGCATACGTTGTTTAATATATCATGATTCAAATGAGTGTGTTTACATCCACGACTTTGTTTGATCGTCGACACATTGTGTAGATGCAATAAAGTTTTCTTTTCACTGAGTATTTTGTAATGGTGTATAGAGCAACATGAGTCATTGCGCTTTGTGCATTACTATCGGGCTCTTTGTTAGATAAATGAATGCGTCTTTGTTCGAGAAAAGGGGCGTGACACAACACTGAGTCATTGCGCTTTGTGCATTACTATCGGGCTCTTTGTTAGATAAATGAATGCGTCTTTGTTCGAGAAAAGGGGCGTGTCACAACATGAGTCATTGCGCTTTGTGCATTACTATCAGGCTCTTTGTTAGATAAATGAATGCGTCCTTGTTCGAGAAAGGGGCGTGACACAACATGAGTCATTGCGCTTTGTGCATTACTATCGGGCTCTTTGTTAGATAAATGAATGCGTCTTTGTTCGAGAAAGGGAGCGTGACACAACATTAAGTCATTGCGCTTTGTGCATTACTATCAGGCTCTTTGTTAGATAAATGAATGCGTCTTTGTTCGAGAAAAGGGGCGTGACACAACATTGAGTCATTGCGCTTTGTGCATTACTATCGGGCTCTTTGTTAGATAAATGAATGCGTCTTTGTTCGAGAAAAGGGGCGTGTCACAATATGAGTCATTGCGCTTTGTGCATTACTATCGGGCTCCTTGTTAGATAAATGAATGCGTCCTTGTTCGAGAAAAGGGGCGTGTCACAACATGAGTCATTGCGCTTTGTGCATTACTATCGGGCTCTTTGTTAGATAAATGAATGCGTCTTTGTTCGAGAAAAGGGGCGTGTCACAACATGAGTCATTGCGCTTTGTGCATTACTATCAGGCTCTTTGTTAGATAAATGAATGCGTCTTTGTTCGCTAGAAGGGGCGTGTCACTCAAGTCTTTGTGAGGACTAGAACGACTTTGTAAGAGGGAAGGTTTCCACCCACGCAGTCAAACGTTCACGTGCGATAACTCTTTGTCACGTTACAAAGACAGGGAAAACGAGAAAAGGGAAACGCATGTGATTGGAGCTAGGTCTGCTTATAAAACGGGCGACTGAGCTCATGGCAATCATATCCGTCCTTGCGCTAACCATGCAGTTGCTCGAAGCCATCAACTCCTCTGCTCTCGCACTGGGTACACTGAACTCCCTTACTTTAGCATCGGGTAAAAATGCTTTCAATCAAAAGATACCTCATCATGGAGAAGCCGTGACCATAAAAGCTCCAAGTCATCGGATAGATTATCTAAAGGTTATGTCAACAAAGTATGGACTGGCCGTGTGTGTGCCGTTAGACTATTGGACACGGTTACAATTCAATACTCTTGAAACATTCCTGAAAGAAAATCTCACCATTCCCAAAGAAATTGTTCGACACAATGGGAAGCGGTCACAAGTTCCCATCATGGAAAGACGATACATGTATGTGCATATGGATAGACACTGTCTCATCATCCATGAAAAGGAGGGCAGCGAATTCGACTTACTCAATTGCAAACCACTCCCCATTTTGGGAAGAGGATTCTACTCCTTCGAAATTAAAATTCAAACCATCTACATGGGTCCGCGCAGGGACAGAAGGTTGTTTACGTTGAATCCCTATCTTGTCTCCATAACCTTTAAAAATGATGTCCATGTTGATGATGATAAACTATAGTAACACTCCACACACTGAGAACGCACCATCGGTCTTTATGAGACCACGGCCTAACGGCCACCGTATCAAGAAAAAAAATGTACACTCACCATGCCACACATGAACATGACTCTCTCCTTCTTTCTTAGGCATAGCATTCTTCACTCAGGATTTAAACATGTGGAAATTATCAGCATGGCTCCATGTATCATGGAAAAGTCAGTGTGTTACATTTCATGATACGAAACGTCAACTTCAGATAACTCTAGAACGCTTTCAAGTACGAAGGTTACATGGCGCAATCCTATCCAACTCTTGCCGTGTCATTAACGTAGGAGACGGTATTGTATTTATTCGCATTCAAGAGATGATTCTACATAATGATCACTGCTACATCGTGATTCCAAAACCCTCATGGGAAAAGTATAAAAGGGAAGTTCACTCAACCCTCATGTCATTTGTGAGTCATGCTCCCCATCCGCATCATCAACGCCATGCGCGAAATGAATCTCAGAAAAGACATCGATTTAGAACAGTTGCATACCCATCTTCCCGATTCAGTCTATCATCGCGGTCATCCGCAAATGTTGGTCATTCGCATGAGCAACTGTCGAAATCTTCAAATCTTTCGCTGCGGCAAAATCCAAGTCCTAGGAAACCTTTCTCATTTCGTGATGCAGTCCATGTGTTACGAAGTCGTCAAGAAAATGCAAACACTCATGCCACATCTACGCCTCAGTCCCCTGACATTGAAGAATATAGTAGTGTCTGTTCAATTGAAGATGTTAGTGAATCTAGCCAACATTAAAACCAGTAATCATTGTATATTTTATGAAACTGAACTCTTTCCTGCTGCTCTGATTCGGAAGTGGCATCCTCTACATATTGCAGTGTTTCACAACGGACATTGTATCATGACTGGTTTACGTGATATATGTAAAGAAGCTGACATTGTTAAATCTTTAATGCGTTATCTGTATGAGTCACAGTTAATAGAATCGTGTTAATCACATGATGCGTTTTGAATGAGTCATCGCAATGAACTATCGCACACACACACGTGTCGGTGAAAAAGTCATCAACAAGGTTCTTCGCTTTATGATGAGTCAGCGCTATTTATAGACATGAAATGAAGCCCACACGCGTGTCGGTGAAAAGGTTGAACAAGAGTGATTAGATTCGTATGACTGATGCCTTACCCCTTCATGAGTCAGAGCTATTTATAGACATGAGTCAGCAAAGTGGTTGATGTTTCCTAAGCCAAAGAAATTGTCATGATGTTACATTCGTTGATGAGGATGTTAACTTACAAACTCTAACATGGTTATGACTTTATTTATATTTCACCTATCTTACAAGCAGCGACATGGTGATAATTTTATTTCTAACTTTACAATCATCAACTTCATTTCTAACTTTACAAACGTCAACTTTATTTCTAACTTTACAAACAGTGAAGTGATTCTGACTTCATTTATATTTCACCTATCTTACAAACGGCGACATGGTTATAACTTTATTTCTAACTTTACAAACGTCAATTTTATATCTAACTTTACAAACAGTGAAGTGATTCTGACTTCATTTATATTTCACCTATCTTACAAACAGCGACATGGTTATAACTTTATTTCTAACTTTGCAAACGTCAACTTTATTTCTAACGTTACAAACAGTGAAGTGATTCTAACTTCACTTATATTTCACCTATCTTACAAACAGCGACATGGTGATCACTTTATTTCTAACTTTACAATCATCAACTTTATTTCTAACCCTACCCATCTTACAAATGATCAAAACTTTTACTTCTGTCTAATGAGTGAGAATCCCATCTTTATGTCAAAAGAAAAACGAGACAGTCTGTACATGATATGTTATTGAATGAAAGACATTTCATCACAGTCACACATCGTTAATACTGATGGTAGCAGAAAACAAAGTTATTTATGGCTCACATCACCGGAGAAAACAAAGTCACTCATGTGCAGGGAGAAAACAAAGTCAGGAAAACCAGTTGATATGCAAGTCATGATATGAAGTGATCAGGAGTTGGACGCATGTTACAAGGCACTCACTCACAACACCCCATAGAAAACGCCATGGAGCGAAAAACCAAAACATCAACCACAACAGAGAGGAAGCATTCATCATCAGACATCGCCGGACGGAGGAAGAGAAAGTTTCTGTCTCTTGGGTGGAGGTAGATGAGTGTCTGGATGGCCATACGGTAATGAGTGGTTAGGACTCATCCAGCACCGCTTGTCTTCCGAAGCTGAGAGACCTCGTTTCCTAAACGTCGTTGTTCTGACTTGATGCGACTGTGATTTTAAAATGGTCATTTCTACTTTTTTAATTTTAAGAGAATCTAAGGCATCTTGATAGTCCCTATGTGTCATTTTTCTAACGATTGACTTCGAGATGCCTTTCGCCCGTTTAATAGAAAGCTCTGAGGATTTTAGCTTCATGGAGTACATCTTGGGGCGAAGCAAGATCATCTCCTCTATCTGTTTGCCGGCACACTCATCCTTGAAGCAGCCAAGCTTCGCTTTATTTGAGGTAGAGTAAAGCGGATGGTCAGTGGGATAGTTGGAACTATCAAACTTGGGTGTTAAATATTTTAAAATGTCTTCCTGCTTGAATTGGCTAGTGGTTGTCAAAGCTAGGAAGAAGCTGTCTCTATCGCCTCCTACTAATTCGACATGTTGGATCAATGGACACGTTTTAAAAGTGTGGTAAAATAACTTGTACATTTCTAACTTGGAGTGATCCAAGACAGCTTGACCGACATAAATGGGCTTGCATTCTACTTTAGATTTTAACATTTTAAAAACAGTAATGTCTTCGGAAATGACATCATGGTGGCAAAACAACGGCGAGCGACATAACTTGATACTCGTTTCCGGATCAGTCACGATACGATAGTCCATGCGCTTTCTTACATCCTCCATGGTTTTACCAAAGAGGGCATTATTCTTAAATTTAAAGAAGTCCTTTTCGAAAGGATTCTTGGATTCAGCCCGATTCTTACTATTAAATTCTATATACGGTTTTAGAAAGGGCTTCTGCCTAAACTGGATAGCGCGATGGACTTTGTCAAGTTGCATCCCCATACCTAGATAGAATTTGAGGATGGAATAGTGCACGATGTAATTCTGCTTGTTCAATTGGGTGAGCAACAACTTCCTAGTGGCTTTATATTTTAAGTCATTTTCCACCTCATATTGCTTATTGTGTTCTTCCATAAAGGGAGAGAACATGTCTGGACTGACTATGCCAGATTCGGGTGCGAGAGGAAAATCAACGGTCCTATTCTTAATACAGTCTGGATAGATGATGTCGACTTCAAATAAATAACCTATGTCGGCCTCATCTCCCAGTGCCATGATGTGTGCTGGATTGGAGAAGTGTTCAATGTCATGGGGCTCTACCCATTGGAAGTCAGACTGTGGCAAAGGCTTGGATAATGCACTCCCATATCAATTATTTTGGTCTATGTACATTAAATGCGTGGTCGATCCTATGTCTTGGGTGATGTTGACAACATGTTTGTTGACAAATGTTAAGCCACCCCTAATACCACGTTCAAATAACGTGTACATTTCTGCATCTTGCAGTAAATGAATGCTCTCTTTCGTCATCTTGAAGGCTGACTGATAGGACAGACCCGGCAGACTAACAAAATGGACGGGGTCTAAGGCGTCCTGTTCTAATGTGACTTTCCTAAAAGTCTCAAACACGTCAGCCAACAGATAGACGTCTAATTTTAGGTAGGCATGTAGTCACCAAAAGTGCGACACCTAAATTCTAACCATGCTTGCTCTGCATGCCTATAGTCATCCAGCGAACAGTCCTCACCCGTCAAATCATTTTTAAATTGATCGATGGACGGAAGGGATGTCTCCTTCAATGTGTCCATTGAACTAAAATAACTATAAGGAAACACCCCTTTCCGTCGTATCAGACTGTCACTTATGTTGGGATAGTCTTTCTTTAAATATTGAGTGAGGGGAAGTGTTTCTAAATTATTAGCCAACGCGGCTAAGGAAGAAGACATAAATTGAAAACTGTCTAGAAACTTTAAGTCATAGAAGACAGGCTTCCCCTCCTTCGTCTTATCTACTTGGACTTTAGCAGTGATGCACATAAAATTTTCCTTACTTTGTGCAATCACTTTGGATGACCAGGATTTCATGGCGAATGATGATGTGAGCATCATAACATTTAAAGTTATGAAAGATGACGGGGAGCGTTCGCCGTTTGAGCCTAAGTTTCATATTGCATTTACTGCATAAGGCAGACCTAAATTTACCACTGAGATGGCAATGGTCCCTCACTTTCTTACGTTGCTGATCATCAAAGGATGAACAGCAGCGGGGACATTCTGTGGTCCTATCAAACTTGATTTTATCGGCTTCTGTGAAGCACATGGGTTTCCTAGTCAGCTCCGTTTCATACCGCTGATGAAAACGGGCTTTCCTATCTAAAAAGTTGAGGAGGTTTTCAACGCACTCCTCGCCTTGCCACACATGCATTTTATTTTGGTTCCTATAATATGGATGCCAAACTTCATAACAGGCAATGGCTGCTGGCTCATGATTTAGATCTTCTTGTTCAATGTAACATTCAATGTCCGCATAGATGGTACATATAGGACTGAGCTCATTGCCGTTTTCCTCATACCTATAAAATTTATCTTTGGGGATGACTTCCATTTGAAGTTTACCCCGAGAGCACCACTCGTAATGCTCTTCAAAAAATGGTTTAGATGTGAAACGCCGTGTGCAGAGATCACAGTAATAATGTTTGTTATCATAACTTTGTTGGTGGCGATATAATCTAGAAATTTTAGGAATGCCACAATAATGCCATTCTGGGTGGTTGTCGCTATAGACTAGGAGGAGATTGACAACCCGGTCGAAGTTACTTTGGCGGTTGTTATACCTAACGCCCTTCAGACCTTTTTCCCAGAGATGGACCACGATCTTAATGTTATTCAATTTTTCAAATTGGGCGATGCCTTTAAAATCTAATGTGTTGACATTTAACCCGTCAAACTTAAGCTCATCCTCCCATTCACAATACTTGGTGACTCTTTGACGATGTATACCTACATCATTATAGTGAAGAATGGAGAGGATGGCATACTTGAAACATTGGGACTGACACTCTACATTGATGACAGCCTTTTTGTCAGCCAGTGCTTTGGGGAGGGTGAAACAACCGCTCCCTTGTAAATTTTCTAAAAGATTAATTTTAATGTCTACCTTCTCTATCCCATCAAAGACCAGACCGGTCTCTTTCATTAAATTTATTTAAGTTCTGACGAGATAGGTCGCATGTCTCTCTATCCACTCGTTTACATCACCTATGAGATCAGCAGCACAGGAGGCTATCCTAATGGTCACAGTGGACTCTACTTCTCCCGTGCTACTGTCTACCTTATTGAAACGAGCAGTGAGATAGAACATGCCCTTGAGTAAAAATCTATCTAAACTCGCCAACATTTGATGTATTAAGCTTATATTATTCATCAAGAAAGGATGAATGTCTTGCACAGCTTCAGAGCTTTCTAACTCATAATCGCGAACGAGCCTCTCAAGGGAAAACTTGCTCAGCCTTAGAGTGACGCTGTTGTCAGTGTAAAGCTCAGTGGGATGAGTGTGACAGAGTGTGTGCGAAGAAAGAACAAACTCTGTAGGAACGGTCTTCCGACACGAAGAACAGGAAAAGCCAACGTGCGATGAAGGATGCTTCCTACCTGATGATGTTGGTTGCCTCCCACTGCCACAGGAACCGCCTTCGATGTGGACTCGCAAGTTGGTGCTGTTGTAGAACGTGCGTCCACAACCTTCACACTTGGGCCGTTGAGGGATCGGTCGGCGCTTTCCTCCCCTGCAGGCATGGCCAGCGGTGTGATGTCTCACATTGTAGGCTGAGGCGAAGACCCTATCACACCGCTGGCATCGAAAGTCCTCCTTCTCTTCGACTTCAATCTCCCTCTCCTCTCCCACTATCTCTAACTCCTCCTGCTCCAACAGTCTCCTCACCGACTTGACGGAGAGGAGAGGGAGTTCGACCGCTGCAGGGATGACGATGGGACGGGAGGGAACGTCGCCGTCCAGGAGGTAGACCGCCAGATCTGTTGAGAAAGAGAAAAGAGATTAGTAACATGATCATCATTTGAAGTCTGAAGTCTTATCCTCCTTTTCCCAATCATGATTACTTACCATCTAAGGACTGCAACTCCGGCAACACCGATGGACGCGAAGGAGGTAGTTCGTAGTGGGGACGGGTTCCCCATTACGAATACATTCATGCACTGAAAAAGAATGTCAGCAAAGATAAGCAAAGGTAAAATTTGGATTCGGTTTAAACATGAACAAAATAAGGGAGGGGCTCTTGATTTTAATGAGGATGTCTACCCTAATGATGTTAGTAATAGAGTCAACCTTGATGCAAATACTTACATTGCTCGATGGTGGCCTTCTCCATCTCATCAGCAATGCGGTATTTCTCAATTTTTGCGAATTCCATTTTTGTTCGATTACAGACAGCAGATTATGTTACTAGATTTCAATCACTGAAAAGGAAAATGAGAATCGTTTCATTTGCCTAGTCAACGTTTATCATGGGAACAATCATTGAAGTGACATCTGATGAGTTACATCCCACTCTACTCCATATCATAAAGACTAACCTTTGTCGAATGGCTGAAGTACTGTAACCTGGCGAGAGAAAGCGTCACGTTGAGTATGAAGTCGAACGCCCAACATGAGCAACGGCTCAGAGGTTTCGGTCTAACAAACGACGAACAACCCGTGCAACGCAATCCCTCATCGGCAGTACCCACCGTCCCGAAGGAGCGCTCGAGCAAAGGAGGTATTACAGCGATGATATGTTTTATGAGCAGAAGATATGATAGCAAGAGACTATTGAACTTGATAGCAAGTCAAAACAACCTGATAGCAGGAGCTCACTGACACTCACCTTGTGAAAGATAAATGTGAAGAGCAGAGCTGGTGCACTGGCTTTTATAAGATTTTCCTAAGCGGTGAATGGATGAGACCTCTCGTCCAATCAAAGACGAGCTAGAGTTCCCGATGTGCGCACGCACATTTGTAACGCGTTATTGAAATCATCCTAGGCAAAATGATGTTTAGCAATAGACTCAACCATGGCACCTGAAGTCAATACATTGAAACATGATGATTGCACGATTCGTTTTCATCAAGAGTGCTTCGGAGGCTTAATACAAGATTACATCCTTGAGTTTCAAAGGGAGGAGACAGAATTGGAAGCATGTTTAGACTACACACGAGAAATATTTACGGAGTTGATATCTTATTTCAAAGACAGTCTCATTAAGGCTCATTTAATTGCAAATGTCAATTACATTCATTTTCCACAAGGTGAAGAAGCGGAAAGTGTTGACTTTCAATTTCGTTCCTACGGACAAGAATATGTTACTGATGCTTCTGAGTTTTATACACGACATCTGCGGAAGATTATTTCTCGTATGGACAACTTTCATGGTTACGGCGATCATTTGCTTCTGAATAAAATAAAGCATATTGTCATTGCTATTAGTAAAGTGGGTTTCAATGATGTTAAATCAAAGACCAAATAAAGTATTTTTTCATGACACTTGCGTTGTGATAAACTTTCTAATGCTGTTGTGAACACTGTTTTCATATAACATTCTAAACTCTCAGTCTCACTGCAGTAGAAAACTGCTTTTAGTAAACCTGATGAAGCTAATCTAACAGTCATAAACTTTGAATTTTCTAATAGGGGAACATTTGGCAACTGTCTCCAATAAAACTTTCTAACACTGTGAAAGTAAGTTACAAGACAATCTACACTGTGCAGTAAAACCTTTTTGATAAAACTTTCTAACACTGTGAAAGTAAGTTACAAGACAATCTACACTGTGAAGTAAAAACTTTTCGATAAAACTTTCTAGTGCTGTGCTGAGTTCGGTCAGTCATAAAACTTCAATGATCAAACTTTACTTTCACAAACGTGTGTCGCAGTAAACACTAACGCTTGCATCTTATGACATGTGTGTTTCATAAGACGCCATGATCAAACTTTCTAACAATACATCAATCTGTGTTGCAGCAAAGCTTTTGTACAACATGATAAAGTTTCTGACGACACTGACAAGAGCTTGTTCACTAGCGAAGAGAGAAGTCTGTGATGTGTTGCATGTGGTGCAAGGGTGGCCTCCCATTTCATTCCGTTCATCATTTATTCTTTCCCTCTGCATTCCATATCCGAAGATATGTGGCGGGTTTGGGACCGCTTTAGCTGCATTAGAAGGTTGGCCCTTAAAAGAGCCCATGGGTCGTTCTCCGTCCACCGACACTCCTCGCTTCATCAACTATTGCAAAAACTCTGAAAGAAAAAAATAGGAGATTAGAGGCGGTAAGGAAATGATCATGTTGAAGTAACTTACTGGGAACTTTCTTGCAAATTTTTCGGACGACGAAGTCCTCAAGCTGCCCGGTAATGTTCATACTCATATGGAGACATCGGACTCCGTCGCCCTCGTAGCACTCTTGCGTCTCATTTGGGTCGCTTGTAATCGAAGGGGCATCGCATACAATATTTTGAAAGAGGGGAAGATGGACTTCATACACTCTCTTCCTCTTCACTCTTCTCTCAACCTCTCGCAACTTTTCCACTTCACTCCCCAACCGCCTGTTGATCACCTTCGTCTCTTCCACTTCCTTCACCACAACTCGCATCCGCTCTACCTCATTCTTGTCACGCATCAACTCCGACTATAACTAAACCCTCAACCGCCTTCACTCGCTTCATCATACCACTCCTTTCCTTCAACCACTCCTGCTCCTTCACTCGCATCTCCTCCAACTCCTCTCTCAACGCCTTCATACCCTCAACCTTAGCCTTCAGCTCTTCATTCTCCTTCAAAACTTTTCTATTTACACTCTCCATACCCATCATAAGATCCTTCAACCTTACAAACGCCTCCATATCATGCACCTCTTTCCTAGGCGATGATGTCGCTACAGGCTCAACAACTTCCTCCCTGTCTTTCTTTTCCTGAGCGTCCAACTCTTCCTTCAAATCCGCTATATCCCCAAACAATCTTCCATCACCGCATCCAAATCAACCTCATCAGTCTTCTAAATTTCCGCTCTCAACTCCACTTCCTCACTCGTATCCTCATCACTCTTCTCAGCCATCCCCTTCGCAATCAAAGCTACATCCTTATCATTCTCCTCCATTACCAACAATATTCCCTCAAACCACGACTAAAACCCCTTCTCTCCGATGTTCCCACTCTCACACTGCAAATGCGCCTTGATGAATTCTGCCTCATCCCCCATCGCACATATCCGACAAGACACACACAACCTCAATATCACTTTTCTCTCATGGCCCATCGTCCCCTTAGCTTTTAAATGTTTATTCAGATCACTGCCTCGTGCGATACGGCCACAGGTGCATTTGCCAACCAGCATTCTAGCATTGCACTGCTTAGTCATGATAATTCTGTAAAGATAGAGTAAAATTTGATAGCAAGTGTTCATAGGATACTACTTGCTGATATGCATTGAAAGACTAAGTCACCAAATATTTGATAGCAAACGTTGGAATAAAATCGTCAACCAAATTTAAAGAGTATGATTCCTAGCTTTATCCTAAAACCCAAAGTTTGATAGCAAACCTTGTCAGAGCACTCACCGTTCGTCTTGCAACTTGAAACAGGAGTGAAGACTAGAGAAAAGTCGCGGTTTATATACCCAGCGAGCACAAAGCCATGATTCAGACTTTCCTTATTTGGCCGTGCTTTTGACTTTACAACAGCAGTTTTACCATGTATGGGCATCGGCAGTCACCGTGCTTTCCGTTACCAACTCCCAACACAAAGACGGGTTCCCCTATGACGCGAAAAGGTTTGAAGTCAATGCCTGCAGTAACCGTCTCATTTTTACCAAGTTACAATGACAAACGATAGACGTTGCCAACCCTGAGTTACTGAGGCTAGACGAAGAAGGCCTGATAGCAAGCCAGCAACCGTTTGGGTGTTAAACTCTTGAATCCGTTACAGGCATTACTCAGGGGGGATCTTATCCCAACTCCAAGGCCTCGGCCCACAAATCCAACCTCGGGCGGACAGAGCGTGCGTCATGTCACTGTGTTGGCATCCGGGCCCCGATTTTGACATAAAAATCGGTGGAGTTATTTACAAGAGGAAACACCCCAAGTCGTTGCTTTGATCAGCTTGATAGCAAGCCGTAGAGAGGGATAGCAACTTCACCAGCGTTTTGCAATGGAGATGTTTAGAGGCCACCCATGACAAGATAGCTAAGACTCAACCGATTGGCGTTCAAAGTGCTACGTTGAGAACTGTGTCAAATGCCCAACATGAGACATGAGTTGCCCCAGCGGTTTCGGTCTAAACTATGACACACTCCCTTGCCACACTTAACACTACGGCATCGTCCGCCGTCCCGAAGGAACACCCTGTCAGTGGAATATTACAGCAAAACTCTCCGTGTCTTGCTCGCTTTCAGTGAAAAGCCGCTTGGATCATGAGAATACTGGCTCAGACATCATTAAAAATCATTGACTTTCATTGACTTCAGCAGGGTCGAAAACCCCAGAAAACCTCCAAAACTAGTGAATTTAAATTTTTCAACTTTTTAGCACTACTTATGAAATTTTATAAGTAGTCTATTACTTAGGACAGGTCAATAGCAACCGAACCTTTTTGAATCAAGTCAAACGGACTTGTAGAAGCAAAGTTACAAGCCTTTAAAGTTTTGGAGTCTTTTATGGCCTGGAGACGAAGGCCATCTCCTGGCGAACCTCTTAAGTCTGACGCCTTAGCTGAGTTCAGCAATGAAATTTTTTAAGTCGGTTTCTTACAGAAACCCGGAATTTGGAATGTCCGAAGCTATCATCGGAGCTCAGAGAGACGACCTACCTTTGACAATCGCTCTCCTCTAAATGAAAAGTCTCTGACGATTCCCCGCTTATATAGTTTGTGGCGATCAGCTGATGACGTACTACCCATCATCCAAAAACTTAAAACCCGTCTATCTCCGGTTCTAGTACTCCGATTGAGCTGGAAATTCACCTATACCATGTAGAATTTGACGCTGAATACGAATCTGCCCTCCATTTTCCCATCCGATGCTTCGTTTTGGCTCTACAGCCCACAGCCATCGCAAAAATTCTAACGTTTTTCGGAAAAATGATGAAAATTTTTTTCTCTCCGATGGCCCTCAAATTTACCATGCCAATGCAGAATTTGACGCTGATTCCAAATCTGGTCTCTGTTTTCCCGTCCGAGGCTTGCTTCACCCGCTAGAGCGATTTTCGTAAAAATTCTAACTCTGTCGTTTTTCGGAAAAAATGTTGAAAAATTTTCAATGACGTCTCACCTCTAAACGAAGGCAGATAGGAACAAGCCATGTTTTCCACTGCATTTGTCTCATTCTTAGCTTTCAAACGAGCGATTGCACGACTTTCTACCATCTCTGGAACCAAAGTTGGAAGATCGCTGCCGAGGGGGGGGGGTCAGAACTTTTTCTCTCCGATTGAGTTGGGAAGAAGTTCCTAGACCCAAAATTGGCCAAAACGTCCGAATTTGCACTCCGTTTCCCATCCGAGGACTCCTTCCTGTCGAAAAACGACTTTTCTCATCCCAAAACATCCAAAACCCGACTTTTTCCAACTCTGACGTTTTCCTGCCATTTTCCTCCCTAAACCCAGGAAAAGTGGTCCAAACTGAGCTTTCCACTGCATTTTTCCCATTCTTAGCTTTCAAACGAGTTATCACACGACTTTCTACGATTTCTAACACCAAAGTTGGAAGTTTGGCAGGAGGGGGGGGGGACGTTCTCAACATTTTTTCTCTCCGATTTCGCTGGAAACATCCTTTTTAACCCAACATTTCACGTAGATTCCGAATCTGGCCTCCGTTTTCCCATCCGAACCCTCCTTCTGCCCGAAAAACGACTTTTCTCATCCCAAAACATCCAACACCCGCCTTTTTCCAACTCTGCCGCTCCACCCCTTGCCTCTCAGGAAAACTCCTCCCGCCTTCCTGCCCCATCCAACATTTCACGCAGATTCCAAATCTAAACTCCACTTTCACATCCGAACCCTCCTTCCTGACGTTTTCCAACTTTTCTCATCACAAACACCACCAACATCCACCCTTTCCTCACTCTATCCCTCACACATTCCACCCCTTCTCCCTTCCCATCCCTTACCGGAAAACTCCTCCCTTCCTTCCAGAGGGGGGGTAGGGACCTGTTTCCTCCTCTCGGACCCATTCCTCCCACCACATCCTTGACGAACTCCTTCCTGCCTTCCAGAGGGGGGATGACTCATCGTTTCGCATTTTGGAATTGAATTTGGAATGGGGTTACTACTATCAATGCAAGGTATAATGACAATATGGTTCTGTATCTGTTTGCTTTCCTCTGATGCAAATCTCTAATTTCAAAAAATTGATCATGTTAATCTAATTCAATATCGAAATGAAATTAAAATGATGTTTTACTTTGACAGCAATAAAAGGGAATAATCTCAATATTAAAAATCAAGGCTATGCATATATATTTAAATTCAAATCGACATATGGACATGCACTGAGTATGAGACTATGGTCAAATGTAGGATAAAAGACATTTTCTACGATGTCTACTTTGTGATATCATTTCACTCTTTTTGTTAATCAGATGTTCAGATTTAGATGTTATAATATAAAGTTTCTCTGTATAAAGAATCTGCTTCCACAAGAATATGGTTTAGTATGTTACACTATACTTCATCTGATGTCAAAGCTTTTGTTTTTGTTTCTAAGAAACCATAAATACTTTGATAATGATGTTTCGTTCATGTATTTTTGATGTGTAAATGATTTTTTATGATTTCGATATCGTGTCTTAAAGTCAACTTACAGCCTGATGACAGAAACATAGCCGATAAAGAGAAAGAAAAGATATCGAAATACCAAGGCATACACCTTGAAATAAAGCGACAGTGGAACACAAAAGCAGAAGTAGTACCGATTATTATTCGGGCATTAGATGCCCATACTCCCAAACTGGATGGGTACTTAGCGAAAGTCCCAGACGACCACTATAGACCGCAACTGGTCAAAGCAGCACTCCTTGGCAGTGCCCACATCCTTAGATTGACACTGGATCTCTCTGAGTCCTGGTAGGACTCCGAGGTCTAGATTGTGACACAAAATAGTGACACCAACCTAAAAAAAATAATGGTGAAAAAAAATAGGTCGTGACTAAAAAAAATTTTTTATTTGAAATCAAATACATAGCCCAAAATGGAGGGCATGGACATGAAATGACATAGATGGAAATGCATGTACTGCTAGAATGATTTGTCGTGAGATCACATAATTTATGAAAGAAAAGAAAAAGGAAGTTACTACATATCAAGTCTCATGAAAAGCATTTAAACGACATTCTTAAATTTGGAAATAGAGTTGACGTTTATATAATCATCAGAGAACATGTTCCAATACTTTGCGATTGATACAGTGTAGAATTGATGTCGATAACTGTGTTGGGCGAATTCTGAGTATATACGGAGATGATTAGCACGAGTTCGTGAAGCAGTTATAAAATGAAAAAAGTCATCAGCATTAATGTCAACCAGACCATGAACAATCTTGTACATGAATATTAGCTGATAGCGCATTCGGCGAGCTTTCAAGGATAGGGGATTAAGTTCTTTGAGGTTTATAGTTGGAAAGAGTCAGGAGTATTTTACGATGTCAATATAATTAGTTTTAAATGTTTGTACAAAATTTTTCGACTGCTTTCCGGCAATCATCTTTAGGTATAAAAGAATCTATTGATGTCAGTAGGAGTTTGAATGATTAGTTTGAAAATGACATTTACAATGAGGACATATGGTATAATGCAATGTAATGTAGATATGAACAGGTTGTACTGGATTACACATCATTACCAGTTGAAAAAGGAGAATTGACCTGACATGAAAGATGATGAATGATGAACTATGTTAGTAGAGCAGGTCAGAAAAGTGGTTAATAAAAGAGAAATTCACGATAACTGTCAAGTTCAGTTCTATCATTGATGGAAGGATTAAATCTATGTATGAAGAATGCCTCACATAGTCGCAAATTAGTGTTGTTATTGTCGTGGGCTAGAATGTCGATAGCGATGTTGGTGTGTTCCACTTGACAATTTCGAACATGCTTGAAAATAGATGAAGTTGGGGTTGAGAGGTGCTCTTTAAAGCGGACATGAAGTGGTCTTATAGTACTGCCTATATAGAATTGGTTACATTTCTTGCAGCTTATTTTATGTACAACATTTTTTCGATTACATAGTTGTTTGTTGATCATTGCACAGTTTATAACATGGCTTCATATTTGTTTCATTCTTTTTTAGTTGTTGACGAAGAGTTTTGTTGCGTCCAGTTAATCGAACGTTGAGTTTGTGTTCATGAAAAATCTGTTTTATTCGAGAATCAGTATTGTCCGTAATGTATGGAAAACGGAAATGCAAAATATCCTCATTGACCCACTGATTGCTTTGTTTTCTTGTTTTCTTTCGTCGGTGGAGTTTCATGTTCGAAGATCTTATGACTTGTTCGTTGCATCCGCTAATGCGTAATAAGTTGTCAAATTCTTCTTTGTGCTTTTTGAGAGTAAAACTATCTGAGCATCGTTTAGAAATTCTTTTCTTCTCATTCAGTATGAAATTCATTTTCGTCTTTGTTATTTGAACAACATACAAGACCTTTTGAATATCATTCTTCATAATACATTTTTTCATTATCAAGGTACAATTTACCAACAAATCAAAGGCCTACCGATGGGTAACTCCCTTTCTGGATTACTGGCTTCAATTTTCATTGAGACAATCGAAAATAATGATCTTCAAAATATCAACCATCTGCTCTTATTCAAGCGATATGTAGATGATTGTTTTGCCTTAACAAACAATGAAGAACAGGCTCTGGATCTTTTAGATTCTCTAAATACTCAACACCCAAACATAAAATTTGAAATTGAGTATCCTAATAATGATGATAAAACGCTGAGTCTTCTCGACTTCACAATCACTATAAATTCATCTAATGACTTTCAGTTTGAATTCTATAAGAAAGCTGCAAAGATGAACATTTTTGTACATTCTAAATCATATATACCAACAAAGACGAAAATGAATTTCATACTGAATGAGAAGAAAAGAATTTCTGAACGATGCTCAGATAGTTTTACTCTCAAAAGGCACAAAGAAGAATTTGACAACTTATTACGCATTAGCGGATGCAACGAACAAGTCATAAGATCTTCGAACATGAAACTCCACCGACGAAAGAAAACAAGAAAACAAAGCAATCAGTGGGTCAATGAGGATATTTTGCATTTCCGTTTTCCATACATTACGGACAATACTGATTCTCGAATAAAACAAATTTTTCATGAACCTTATAAAATTGTCCAATGTTTTTACTTCTTGCTGACGGAAGCTTCTTGTAATGAGACCAAGTTTTCTACGGGCTTTGTTCACAATTATAACTACATGCTCATCGAAAGATAGCTGGTTTGTATTGACGATGCCAAGATCTTTATATTTATCGACTACTGGAGCTGTTGACCCATAGAACACCAAAGAGGCATTGACATTTGATCTCCCTAAATGCATTGCACGACATTTATCCACATTCAATTTCATGCCATTTTCCTGATTACAATTTTCGAGATTCCGTCTGTCACGTTGTAGAAGACGAGCAGGATTTGAGCAATCATAGTTTGTGGCTGACCAGGTATGTAAAATCTTTATGTCATCCGCATACTTGACTATTTTACTGAAATGAATTTTTTTGTCTAAGTCATTGACATACAAGGAAAATAATATCGGACCCAAAAAAGAGCCTTGCAAAACGCCACTGTGAATACTAGCCCGAGATGAAAATGTCCTTTAAAAGCCACTTTTTGTGAACGGTTAGTAAAATAGTCCTTTATCCATGTTACCAAGATATCATCAAATCCATACAAAAATAGCTTAGAGATGAGGCGAGTATGGGGCATACTCTCAAAAGCCTTGCTGTAATCCAAAAATACAACGTCAGCATTTAAGTTTTGATCTATACTTCTAGTTAGATTGTCATAGAAGCACAATCCAGCTGATTCAACAGACTTATGAGGCAAAAATCCATGCTGAGAGGGTTTTATGATATTATTACATTGACAAACAGTCAAGAATAGTGAGTCTCAGTATTCGCTCCATCACGCGAAGAATCGCACTTGAAACACACATAGGTCTATAATTCTCTATCAGATTTTTTGATCCCGATTTATAAATAGGCGCGACAATCACAGTGCTCCATCCGTCTGTAGTTTGAAGCCTCCGTCTCAAACCCAGACGGGCGGGGTCTCACACATAGTGGCTGACAAAATACTGAATAGGTAATGATATGTCTTGAAAGATATGTCACAAAGATAAATCAGACATCATTCAATTGTTACGTTTCCCACATGTCAATTCATCCCATCAATAAATACAGTATGCATTTTGCGATCCGCACATGTAAACAAATCCTGCACATCAATCTGTGCCTTCTTCGATTCCCACAAGTAAGCACTAGATTCATCCTAAGTTCATCCTCGATTCCCATAAATATGTAATCGTAGTGTGATAAATATGCAATCCGCCTTTACACAAACTTCGCTTCATTCGAGACACAACAATGGGAGCTCTCTCATCTCCCGTAAGCTCTGCATTCGCTCTTCACCGCCCCCATGTGATGGCTACAAGCCAATGTCGTCTATTCTCCTATGGAGCAAGGCGTTAAGGAAAATGCCATTCGTTTGTTGGTCGCGTGCCTCACTGAAATTCACAGAGTGAAGTGAATTGTCGAGCCGAGAAAAGACCATATTTGTAAAGCGATTCATTATGCCTTGTGAGAGCCTTTTCTGTGTAACTTCTCAAGTCATGCTGAGAATAACCTCTAGATTTCATGATATTTAGTGTTTTGTTAGTTTTGTCCAAAGCGTCTTGCAACTTCGAGGAAATTCTACAATATCTGAGTACTTGTGAGGCGAAAACATAAAGGGCCATCTGTAATGGGATCATGCTCTCCGGAAAAGTCAGCTGCACCACAGAGAAAGCGAAGTCATCCACCTTGTGATATACTGAAGTTCTCAAGCTGTTCTGTAAGATTTGTGTTTCCACATCAAGGTAGACTACCTCTTTGCTGTTATCACCATTTCTCTCCGCCAGCAAGTCGGGTGGATAAATTCTTTGAAGCAACGAATCAAAGTGTTTATTATTGACAACACATATATCGTCAATGCATTTCGATGTAGGTGATAACAAGCGTGCTAAATGACATTTCTTAGTTTTCATCAAATTTTGCATAAAAACATATTTGCAGTGTAAGAGGAATACGTCAGCTAGGAGTGGACTAGAATTTCCTTCCATTGGAATGCCTTCAATCTGCCTGAAAACTAAATGTGACGTAGGTCTGTGATAAAAGGAAATGTATGGCTTCTTTTAACTTCTGTTTATCAAATAAGTGATAACCATTATATTTTTTCATTGAGCAAAAGGACTTATCATATCCAACTCAAATAAATTTTCTATTTGAGGAATTAAACACCTAATCCACAATGGCGAATATGTGATCTTCAATAAATTTTTGATCAAGATTCGTATATAATGTAAGGTTGAAAAATCGAAAACTTGTAATGACTGAACTTGTGTCGAATTTAATCTGTGTAGAAATTCTGGTGTGGACTTTATACTCCAGAAACAATCGAAGCCGCTGTTTCTTTTAATTGCCATGCAATATCTCTGAAAATTGTCACGTAAAATACTTAAGGCTGAATTTACTTTGATGGAAAGCTTTTTCGATGTGTATTGTTGTGCTCCTGCAATGAATCTAAATTTGCATGGGGTTTTTGTGAAATTTTGGAATCCAAAATAATTATGGTAATTTTCTATCTTTTTCACAGACAGATGGCTTGAACTCGATTTTCATAGTTGTTGTATGTTGCCCAATTACATTCTATGCTAAATTTGCTCTGGACCGTAGGCATCATTACCCGATATGTTAAACGTGGCAATATCATTTCCCAACTCGGCTTTGGAGATAAAACTTTTTGCAAATGAAGGCATAATTATTAGATGCTTTATCAACTTGTGTGATTATGAGATCATTCTACAATTCTTTCAGATTTTTACCAATTTTTTCATTTGTCTTGTGTCGATTACTATGTGCGTGAAATCTATTCGAAGATTTCTTGGCAAGATATATTCGATCTTTAATCAGTGCCATGATTCTTGATCTCCACGCTGAGAATAAAGTAGCCTCGAGCTTCTCCTTCTTACTTATTTTTGTAATATGCTCATCTAATGAATTCCTGATTTGAGTTGCTATAGCCCTTCAACTAAGGCTTTTGAGGATTCTGTGTTTGGTACCAAAACTGAAGAGTTGACGTAAGTCTTCATCATCCACAATATCCAGATCACCCGTTATTACATGACCATGAAGTGGGTACACAAAAGATTGCCTCTTGCTACATGAGCATGGGTTTCTCATGATGTGTATCACATCCTGAAACTTCAGGTTATTCAAAAACATGTAATTGTCACTAATAAGTCTAATAGAGCGACCACTCGAAAATATGATAGTATGAACTAATTACAGTCAATAATGCGAATCAAATTAAAAACAGACACTTGCAAAATCTTTAATTCAATTACATATCTACACGTGCAAGAATTTTCCATAAATGTTCAATTCGCAGGCGATCTAGCACACAGCTCATGGATAACAATACAAATTTTCATGAATTCATGAAAAAAAATTATGCATAAAATCACCCTTGGGTAAAGGTTAGTCCACATTATTACAAAGATTCAAATCTCTTAGACTAAATGTAGCAAAGAGAAAAACTACAGGAATGGTGTGAATGTGATATCGAAAATATTTACAACTACGAAAACTGTTAATTTGTGATGATATTCCGAAGAGATCTACCGACTCTTACACAATACATAATTTGAGTTTTACTAGTTGAAACAAGTATGAAATGTAAGACTATTAATCATCGATAAATTATGTCATCCAAAAAAGCCAAGGACTGGCAATGACTAGAGATTTTGCGGAAAATGTGTTTCGAACTCAGTGGTTGGAAACCACAGAAGTCTCTCAGTTGAAATCCACAAGATAGAATAATCACGATACGGAGCGTCACTCATGGTTTTGGAGAGCAGAACCCGAATACACGTAGGCCTACATAGAAATCACATGTAAGATAATTGTAAAAGAATTACATCATGCTTTTTTCTCAACACCAGTAGCAACACCAATATTAGCGAGAGTTGACGACTTCAATAGCATTCACATATTATTTTGCACTCAGCCTCGCAGGTAACATCTGCGAATCTGAGTGATTTGTTGAAATTTATCATGATGCATTTTTCGAACGATAATCCGTGTGGTTCACCGGTCGTCCATAAAGATGACAACACTGATGACCCCGTTGACCTCCAGATCCATCCAGACTTTGGGTTTGATTCTAAGGTGGTCCTAATGCCCCCTGTGAAATAATAATCCGAATCTGGCAGCTTATCTGACAGAAATGAAAACTCTTCCAAAGAGCTTATCTGTAGCGGTCTTCCTCCAATAAAGTTACAATACGATTCTGAATGATTGGATATCAATTTCAGCACACTCAGATGATAGCGAGACAGACCGTATTGTAAGTTGAATTGTCGTGAACAGTTTGATGGTGATGATGGCCATTTATACCAAACCACCATTGATTGTTCCATGACACTGCCTTGTAACATTTCTGCAACAGCCGATTTAGCAAACAGCTTACATGAACTCCCATTGTAGGTGATTCCTTCACAATGAGACAATTCTTCACACTGATTGAAGTAATCAATCTGAGCAATATTAGATGTTGAAGAGAATGCAAGCGTTTCAAATTGAGAACAGACTGATGAGCTTGTAAATAATTTGGCCCTTATGACTAAAAATATACAAGCCAACAATATCAAGAGAATGACACATCGAAATAAATTCATGTTAATTGAATAACAATCAAATCGATTCACATTTTACAATAATTAGGATGCTGCAATAGCTTCCTCTTCATCCATTAGTTTCCGGTTGCTTGGAAGGAACATATTGACTTTAATAAAAGCGCAAGCAAGTTGAATTTCAAGACTTCATATTTGATGTACTTCAAATGATATTTGAAGCAAACACGAAGCATCTAATGGCTCATAAACGATCTTACACTGCTTTCCTAAAATGCAGAATATATCTAAAAAGAACTCTTAGATGACGTGATAACGTCGCTTTAAAAGTGGAAGTGGTGAAACTTTTCGGTTAGCATAGATCTACCTCGATCAGCTCAGTACGAACTTCAGTGAAAAAATGAGCTGACAAAACATCAGTAAAAATCCACTTTGATGTATGGTTTACATCGTTCTGTCACGCATGTTTTTCGGATTTCTCAGTCAATAGCAACAAATGAATTTCTATAGCGTTGAATTCAAGTTAGTAACAGACATATTTAGATCAACAACCATAGTCGAGTAATAACACCACTATTAACAAAGAATTTTTACCATTGACTTGCACTAAAATTTTCGCCATTAATTGAAAATACGGAGGTCCCCTTTGTAAGTTTGTAAATGAAAAGTGCCGCAAGTATGTCTGTGCCGCAAGCATGTATCTTATGTGTGTACAGTCTCTTGCTTGTACAGTACATTTAATTGCTTCTACTTTATCTACATGTATATTCCTCTCTTTTTTTCTGTTTCTTGGTATTAGCTTAGCATGCAAGTAATTCGCTTCTTCCAGTCTTAACTTCATTGTGTCATTCATGTTCGATGTGTGGTAGTTGAGCGCTTTCCATATTCACTGGTCTATCGATCTGATTGCGTCCACGTCAAACTTTGTGTCACGTGTCACGTATGTTGAGAGAGTTTTCTGCATCTGTGTTTCATTCCCGTGGTTCACTCTGACGAGAGCGGGCGAAAGGCCTTAGTGCAAAATGCAATAGAGATGAAGAACATACTTGCGCCATTAATTGAAAAAAACCCATTATTCAGCTGATTTCACCGTTATCATTCAGGTAAATGTCATTATTGGCCGATAAAACCTGTAGCAACAGAATGACGAAAAGGAAAATTCCACCTTACGAAGAAAATAATGCGATCCGTATACCCGTCGTGACAGAGTAGTATAAGTTGGTATTATAGTACATTTTCTCCTTCTGTGATGTGCTGATTCGTTGAAAAGAAAAACTGACTTTGTCAAAATATGTACAGTGGCCCGTTAAATTGAATTTGATGCTATTATCAACAACAGATCCCTACATCAAGGAGTTTTCTAAAGAGTGTCAGGCATACCGGTGTGATCAATATGTATAAAGTTTTGCTAAACGCCTTTCTGGATAATACCTCTTTTATGCGGCGCTATGAGTGTATTCCTTCTGAGAATGTTCTTAAGTCAGAAATCGGTTGATAAAGATATTCGAAACGTCCCGACACTTGGGGGTTCGCAATTACATTTTTTATCCGGAAAGACGTTTAGCAAACTTCATGTATATTCATCTATATATCAAAATGACCTTGTCAAGATATGTACAGTGGCCCTTTAAATTGAATTTGATGCTATTCTCTACCACAGATCACCTACATCAAATTTAGAAACATTCACAAATTACGCGACAATTAGCTTCACAACTGACGCCGATAAATAGAACAGTTTGAACTGCTATTAAAACAGCACAATTGAAATTAAAACCGTCTGGGATGGGAGCACTCCAGTTGATAATATTGGTGTTAAAGAAGATCTCCAAATCCAACCAGTCGAAGAGTCACTAGAGTTCAAGTAAGAGCTATTCCTTATACCACCGACATGGAAAGTGGTTGACATTAAACGTAATGTTTTATTAAAAAAAGTTAGTTCTTCCTTAGAGCCAATCTCCAACGGCCTACCTCCTATAAGGCCACAATAAGAAAAAGCATCATCAGCCTTCATTGACATTGCGCTTAAATAGTAACGGGTCAAGCCGAACTGCAAATTAAAGATTTGTGAACAATTCGATTGTGATGAAGGCCATTTGTACAAGATATCCACTGATTGATTTACAGCACTACCTTGTAACATTTCGGCAACAGCTGATTTAGCGAAGAGTTTACATGAGCCTTCAGAGTAAGTTACACCTTCACAATGAAATAGTTCCTCACATTGACTGCAACAATCGACTTCACTTTGACCTCGTGTTAAGGAGAATGCAAGCGATTCAAAATATACATCAGTCGATGTTTTTCGGTAGAATGAAGTTTCTGTGACCGATGCAGCAAGCAGGAGAAATGTGAAGACGACAAATTTAATGGCTGTTCATTAATGACAGATAAACTGAGATGATTTGCAACCACTGGGATGCCCGTTATATCAATCTACAACTGATTTAACTAAATCAGCAGCTTATTTAATCAAACCAGTGAATCAATAATTTGAACTAATAAATTGAGAATCGACAAAGATCAGTCAAATAAGTTTTAATCATCTTATTATTAATTCAGAAAATATTTAATGTTGTTCCTTGGTTACAATATTAACAATAGCGAAAAGTTTCGTTTTGTCCATTATTTGTACTTTTAAATGCGGCAATAAGTTAGCATACGAAGCAGCGCTCACAAAGTAAATGACAGCCTTGATTTTTATCAGAAACCTAGTTTACAAAACGACGGGAGATAATGTGAGCTAACATCCAAAGTTGAGAACAAACTCCCCTTAGACCAGTGGTACTTAACCTGGGTTCGATCGAACCCCAGGGGTTCGGTGGGTCAATCTCAGGGGTTCGGAGGCTTAGTTCTACACATAAAAATATGCATAAATAGCTAGAACCGAAACGCTAGCCAAACGTCCTGCCATATATATCCACTTATCCAGTGTTGGTAAAAAAGTGGCACTTGAGAATTATGAAACTTGGCTGCGATATTTCTTCCCAAAAATTATGTCATCTTGTTTGCCATCATCAGTACTATCATCTCTGAAATTTTCGGTGATTTTTGGCCCTCATTCTTGTATTATACAGGAGAAAAACTGTGTGAAAAAAGATCAATTGGCTGAGCGTTCCTCTTATTGCTAAGTGTATAGCGCACTCTCTTATCTAAGAAAGCCCCCGAGATACGCATACCGTTTGTTACAGCGTATCTTTACCAGCAGTCCTTTTCGATGATGATAGATACAATAACGAAGAAAGGGAACAGACTTTGATGTGAAAATGATATGAGAGTGGCACTTGCCAAGGTGAAGCCACACAAGTCTGAAATCGTCTCTGAAGGAAAACAACAGTCACATTAATTTGCAGCAAATATTCATTATACTTTTGTTTTTTAGTGAAATTAATACTTTGTTGGTTTCGTTCTTTGAATACAATGACTTTGTGTGCAAGTGATGCATGATACAGCTTGGGCACTAATACAGTATATAGTAATTATAGTTAAATAAATATATTTTGAATTTGAAGAAAAAAGCATATTTCATTTTTTCCAACTACGAAGGGTTCAATAAATGCATGTATGGAACTTGTGGGGTTCAGTTCCGCTAGCAAGGTTAAGAACCACTGACTCAGACTTGAGGTTGAATTTCTCTGATTTAATAGTTATAAATAACAAGCTAGTTCAGTACTGGTAAACTGTTCTTGAATGTGCCGAGTCATCACAGGTGGATGGAAACTAAGTGAACCAAGAGTGGTCCAGTCAACAAAAAAATCACAGAAGTATGACATCATGGATGACTATGAAGTAGAGGTCTGCAGTAGTCGGAAATTAACCCTCAACACGATACGAAAATTTTCATCCGAAACACGACTGCGCTCCTGTAACATGACACGAACACGAAAGTTCAAACCACATGCGTCCAGCACGAAAGTCGTTTTATAACATTCACATTTAGTGCTTTTCATATAAAACATGTACTTCAATAGGATTAATAATCTACTTTCAGTTATTATTTTGCTTTTTTAATGAAAGAAGACTTGGAAATCATTGGATTGTTGCTTGTTTTATAAAATGTAAAATACTATCTTTTAACGCACTTTTAATTATCATTAAACTTTTAACCATATGTCCGGCCCTGTCCATAACAGAGTATTGCGCTCCTCTTTTACTTGTAATGAGGATAGGCGACGTTCAGTGGATGGAGCGCCTTCAAAATAGGTTTTATATAATTTTATGTGCTAAAGACTGTAAATCCCAATGTCTTTAACCTCTTGAGGAATGAAGGAGTACTCTTTCCTTAAAACTTTTGAATTAAGGCATGGACTCAAACATGGTCATGACTCAAATCATGTGCTAAATAGCTTGTTACTTGCTCAGTCAGCATCTGGTCGATATCTTTTTATTGTCAAGACGAACAGCAAAGCGTAGTGACTCTTTTGTTCTAAAAGCAGCATCACTATTTAACTCTTTGTACAGAAGACAAATTATACACTTTCTTTACTTATTTACCCTTACAATGTCACTTGTAACTTTCGATTGCCATTCACAAATTTGTGTACGTTTATTATTATTATTATAATTATTATGAACATGTGGTCAGCGTGGCACAGTTCAGTGCTTGGTAGTGTGGTCTGGCGGCGAAAGCGTCGGCAGGAAGAATATTCGAACTAAAAGCATCACAACGCTCCAGCTGAAGTTTGACTGTGTCAGCTCTGTCCAAGTCCCCGTAGAGGACTTTTTCATGATATGCACCATACAATTTGTGTAATTTACTATGTCATCATGTCATGACAGTGTAAGAAACAATACAATTTACTTTGCTGCATGTACTTATGGTTTTTGCACTGTAAAATTTGAATAAAATGAGTGGAAGTAATGATGAAGTACCAATTTCTGTTTACGATTAAAAACAAGTTAAAGTTGAATTTTGTGAAATTTGAAGATCAAGTCACATGGTGATGCATCTTGATAAATTCGTTTGGATGATCTTTATTGCTCTTCTTGAGTTGTAATTTCGGAAGGAAAACGAATGAATGCTATTTATTTGTGCAAAGTCTTGTAATAATGTATTTCAACGCATTGGAAAGTGCTTGATCCATTATCAAGCGATATGAAGCAGATAACGACATGCTGAGTATGACATAAATTGTGAAATCTGACATTCATCATTAGACATCGGAGCATTAAGTAAAGATGCATAGACACTAAACGAAAAGTCTTAGACGATATCAAGACACATACAGCATTTCATCACATTCAAGTGGCATGTGAGCCTTTTGTCCCTTTGATTTAGTGTTGGACTTTTTTCTTTGGTGCAAATGGGCTCAGCAATTTTCCACTACATTAGTTCTTTAAAAGAGGCGATTGTCATCATATATTAGTAGGCTTCGCGTTGTGTTTTTCAAACCAATGCGCTTTTTATTGATCCACTAATTTCATGTTCTTTTAGTCTCACTGAAAACAAATTACTTGTGTACCAAAACTAATGTGTATTATTGCAAACAACATCTAGGCATTGGTAAGCAACGTCGTCATTATTCGATTGAAATTATCCAATATAGTTCTGATAGCATTCACTAATTTCCATTTCTTAAAATAAATCATCAGTTTCATGGTTGCTTCAAAGCTTTTTAATTATCTGTAATGAACGCTTTTTCAAACAAGTGATTTTATGTTGATTGATCTTTGACATGCTTGATCGCCATGTAGCATTAAATCAAGCATGCAAAGAAAAACAACTTTTTATCCAAGCATGCGGAAATCAAACAACGCAAGGATTAGACGATCAAAAAATGACAAAATCTTTCTGAACAAAACTTCTAAAATATGAGATCGATAACAACAAAGAAAATTTATGAACAATAAAGAAAGAACTAGCTAAATCATTCACAACATGCATGTGTGTATGATAAGTGGAAATCAAGTCATTGCCTAATGCACATAAGTCTGTCTGATGATGGTCAATGTACATTGACCAAAATTGATTACAAAGAAAAAAATTAAAGGTTCAACATCAAAACTCTTGACTCCTTCTATCATTCACAAAGTGAACACCTTAAGTCAAGACATCTACAAACTTAATTGCACATAAGACAAGGTGACGGCAAAATTCAAGTATAAATATATTATAATTATAAAATATCTGATTACTTTGGAACATAATATAGAAGTTACGCTCTGCAAATCGATATTGACTGCACTCTGAAAAGTCGTTGTCTGAAAAACATGATCATGAAAGAGACATCGAAGTATTCTATTGAATATTAGTTAACTTGGCATAACCCCGTGAGTAATGAAGTTTATTGAAGTATAACATGTCAGGCGAAAAATGATTTTTCGTGTGTTTTGACCCAACCGATTCCAAACATTCGTTATCATTGCCACATATAATTCTGTGACACAAATTATTCAGTTTTACTTATTGAGTGTTGTATTTCTTATTGAGTCCTGTTTAGAATTTAGAATTATTTTCCACGACTGATCTTGTGAAGGCCTTGAATGTGATCAAATCAGCCTTATTAATGCTAAGCATTTTCAGACGGCGCAGTGCTTAAGTGTATTAATCATTTTGTGGATACAAGCAATAAGAGCACCTCAAATGAAGATATCATTGATAAATGATCCAAGAAATTTCATGTTATGTGAAGATGCATACAAAATTCGAATAAAACTTCCGAGTAGTCTATTTAGTGTTTATTCACGTTTTTTCTGCACCTTCATGTTTGTAAATAAATAATTATACATTTATAGATAATTTGCCTGCGCTTTTGTTTGCATTAGTTGCATTCGCATACCACCAGCGCATGAAAATTGCAAGTAATGTCAATGAAGAACCAATGAGTTTGGAAAATCATGCAATTTTCATCACCTCCTGGACCATCATTTGGTTCACCACCCATCCAGATGGACGGATCAACGGGCGCTCCAGATGAACGCCAAATCCAGGCTTGATCAGGTTCATCTGCTTGGCTAGTTTTATTTTGAAAGGCTCCTGTGTAATAATAAGTTGCGCCGGTCAGAATTGAAGCTAAAAATGAAAATTCCTCTGACGATCCAATTTCCAGCATTTTGCCACCTCTTTCGTTGCAATACGACAGAGCTCCATCTGAATTCATTGTTGACGAGCTGATATGGTAGTGAGATAAGCCAAATTGCAGATTAAAGTCGTTTGAGCAGCTCGATGCTGATGACCATCGATGCCAAAGATCCGTTGTTTGAGAACCAACCGCTACTTGTAACACTTCTGCAACTCCAGCTTTAGTGAACAGTTTGCATAGACTTCCGTTGTAGACAACTCCTCCACACGAAATGTCCTCACATTGAGAGAAACAATCTAGTTGGCTAATGTCTGACATCGTTGACTTGGCAAAATCTCCTAAATTTTGCGAGACAGTCGCTTTAGTGAAAGTGGAAGTGGTGTAAGTCATAACGACGAAAAATGACAAGACGATGAAATTTTGTGACAGTAGTATTGCAGGAACCTTGCTTGAGTACCTCATTATGCGATCTGTTGAAATAAATCTGTGGAATCTTCTCGCAACTGCTGATACTCAATCCGAATTCTTTGTGAAACTCATGTTAAATAAATATCATTACGTGAACTATAAGGCTTTATTCAATAGATGGATACATTATTTCATAAATGCTCTACAAACAATTCAACGATTGTGTTATATTGATCAGGAAACATCATGAAATTCGCTAGAAACACAAATCCTATTATCAAATCATAAATGGTCAGTTACCAAAATTTGATCTCTAAATTTACGGATGAATTCACTTAGCCACTAGAAAGAGAATATAGTTTTGGAAAGATTTGAGACGCTTGCTTTGAGAAGAAGACCTCGGGATTTTGAAAATTTCAGTGAAAAGCACTTCTGTCTTCAGGAGTCTGTTTGATATGAAACTGGCCATAAAGCATGACAATTACCTCTCATGACTCAATGACAATCAGGAAAAGGTGACCATCCTCATACTCGAAAGCTTGATTTCAAATTACGTGAAGGTGCTCTATGCTTCAGGAGCTTTTATGTATTTGAAGAACAACTTCAGTTCACGATAGAATTGTAAATATTCAGTTTGGGCAGTTATGGAATTATTGCAGAAGGGTACGCTGATGATGCCATGTCACTGATGACGACACTTATCATATTGACTTAAACAATTGATACACAAGTTCTTTATCAAAGAGATGATAATGATGACGCGAATGTGATGAAGAATGTAAACCAAATATCAACACTAAAAACCTTAAATTTTGCTCAGTGAACCGAATGTAATGGTTATGTTTTGGCAACCCATTGCATCAACCTTTTTTCATTATTGATTAAAGGCGTGCTCTTTTTGACACTTCAATACTAATTAATGATGTGCAAAACTCATGCGCAGGAAATCAGAGGGTTGTCATATCTCGAGAGGCGAATGCATCTTATGAAAATATAGATAAATATTCAAGCATATACATGTAGAATTCCCTGCATTGATTCATTGCTTCACCTGAAAGCACCGCTGAATCAAACTTCGAAATTGCTGGAGGTGTGTAATTAATTATTGATATCATGGATTCGTACATACCCTAAATCTAAGGAGGAAAAACAGAATTAATTCAATATATTCCTATTAGACTACGAAAAATAAACCTGCACGAAAGCAGTTACGATGCATTTTTGATGTAACAGAGCATGTTGAGCATACCTGAAATTGGTGGAGCATCTGCTCAAGAAGTTGTTGTTCCTCTTTATGCTTCGCATTCATATGGTCAAGGACTTGTTCACGAGCGGCCTCCACGCTAGTTATCACTGCACCATCGTCACCGCTATCCACGACATCTACGTCATCTGTTTCAGTAGGTTTCTTGCCTCGAAGGGCTTCCAATCGCTGTTTCGCTAAATCCTTCTGTCGTTGACGCTCATCGTCAAAAGCTTTGAGCTGATCTTGATTTCGTTGGGCAGCCTGAAAGTTTAATTTTAGACGAGATAAAAATGCGCAACAATTAATGGCATGGTAAGAAAAGTTGACAAAGTTTAACAAAGTCAACAATCAAAATGCAACCGCAATCTAGCCAAAATGCCTTTTATCACTTTCATTATTTGTTTGATTAATTGTTTACTATGTTTGATATTGTCGAGCTTTCGGTGGTAGGATAGGTCAGTTGGTAAAGGCCGCGTCTCGGTACGGGGGTGCAGAAGGTCCACGATAAAAAGCATTATTTCATTGCACTTGCATACCGAAAGATGCAATGCAGTTGACCATTACATGACCAAGCCCCGAGTATTGACCGCCTGATGTGTGAACTCTCTGTAGTGGTGGACCGACAGCGCTACTCAGTGCTCGAACGTGAACAGAGTAGACTGTGCGAACCACCGCCACTCCAGACATCTCCACTACAAGTGAATGTGCATTTTCAGCAGCGGAGTTCAGAGAAGCTTGATAAACAACTTTATATTAGATTGGCTCCGGTCTACAGCTTTATGACAGTAATCACTGAACTTTTAATCCAATCAAAATGACCTTGTAATTTCTTCAATCTGGAGAGGCTTCTCTTGTAAACTGTTGTCTTGTGTCAATTTGTATGCATTAAATGAATTGGTCTCCGTGGCACAGTGGTTAAGTGCTTGGCCTAGCGATCTTATGGTCGAGAGGTCGAGCCCCGAAAGTGTCATTGGAAGTCGTCAGGAAGGGCATTCGGACTAAAAGATCACAACGCTCCAGATTAAAGTCTGACTATGTCAGCATCGCCCAAGCCCCCAGTAAGGGGGGAGTAGTGCCGTTAAACCATTCATCAAATGAATTATTCGAAATATAAATTTCGTGTAACCTTCATGTTGGACGTAGGCGGTTGGATTTTGTACCCGTGTAGTGTTGAATGAATTCAGTTGTGCTGAGGGTAAATTTCCGACGACTGCACACCTCTACTGTGCATAATGGCTGCGTGTGATCTACGATTCTGATGATTCATGATACTACATACAGACTCAATCAATATCTAATAGATCGTTTTTTGATGTTATTTTTGAAATAAATAAAAACGACAATGAAAGTTTCGCTCATATTCCATTAAACATTAACAAGATACATACGATCAGAAATGCCTTGAACAACTAAATGATTACACACTAGCTACAGAATTTAAACACTTACAAAGAATCTAAAATAGTTCATAGCAGTAAAAGCAAGCAGCATCATGAAATTATAAAAGGGGTTTAGGTTGAACAGAATCTTTCTGGCCATTTAGGGAAGGCTTTTGTATCTGAACATGAAGCATTTAATAGATCTTGAGGTCATATGAAGACGATTTTTTAAATAACACTTGAAAGTCATTATTATATATAGGCCTATAAATATTCAAAATTCGTAAAATTAAGTAGCAAATCATTTTTAAGCAAGAATAGCAAAAAAGCAAATTACAATCTATTTTTGATGATCTAAAATGCTGTCTTTCGAGTGGTCGATAAATTGAATTAATTTCCATATTAGAAAACTTAAACTCGACTTTAGAAAATCATTCGAAAGTGTACATGAGTATACCGGTGCTTCGGATAGGTACATCATACATCATCAGGGAATGAGATGACTAGGACATACAGTGCATTTTAAGAAACAAATTTCAAACAAGTTTATGCAATGTCCTGCAAAGATTAATGGAAAGATAAATGCATTGATGGGAAGGATATCTTCTTAAGACTAATAACAGAACATTAAAGAAAGTAAGGATCAAGTTACAAAACGTATCGTCAGACCTTGATCTTGTCTGTTGAGCTGTGGCTGGAGGCCTTAAATCAGAAGTGCCTCACCAATTTCTAAATCTCGTTCTTTGTTATAGCGAGCCAGGTGGTTATTGAGCCTTGTCATGTAACCTTTTTCTCGATGCGTTTGTAGATGATCTTTAATAGCTCCGCTCAAGACATGGTGTTTGCAGCGATGTTCGAGGGTATTTGTTGTATAACCAAAGTAAGCGACACTGTTACAAGTGTCATGTGGGCATTAAATTGACGAACAACATTATGCGGATCGAATGTTTCCTGTACAGGTGGCTTCAGAATAAAAGTCGTTTCGATCGATAGTATGTTCGCACTCTTAATTCCACAATGTTGGAATGACATTATTCTTGACGATGGCTGGTAGCAGCTTTTCTTCAACGTTTGCTGACATGCTCTATTGCCTTTGGTTTAAAAATTGATTTTTGTCTTAAGACAGCACTTCAAATCATCGAAAGTTTTATCAATGTCATCGATAAAACCCTTGAAGTTAAGGTGTTAGCATGTGAGGAAATTTCCATTGACAGCAAAAGGGGATATCTTGCTTTCCCTTTGAAATTCATTAACTTTCAAGATTAATGAACACAGTCTACGAAGATGTTAATTGACTTAGAATTTGGAATTATTCTGACATTCTAAAAGAAATGTATTTGTACTTGTTCTCAGCTTGCTTACAAAAGCAAAACAAAAGCGCCGATGTCAAGTGATTTGATCACTTACCTGAAGAATCATCATGCTTGCTTTCAGATCATCCTCTCCTTCCATTTCTCGTTTTAATCGTCGCATTCTTGCCAGCTCCAGCTGTCTTGCCTTTTCAGCAGCTTCTTTGTCTGCTTGAGAATGCAGGAGATCCATCAATGCTGCTTTCTTAGCTTCTAGATCAGCATCTAAGTTCTCCAATATGTTTCTTCGTCCGTGTTCCGCCAATCCACTTTCAAAATCATTCATCTGACTCGAATGATGAGATAATAATTCATCTAACATTTTGGCAGCTTCTTCATGTTTCCCTTCCCGTTCTAAGTCTCGTATTTTCTGCTTGAACTTGAACAATTCTTCCTTCTGACCCTTTTCTCCAAGAGCTTCCCATTTTTCAGGTCCCATCTTATTAGCAAGAGCATCCATAATGATCTTATCTTTCATTTCGTCATACATTTCATCAATTTCATGAAGAAGTTCTTGCTCTTCTGCCTCTTCAGGAGCTTTGGCGAACACAAAAGAAGCGATGTTCTCCATCAGGTGTTGCTGACGACTAGCTGAATGATCTTGTCTCAATTGCCGTAACGCTGGGGCTGCCTGCAAGACAGTAAAACGAATTTCATCATCAATAAAATAACCAAAAATTGAGATGACTTTCACAAAATCCACAGTAGATTTGCTGTACAGGAATTCTTGACATCATTTTGAAGCATGATAGGGATACTACATCTATTGACATGTTATCATACATCAATCTTCATCTGTTTTTCGAACGAGTGTACACGCTTGCAAGGGATGAGTTTTCAAGAAAGGAAAATCGACAACATTCGTCAAGGGCGTTGACTAGATTTCATATTTTTTTAAGAGAGCGGCTGATAGAGAGACGTTACCTATTTAAGTAATATCGACAAAAAATGGACACTGTGTAAATAAGTTATCCATATGACGGATGATTGCCTTTTTAGAGAAATACACCGCTGTTGATTGGCAACAGATATCAAAGACTGTTTAAACAATTCTTGATCTTTTTAATTTTCTTGCTTTGCAGATTACTCTTATCGAAATAGGTGACCGAGGGAGGATTATACGCTTTCAAGGTGTTGAAGCTATAATGGATGATGGAAGAACAACAAGTTGCATTTCGTAACAATACAAAAATGATAAGTATAATGTGAACAAGGTTTATAGTTCGTAAATTCTGAAGAGTAATAAACTATAGGGTCTTATCATAAATCTTCTGATTTCTATATATAATTGCACACTATACACTATACGTCTCGATTATAAATATTTCCAAGCAAATGAGTCATAAATTCATCGATGATAGATTTTAAATCAGAAGAAAGAGGCCTTCAGGAAAAAAAGTTAATAGTCGACGTCACTGAGTTCGAAAAGTTTCATCAACTGGGGTTGCGACTTACTTTCCGTTGCTTGCTAACTACTTGCTACGTAAAGGCAAGCTCCTCAAGTAACTTGAGATTCGTGAATATATGATGGACAACATACTCTTTTAGCACATAGGAAAATGTGAACAACTTTTAGAGCGTGGGTGACTACTGGAAGAAATCCAGTTTGTGACCATTAAGAAATAACTGTTTTAATGGGAAATCTCGATCGTCTTTACACATTTATTTTTCTAGAATTGCAAGAAAATTTCCTTATCAGCATCACTGTTGAAGCACAAACGTCTCATACTTTAGCAATTATTTTATCTAATCACATAAATAGAGACGAGGTTTGGAAAGTAATGTCTATCACATGATAATTACATATTCGAGTTTATACCTACCATATCCTTCGAAATTTGATTATTGTTTTCAGTTTCCTTGTCTTGGCTTTCTTGTAGATCAGCTAACATCTTTACTGAGACAGCATCTGAATCAGATTCAGGTCCCAACTCTGATTTCTTGATTGCCATTTTCCTCTCGATGGCCCTCTCCATAACAGCATCATGAGCAGCTGGATCTGTAACATCAGCCTCCCGCATATCATCACGCTCCTTCTCAATGTCGCGTAATTCCTTCTGCAGTTCGTCTATCGGACGAGCGCGTAGCGATTCCCATTGAGCTGGATTACTTGTTGCTCTTTCCATCGCTGTCAATAAATTATCACGTTCTTCGGCATGTTTCTTCGCCAGCTCTGAGCTAAGTGCTTTCCGCATAATTTCAGGATCATCTGAATCTTCTGGAGGCAGCTCTTCATCTTCTTTCGACTCTGTTCCTCCTTTCTTTCGTTTCTCACGCATCGCTGCAAGTCTCTCTCGTGCTAGAGCTTCCTGGCGCTGGCGTTGTTCAGCAGCCGCCTTATCGCTGAGCTCTGCGAGGCCCATTACCATAGCAGCCGCTGTTAAACTGTCTTCCTGTTCGGCTTGATGTTGTTGACGACGAAGTTTAGCCAAAGCCAACTGCCGAGCTTTTTCAGACTCTTGCCCTTTGCCCATGTCATTCAGTTGACTGAGAAGCCGTTCTTTCTCCTATGAAAAAATACGAAAGATAATGACCAGTTCGTGATCCAAAAGAATCAATGTCAGACACAGAATCACATTCATCGATTTTTAAAAACAAACCATGTTACGTTCCAAGAATCACAATAATTGCATTTGCTTGATGAATAGTGATCACGTAGCTATATGTTCAACATGGATAAGCGATGAGGAAATATTAAGAGAAATTTACCAAAACCAGAACGGGGCATTGGAGAAAAAGGATATGGGCCAAACTTCTCAAGACGATCTGCGTCCAATGAAATTTTATAAGTTAAGAGAGCCAGTATGTCACATATGCCTTCCGTTCATAGCTTTCTATGTTTTCTGTACTTTGTCCCATCAAGGCACGAAGACATGACAGTCTTCATACACTGCCAACTCTCATCTGGTTAGGTTTTAGAGCAGTTACTAGCGAGAGCGTTGACACCTCATCAGGTGGACAGACGCAATCCTGAATCCTGTGTACTGGAAGTGTGTCCTTTATAAACCAAGCTATATCCTACCACCTAAAATGACTCAAGCTAGTTTATCCCTTCTGTAGCAGCGAAGGCAGAACTACATCATCGACTGCCAAGAATTCGGCAAAATGCGGAAGAAGATGCTCTTCTTCAGCATGGTCATGTCCGCTCACCACCCCGCCTATCTTCGATATATCGAAGCGATGTTCATTAACATGTGCCGTACTTTGTGGGCGAAACGGCAATTGGTGACGACGTTAACTAGCATTCACTCTGTTCTGATTGTCCTTATCTCTCTTTCTCCCTCCCTCCATTAACAGTTCTGTATTTAATGCAATGTCGTTCGATGTTGCATTCTCTTCAGATGTATCTCCTGAAAAGAATCAGTGAAAGGCTTCGAGAAAACGAAATTATTGTTTTGCCTTGAAGTTCAAATCGCTTGCATAGACTGCAAAACTCTTTTACAAAATATTTGTAGGAAGTTTATGTGATTGGCCATACAAAGACTTCATATTTCAATTTGAAAAATTTTAGTAGAAAAGACTGCATCAGATAAAAATCGAAAACCATCTCAGTATCACACTATATACTATTGCATGTAATCATAATTTGATGAGCTTATTAATTATTCAAAAATTGTCCCTGCGAATTTTCTATTTCATATACTTCCGAAGTATAATGCTGGCTTTCTTGGTACTAGTAGTTTGGCTTGATGGTTAACGCTATGCTGTCTTGGGGGATGAAGACATCTGATCGGATTACGCACGTTCCTCAATTGAGGACTTATGTCATGCTGTCGCCAGTCGATAGCTCAGTCGGTTGATGGTTGGCCTAGAATGCCAGAGGTCGGTGGTTCAAATCCACCAAGACGTGCAGTTACTTTCCGTATGTTGAATTGATACTTGTTAGAAGTGTTCAACGATTCTCATCAGAAACTGAAGAAGCTTTATATACAGCTTTGAAAATAATGCAGCTTACTCGCAATTCAAGCATTAATTACCTTGTGATTGTAAGTTGATGGGTTGTGCGTAATTCAATATCAAAGCAACCAGCTTAATAGCACTACGATATACATGTATGCAAAAACCACAAAATCTTCAGCCGACATTGCGACAGTGAAAAACAAGGGAAAAATTAGAATTTTAGGCATTTTAAACACAATGAAACTAGTTCACGATATATATCTTATAAGGAAGCTGTGACGAGTTTCTGTTGAAAGCGGATGATCTCTCCATGTAAAACTTTCTACGAAAAAGCGCTTTCAGTGTTTCCTCGGTTTCTTCTCTGATGATCTTTGAACTTTTCTAGTCGATGCGCACAGTGTCCGCATAGTCCACACTTCTGTAATAGTGGACTCGAATGATGTCAATTTCTTCCAGTGCTGGAAGAGTTCAATGCTTGCCCAATGTACACTTGATCACAATTTTGAAGAAAGGATAGGACCTAAGAAAGTTGCGATTAAGTGAGACAACTCACTCCACTCTCCGTTTGCTCCAAGCAGAGAAATCAGTTGTAGGAAAGCAGTCCGGTGCGTGAACACTGCATCGCCTTGAAGAATTTGTTCAGAAATGGATAGAGCATGTCCAGACCCTGCCCTTTTAACAGAGATCCGTCACAATAAAATTCTGTTGTAAACTTTATCTTAATTGCCTTCACGCTCTCCCTGATGATGTCACTGTCAGTTGAAAATTAATAAAACCATGCACCGTAGAAACAGTGGTTTGTATTTATTTATTTCATTATAAATTATTTTGTAATTTTGTAAAATAATCCTTAATAGAGACTGAGATAGATAAGGAAGCTTTAAGGTCTCTTATTTTTCAGATATCATTTAAAATGTTGGCTAAGAGTAAACATGAATTGCTCTTAATTATTTTCATTTCGACACGTTTGAAGTATTGATTGTCAATTTCTCATTTATTGAACAGGAGCATGCCACTAAATATCACAGAAAGCATTGATGATTCCTATAATTCGCCAGTTTTTCAGCGAGTTTTTAAGAATGAATGAAGTAAGATAAAAAGTGGATCAGTGCCACAGGTAGGGTCGACCGTACGACACCAGGTTATCTAGACATGTCGCTCTGAACACCTGAGCTACGACCGCTTACATACTATCGATGTTAAATGGCTGGATCAAGTCTTCACCTGGTCCAATCACGACACTAAAGATTGCACGTCTGCGTTAATTCTCGAAAGGTACAAAATTACTTAAATCTTACTTTTTCCAAATGATACTCCAAATCTTTGAGAACATTCTTCTTTCTTTCCTCTGCATCTTTCTCATCCTGCTTTGATTCCTCCTCTTCCAATCTATCTGCCATCTCCGGTGACATTCCATTATCCAACCTTTCTTTCCGTAGAGCTAATCTCTCCTTCAACTTGGCGTCCGCTTCCGCCTTGCCATCTCCCATGAGCTGCTCCATCAACGCCTGGTTCTTCGCGGCATCTCCCAATAGTTTATCCAGCTCATCCCACTTACCTTCTCGTCTCAATTGCCGCTCTTTCAACTTAAGTTGTGCCAATTTCTTTTGTCTCTCAGCTTCTGAGAGGCGTTCCCAATCCGCTTGACCAACTTGCTGCATGAGAGCATCGAGCAATAATTTATCTCGGATAGTGTCGTATTTGTCATTGACTGCTTGAGCGATCTCATCGTTTTTCTCCGCCTTTTTATGGTGAGCGTGAGCGAATGCCAACCGTTTGACATTATCAAGATCTTCATCATTTATCTGCTCTACAAGCCTTGCTTGGGTTTCCATGATCTTCTCCGGTGACTGCAAAAAATTAAGAAAATGTAATTAACTTGAAGTAGTTTTGCACCGCCAAACATTTGTACTGGAATGGAACTTTTATTTTTAAAATTACAAAATTAAAGTACAAATTTTTTAATGTAGTTTTGACATAACCACAAAAAAGGGATAAAAAATAATTATAGATTTGAAATTAAAAAAATGTGCTTTATTTTCTGTGAAATGTATTTTGCGTTCTCTATCTCTGTTCTATTTCCTTGTGATCTAAGTACCTGTGTGTCAGTACTGTTCTCATTCACCCACCTCTTCATTTGTCCGAAGTTTATGCATGTCAATTGATTGTTAATTTGTCCGGTCGTGTAAACCGCAATATCACTGATCTGTCAGTCTAACACCAACTGACCTTCATGACATCTGGCACTGATTAATGCAATTTCCTCTGTCCGTTTCGATGGTGAATTTACATGCGGAATAAAATAGCATCGGACCTTTGATTTAAAAAACGCATAGACAGCAGATGACAGCATAGACAGCATGAAAACAGCAGATGACACAAACAATGAAACACTACAACCACTGAGATAAATTGCTTTTTCTGCGTGTTTGGGTCTAGACATGACATTTCTCAGTACTGATGGTCACGGCCAGGACTAGTCTCGGGGGGGCAGGAAGATCAATTTTACAATGAACGCAATGAAAATTCAAGTCTAAACTCCGTTAAACCACATAGTTAACACCACATTAAACGCATGTGGTCAGTAAATTTAAGTCGAATGGTGTGAATAATATTTCCCATTGACAAATTTATCACTAAATAACTGCAATCGTGCAATAATTCGACTGCGTGTCATGGAATAACAAATAGAATTACGAA
Organism: Prostheceraeus crozeri; assembly: GCA_907163375.1. Classification (NCBI taxonomy): domain Eukaryota; kingdom Metazoa; phylum Platyhelminthes; order Polycladida; family Euryleptidae; genus Prostheceraeus; species Prostheceraeus crozeri. The sequence continues at coordinate 270,573 of CAJQUW010014145.1, read as the reverse complement.
CTGAAGTAAACAATTAGTTAACTTCATGTTAACATCGTTTTTACAATTTTATAAACAAATTGTTATCTTAACATTCGCACCGTTGTTACACTATACGTTATACGTTGTCACACTATACTCATGTCTCTCTTCTACCCAAAATCCATTGCAGAATCAATCGACCAAGGAGAAGAATTGCATGCAGACACGTGAGATTTATGCGTCACGATCTATGCAATTAACTGATTTCATTTCAATATCTATGCATACAGGACATTGGCGTTTGCTGACCAACTAAGACGATAAAGGAATAACGGTGGAAAATGAATACCTTGAATTTGTGTCTCTCTTCTTCCGACGAGGAAATTTAAAAGCACCTCTACTGATACTCATTTTTTCCGGTCAGAAAATAAGATAAGGGGGGAAAAGAAAAGCATAACACCGATTATTAACAGACTCGTAACAAACATTTTCTATGAGGTTATGAAGTATTTCTTATGTTAAGGTGACAACTTTGTTAACATTTCCTGACAATATGTAAGGAATTTGTTACACTAACAGATTTGTTAACTTAACATAAGAAATATAATCACCCAATGACTGGGATTGGATTATGTCCTCTCAAGACTAACCCACACGCAAATGAATCTGTCACTGTGACTAAAGCAATCAAAATGAAACAAAACCAACCCTCTCCATTTTGATTGCTTTAGTGCTTCATTGTTGATGTCATCTGCCCTTGTCAATATCTGTCTTCGAGAGTCACAGTCATGTTCACTTTCTGTCTAAATGTCCGATAGTACTTAATTTCGCATGTGAATACACCATGAGAAGCGGTGTGATACGAAAAAAATTGGCTATTATTTCAAAGGTGATTACGAAACATTTTGCGCTTCTATTCCTGTTCAAGGGAATATCTACAGAAACGTAGAACTGGCAGAGATTGTGCAGAAATAAAAAGCACAGATGGAGTAAAGAAAGGATAAAATAGTGCACTGTGTGACTTCGTTGTTGATTGATAGTTGAAGTTGTAACACTAATTAAGGATCATCTGACAATTTCACACACTTCTAGTTTTCTGCTTAGAAAGTTGTCCTCATTCTTCATTTGTCGCTATTTGTCGATGTCATATGTTTCCTTTAATGTATTATTCAGATAATTGACGTTTTGATTGACAGTGAAGTTTGCATTTGATCTCAAAATCAGAGCTCAGAGATATGATATACAGTTATTCTGATTTAGCATGAAACACTCCCCAGGTGACACTGTGACCAATACACCACCGCTCATCACGGATTGCTGCTTGCATAATTGTGATTTGACTAGCATATTAAGACAAAGTAAACATTAAAAATTATGCACACCAACAAGTCAAGAATTATTCATTATTGATTCGACTTTACGAAAAATAAGATAAAAACTACAACATATATTCACAATTCAATAACAGCAGACTGGTAGACATTACCATTGATGAAGTTCAATATCGAAATAGACAAGGTCAAATTGATCAAAAAGGGAATCTGTGAAGTCTTTAAAACCCTGCCGAATTCGATTGTGCTGTTTTAGTCACACTATTGCAACGTCGCGATGCTTTAAGTCCTTATGCCCAAAGACTTGCCACGTCTTCTAATGATATTTTCGGGATTCGTCAAGGCAACCTAAAGATTGCAATGCCAAGCACATAGCGCAGTGTGACAGAGACGAAACTGACTTAATCTACTCAGGTTGCTCAGGAAAGAAATTTAAATATATTCTTATAAATTACCGATATTGACTGTTATTAAAATAATCAACAAAATAGACAGCTAATAGAAATGCATGCGATGCAAAGATATCAAATGTACATTATAATGTTAGGCAGTCCCACCTAAGAAGCGCTAAGTGAGTCAATAAGCTAACTATAGTGGGGAAAGTCCTCCCATATTACAGATCCCGTCAAGTTTGGCTCTAAAGTAACCATGTGATCGGCTAGTCGAACATTTTGACACATTACGACCATTTATGTCTGCCGGTGGTAACGTACCACCTGTCCTCTTAAGGGCAAAGCTAAGATTTTATAAAATATATGCTAAATTATTAAAGTCTTGCTCAATATGTAAGACTCGCTATGGGAATGTCCCAGCTTCCAGCACATATGGACAGAAACCATTATTTCATATTCAAAAGGAATGTTTATGAAATGCTTTTGTCAGAAAAATTTTTACTTACACTTATGGGATAACGTGAGAAAAATATTCATTCTTCTAAATGGTATATTGCACCCTTGCGAAAAACGTATAAGGGCATGTTTAGTTTAGTTCTTCGTGTATTTTTATTGTAAACAACTTAAATTCGAATTTAGGCAGTCGAAAAAGCGAGTCACACCGTTGGAAACAAACAGAAAAAAGGTCATCTCCAACCATTGAGGCGCTGAATTGGGTAAATGTCTCAAATGCCTCAAATATATTTTTCATTTTGATATCATTGAAAATCTTAGATGGACATGTATTTGAGCAGAAAATAAAATAGCATGTACGTGCGTTTTCGCTGTTACTAATTATCAAAACTCTATCACTCACAAGCAATTCGAGTACTTCAATGCTTCACGTTTTGCGTTAATATCAAACTGAGTAAACACACGAGCAAACTTCGTAATCTTGACGATAGAAAAGTCAACCTGGGTCGCTGTTGATCAGATCGACGTGACCAACTTTTATCAACTTTTTTCACTTAACGTCCGACGCCCATAAGAAAATGTAATATACATTATAATGTACTTAAGGACGCAGGATTTTTAAATGATAATTCTATCAGCAAAGTAAAGCTCAAATCAAATTGGAAAGAAAACTTATGGTTGCACCTATGGAAGCTTATAAAGAGCACAAGTCAGCCACTTCATAAGCCTTTACTTTTGTCATGACTTACCAAGGAGTCAGCTTTCCTGATAAGTTTTTCACTTTCCTTGTTTTGAATATCTTGCAATTGAGCGAACAATTCCATCGTTGCTTCATCTTTCTCCTTGGGAGATAGTTCTTCACCATCTGTCACCGTTTTCATGCGTTTATTTATCAGAACTCCTTCACGCAAAATGTCGTGTCGGTCTTTCTTATTCTCTTTTCCCAATTTTTTCAGCTTCTTTCTTAACTTATTCAACATCTTGTCGCACTGAGGACCACTGGCAGTATCCACCAGCAGACATTGATCTTGACTAAGTTCTTCTTCCAACCAGGGTGCCATAGCTTTCTGTTCTGCTGCATGCTTCTGTTCCAACAGACGAAGAAGATGACCTTGGGGATCGTTAGCATTTACCTCTGCTTTCTGAAATGCATCAATTTGTGGATGATACACAAATTTCTAACTTGAATAGCTGACATTTTCATGGATATATCTTCTACATTTTGTCTTGGACTCACCTTGACGGATGTACATTCTTATAGAAACCAGGAAATTCGAGAAAAAGCTTTTTTTAAGTTTTAAAGTGTTTTGTCCCTGAGTAAAAAGGATTATGCGAAATCTCATAGATTGCTTATTATGTCATGTACATATGATGAGAGTGGCATAACGGGGAACACTGCGGAAATTCATATTTCAAGGAGTCCCCAGATAGAAAAGAGTTGAAGAATAAATTAGGTAGACATGTATAGGTCCCCCAGATCTCCGTAGATCCGCTTAAAATTCTCATCAAGGAGAATGTGTTTGCAGGTAAGTTCAAGGATAGTGATTTCTAGCGCAGAACGCCTTTTTTCTTCAAACTATTGAAAAAAGGTGTCCGAAACGACATAGTAGCATTTCGATAATCCAGCTCTTTATGTTACTTCAGCTCCCAAAAAATGAAAGTCAAGGTGCACAACATGCTGGGCTCGTAAATGCTGATAGAAAAATAGACGAAAAATTCCAAACACATTCGTACACCGTTGTGTTCCTCTATCTTATTCCATCGAAGTAATCTTTCGTCACCTGCTTCTTGACCAGTTCGTCCATGTTTGTCTGATGTTGGAGAATCCCCAAGTACCTGTATCCTTCTTCTTTCGCATCATCTATTGTTCCAATATCTAATGTAAGTCCTTCTGTTTCTTTTACTTCTCCACGCTTTATGAATAGCATTGCACATTTCGATATGCCAAATTTCATGTCGATGAATCTGAATACAGACTATCCTTATTGTGTGAATCAAGGAATTTACTTGGTCTTCTGTCTTGGCATACAACTTCAGATAATCCATATAGAGAAGTTGATTCAATTTCCATTATATATTCACTTATTTTCATTATCATATTGTGGCAATTAACTATAATTTAAAAATTATATGAGAGTTAGGAGGTTTGATGGTGATTCGAGTGTGTTAGTTGATCTAAGAACTCACACATTTAACAAGAAGTACAATTTTTGAAAATTGGCGGCCAGTTTGATAAAATCATTGACCTGAGCATTATAGCTATTTTACTTTTAGTCACTGCATGATATGCGGGGATCATGGATCTACAAAAATTGTTTGGTCGATGACATATTTTTCAATTCAAAGCATGATTCAAGCAAGGATTGATAACTCCATTCGTGCTCATGAAAACTCACCTCCGGTGAATCATCTTTGTTCTGACGCTTTTTCCGAAGTTCTTCCAATCGTCGTCGCGCCAATTCTCGCTGTCGTTCACGGTCTCCACTCAAACGGTCAGCGTCATCGGCTAGCTGTCGCTCCAATAAACCCATCAACATTGCTGCTGTTTCGAAGTCATTCTCTTTCGATGCCTTAAGAGCTTCACGACGTAGCCGAAGCAGCTCAGCTTGTCTCTCACGTTCTCCAAGTAATCCTGAATCCAATCCTAATGAAAAGAATCAGCTGTTGAACACTTTCTCTGTATATAAAGGAAATTAAAGCGATAAAAATATATTATGCGATAAAAATATTTTCTTTATAAATTGCCGAAATTAGATGTTCAACAGGACATGGCAGGTTTCCGGTGTAGGTCATTACAAGGGACGAGGGGAGAGTGCAGATGGGAGAGAATAAATCGCGCTTTGCCGGCCAGGCGGATACTGAGAGCACTACCAAGCAAGAAGGCTATCGTCTGATCTTCTGCAGGATACAAGGAGGATAGGAAAGATGGAAATGCAACATCATTTGGACGTCGAATTCCTGAACCTCTGTGCTTCGTATTTAATACACATTGAGACACAGTGGGACCTACTAATGCTGGCATCTTCTTCATACAGTTGATCGAAATTACAGTGAGGAGCAGTTTTGAGTGAGCACGTTAATGTTGGCACAAGCAATGTTTTAGTGTGGAGAAGCCAGCATATCATCAATCGTAGACATTTTTTCCATTTTCCAATGGTAAATATTGCAGTTCATTTATTGATTGGAATAATGTTGATTGCCGCAATTCAGGGATTTCGAATGCGGCAATAAGTGGTTGCAGAATGCAATCCTCCTTCCACGTGCCTGCGTGCCTGGCCTTGTGGTTAGTGGGCATGCTTACACGTCCTCTAGCTTCAACGCCGCTGATTTGAACCTACCCACGACTAATGAGGCCCATCATGGCCAAAGCATGTCTCGTGGTGGTTACTATTCATCAATTGTGCGGTTACTTGTTGAAAAAAATATTTGAATATACAATTTACAATGATAGAAACATATTCACCTGCAAGTCTAGCGAGAAGTGCCTCTCTCTCTGCCTTCATACGGTCATCCAAATTCTTCAATAGATCTGCAGCAGTTAGAGGTTGCTCATCTTCAGAGGCTTCCTCTTCAATTCCACTATCATCTCCCTCTCCTCGTTTTCTTGCTGCTAAGCGCTCTTGCAACTTCTTCAGATAGTCATCACTGTAAGGCAAGATAGTCGACGTAAGAAGTCGCATCGACGTAGAGGAAGAAATGAAAAATCCTGTCTTATGGCAAAATATGTCTATGTATGATATGTACATGCACAAATGATAAGATGCTGTTTTTCCTTCGAAATCAAAATTAGGAAAATTGAAATTACATCGAGATCTTTCGCCTGGTCTTTTGAAGGTGGATCCAGATACAGATGACAGGTTAGTAGATATACATCTGCGCATTCTTTCGCAAATTTAGTGAATTTTTTCTGTGAGCATAAAAACGGCTTTGGTAATAATATGCAAAATGAGCCTCAAAATGAACAAAAGAAAGGCTTTCATGCGAGCGACAAAACGACAACCCTATTTTTATGATCTACTAAGTCTATACGTCACATTGAGCTTAATCAACTATATGGTGAGTCACAGACGTCAAAGCTTTCCTCATTGGACTGCGTGTTAGCCATAGAAATTGTTTATTTGCAGACATAAAAATAAACTGTTAATCTGAAGTTGACTAAAATGGAAATTGACTCAAAGTCGTGGAATTAGAATTAGCTAAGAATTAGGTATGTGACTGATTGTAACCCAAGGATACAGTCGTTGAGAAGTGCATCTAAGTGGAAATGCGTGCGACTTACACGTATGTGCCACTACTGTGTATTACTAGAAGCTAAGTTCCATTCTAGAGGCTTCATTGTTATCTATTTCTAGGTTGCGGAGGCATTATGCACATTTTCCAATTCATTCGTAAGACATCTAAAATCAAGCGTACGATATCTCAAATCATTCATATAGTCTCAGTTTAATAATGAAGTGTGAAAATTTGACCTTTCAATCTCAGATCAGCGGCAGAATATTTGTTTCAATGGTAACGCTTCCATTGGTAACGAAATACATGTCCATTTCAAGAAATGTGTCAAATAAACCTGTGATGAATATACGTGTAAATGACTCGTGTATCGAGCAAGTTGATTCTGTCAAGGTGCTTGGTGTGCATTTTGAAAATGACCTTCGTTGGGACAAACATTTTAGTGAGCTACATAAACGGTGTTGTCGCACCATGTCTTTTATAAAGAAACTCAGAAGCAACCGCAACAAGAGTGCTGTTATCTGGCAAGCCTATGTCAGCTTGGTTTTTTCACAAATTTTGTATTCATGGCCTGTAATATGTGACCTTCGCCAGAAGCACATGAAGAAGATCTTCAAAATTGATAGATTAGCGAGAAGATGGGCAGGAACTGGACTGCGGAACAACAGTAGTGTGCATGAAATGCTTCAAAGACCTTGCATAAAACTAGCCAGGAAAGTTGCTAGTAACAAATATTGTCACCCGTTGTCACAGTTTTTCACCTTTCGTAGCAAAAGCATGTATGATCTTCGACAAACAAGAAAAATGTTCCCTGTTAAACGTTCCTCTGCACTGTACACCAATTCTTTTGTAAAGTATTCAAAATGTGTTTGAGAATTTGTATCGCAAAATAATGTCATATACCGCTTTTGTATTGACAGTGAATAAAGCATTTTTTCTTTCTTTCTTTCTTTCAGTTCCATGACAAATATCTGCATTCATTTAATAATAGTCATATTTCCTGTAAAATACACCCATGGATGTAAGAAATCAAAAGAGTCTTGCTTTCATAAAGAATATCTTTCATTTATATCTTACTCGTATTTTCCGATTAGACAAGACATGTCAAATCAAGCGTGTGGCATCTCAGATCAATAATGAGGTATGGAAATTTGACCTTGAATCTCAGATCAGCGATAGAATTTTGACTTCAACAGTCAAATACAGATTGTTTCATAAAAAATGGATCACCCTTAAACATCGCCTTAACTTCAACTTTGTCCAACTCCGCCAAACTTGAACGAATTTCTCTGAAATTTGGAAGATATGTCAGTTGTGCTTACTAATATCATTGTTGGATATTTCAAGCATGAATATTGAGTTGTTTTCCTGTTATAGATAAAAAAGTAGTAGATAATTTGATCTTCATTTAGCAATGTTACACAAAATCATACCTCACTCTTATAAAGTTACATTTGTTTCCTTTGTTATGTAATATGTTGTTTTACAAGCCAAAAGCTATCAAGTAAAACAAAAATAAAGAAAATCGGTCAATCAGAGCCCGTATAGCACCATTATTCATCAACAATAATGTAACTGCTACATGTGATTAACTGGACTTCATGTTCCATAACTTCCTGACTTCGTTGCGGTGGTGTTGGCAGCACTCCTGATTGCTTTCAGCTAGAAATCTATCTCTTACCGGTTGAAAACAATACAAAGCACAAATGAACAAAAACGAGATCGCATTCACAAAAGGCAAAGTGTCAGTCTTGATAGAACTAGGGTTTACTTTGCGACCTACAAGCAAGCGACTAAATGTCCCTTACACAAATGTGCATCGATGGCATAATGATGATTTTCGACTCTGTCGTAAAGAGGGCTCTGGCCGTCCACGCAAAACATCCAAACGTAGAGACTGCCTAATTTTGAGATTTGTTAAAGTTGATCCAAGTCTCTCGTTAACTGAGATGGATGCACTAGACTCGTCTATTTCTAAGTCCACTATTCGCAGAAGACTTATTGAGTCGAATTTCAAGAGCTGTAAGAGGCCCTCTCAGATCGAATTATCAGATCAGCATACAAAAAGACGTCTCAGATGGGCAATGAGTCATTGTCACTGGCGAAATCAATGGGATCGGGTTGTCTGGTCTGATGAGGCATCAGTCCGTCTGAAGGATACTGATGGTCGATTGAGATTATGGATAAAATCTGATCAGGAAATTCCGAGACATTTACATCGTCCCCGGGTGCAAGGTGGTGCGACTCTACTGATTTGGGCTGGCATTTGGACCAATGGCCGCTCTGAACTTCACATACAGCAAGGAATCATGAATTCTGAACGCCATGTGAATGTTTTACGAATGAAGATTGGCCAAATGACAGATCAACTTGGTGATCCATCGACTTGGTTATTTATGGATGATAATGGTACGTGTCACAGGAGTAGTAGAGTCAACTTATGCAAGTCTCAATTAGGGCTTAGGACATTATCTTGGCCAGCTCGTTCTCCTGATCTGAATCCCATAGAAAATGTATGGAGTATTCTAAAACGTAACGTTCGTCGTTCACTGCTACCAACAGATGGCGTATCACAACTTACGTCACTGTTAAAAAGAGAGTGGAGAATGTTAGATCAGTCAAAAATCAACGATATCATCGAATCAATGCCTAGACGAATTGGTAATGTCATTGACAATAAGGGTAGGGCCACAAAATATTAGCTTCTTAAGAACCGTTACTGTATCATAGCTTATCAGATTATATAAGGACATTTAAATATATTAGGGACATGAAATAACATGAAAAATGCTTTCTGTATCATACCTATGTTTTATTTAGTCAAATTTTAGGATGATCCACTTTTTATGAAACGGACTGTATATCACTTCGTTTATGAATATCTAAATTCATTAATAAATCAACCAATTCCCTATAAGTAATTAACTCTGATGTACGCACAACATTAGCTATTGCACTAATATCTTCCATGAACTCAATTAGCAATGTGTACTGAGCATCGACCACTCGGAATCTTCGCTGTCCTCTTCTTCGTGAGCATCCATAAGCGCGCTCGATTCACATAGGGAACCCACTCTCACTCAAAGTCACATTCCACGTTTTGCAAAAGATGGCTAGCATTTTAGTGACGACCTTCTTTAACATCTGGTGAATTGAGCTGAGCTGGAGGATCACGAGAAATCTTCAGAGTTCTTAATTCGCGATGCAAAATTTTCGCTGCGGTGTTACTTGCTTTGTCACTTAATAGAAATCTTGCTGTGACAAAGGATCCACGCGTTACATGGAGTAATTCTTGCAGGAGCATTTATTTCAAATGTGCAAGTCGTCCCATGACCAGCACCCTACAGCAGCAATACAAAATCACTTTGTGGATTAGCAAGAACCAAATGATTCTACGGCTCTTCCCTGAATGTTCTATGGTATAGACTCCTCCAGTTTGAGTCATGAGAAAATCATGGTTACCTATGACTGGTTACCTTATGGAATAATTAATGACATGCTGATTGCTCATCACAATTTGCTACAACAGTTGTTTCAACCTTAAACTAAGATTTTTTCTAACTACAAGATTTTTGACTGATTGTATTGACTTTGACTCGATTACTTCCACTAGATAGTTGCTGAAGACAATTTATCAACTATTTAAATTTTGCCTCGAGAAAATTACCTCAATTACAAATGTTGAATTTATCAACTTTTGCAAGCTGGGGAAGTTCAAATTGAAATCCGCAAGAAATATAAGCGATTTATTATAAACGTTATGAAAACCTGTTGAAGAATCATAGTGATTTCAGACTGTTATTCAAGAACCTTTCATGTCTGCAACGCATAAGTAAACATCATTTCAAGACTAATCGCAACTCCAATTACGCATATTGTCAACTCATTGAAATACTGCTTTGGAAAAATTAACGGTTATCATGATGAGCAAACAGGTCTTAAATGGTCAGGAAGTTCAACTCTCCACACTCCATGGCGACAATCAATCATTATAACGTAATTGCATTGTTTAATGCAAATATTCCTTAAAATCTAAGCAGATCCTTCAGAGGCAACTGTAGTTGCAGTAGGTCGCTCCCGCAGATATATTCGCATTCAAATGCAGTCCACTTTCAGGACAACCACCACTAGCTGTATTTAGTAGATTTGAAGTATTCTCCGTGTTGCTGCGAGCAGATACATGCACTGCATATCTCAATACATGACTGCTAAAAGTTAACTGTTTAATTTGTAATGCTCTATAAAAGCTGAAAATATATATGTTGAGTAATAGCTTAAGTGGTAGTAGCCATGTTAACCCACAAATGAATGAAATGCTTTACTGACGTTGCTGCATAAAATGGGTCCCATGGGATCCATTGACTTGTTTGAAGTTGATTAAAGATAATGCATCTGCTGTATCTACAAAATCATATAAAATCGTTTGACGATCACTACGTGCAATGATTTTTATGAAATCAGTCTTACACTCATGAGGAAGTGTAGGCATACATGTACATTTATTGCTAAAAGTGGTATAACTGCTCAATATTTTTTGTTGCACTTAGTCTCTCGTGTTACTAAATTACTTTTTGCTAACTTTGTCATAAATTACTTTTTTTGTCATGTGGAAGTCAAGAACACACTAAATTTCAAGGATTTAGAGTAAAACGACAACGTTGATAGCAAGAACATCATGTCAGCATAGAAAAGCTACTGGTATCTCGGTTCGCATTGAAACAAAACACTCCGTTTTTGAAGAATATGTGGTGCACAAACAGTTTTGTTACACCCGATACTAGACACGAAAAGATACTCTGTCAGATATGTAACGATAGCATCTCTTCATTCTTGATTTGGGGACGAGTGATTGGTCATGTTCGACATTTACGGAGAGTGGATTGATACCACATGCTAAAAGTACATTCTGTTCATGACAAGATGAAGCTCTCCTTTTCCATCAATGCTGAGCCAACCACAAGCTAAGTTGTTCTAAGAACAGTCTCGTTTTAAGTGACCATAGCGTCTGCATTATCAGAAATTTATTATTGAAAGATCTGATGCAGGATTCAAGCTATCTCATGGGGCGAAGAAAGGTCAATTGCATAAAATGGGTCCCCAGGGACCCGTTACTTTGGTGTAATGACATTGGTATGGTATTTTTCAATCGTATGATAAGAGTATAATGCATAAGCACTTTATTTAAGATTAATGAACGATTGCTGAGGAACACATGAAGTAACATCTGCAGGTAATTCATAGAGCCAATATAATAACAAAGTAAAAGGAATAAAGCTGGGTCCCCGAGGACCCATTGTATGCATTCGATGGTTAAGTCAATGCAGCATTTCTCAACGCTCAATACTTTGATGGGCCCAGTTTTTCTTAATGAATAACTCATGTTCCAGTTTAGTTAACAAATTGTTTTTGCATGATCCGCATAAAATTTTGAATATAACCTTGAGTGCTAACAAGCATGATATGAAGCATGTGGGTGTATCGCAACCTTCTTATATTTTCAAATATTTTCGATGATATACTCAAAGCCCATTGAACATGAATGTTCTCTGTTGGTGGCCATTTGAAAACAACTTTCGAAAAATGAAAAATTCATATAAATCTTTTATACGAGCGTACTGCCGGCGCTTCGTCCGTTCTTGTTGTGCAACGGAAAATAAGGACTATTCAGGTAAGACATTTTTTAGAGGAGTATGGTAAAAAATATTTGGAAAAGGATGCGTCATGGATACGTCTGCGGTCAAGGAACATGTTGTGCCAATGTTGTATGGCATCATATTTTCATGCTGTTCTGAATTAAACGCGGTTGATATTCAAAGAACTGTGAAAAACGAAGAAAAATTGCCAATGTTTGGTTTTAACAGCAGTAGTTTTAAATATACCAGGAGCATTGATTGGTCCTAGCAAACGGAACATTAATGGAATTTTATTATTCCTCTTTATTATCCCTTAATTTTAACATCAATTCCTGTCATTATGACCAGGCGAGAATAATTAAAGTTCACTTGTCTCAAATTTCCAAAAGTGGCATGTCATGCTATTACATGTGTCGTAGAACGTCCGCAAATTCTAACCTGCAATGCTTTGATGGCAGACAGATTGATGGAACAGACACTGTGTATTGAATTTTTCCTTACTTTAGACAGAACCCTGTATGTCTGCTATGGATGTCTAAATACTGCATACTTGCATGGCATTTTTGCCACTTTTTTATAAATCACACAGACTTAAAAAATATTGTCTAAGCTTATACCGGTAATTATTCTTCATCTGCACATGTACATGCACTGCATATGTCATGTACATGTATATTTTGATCATCAATTCAAAACTTCTACTGCTCGGCTGCATCAAGATTTTTAGGCAATTGCATTTCTTTGCATTCCATTGAGATATTTTGTCCTTTCAGTTTCTCTCTGCTGTAAATACAACCGCGGATGAGAAGTCATCGAATAATTGAAGAAAAATGGACATATTTGTCTTGCTTGAGGACGTAATTGAAGCCGCAATTTCGAACATTAAAGAGAGAATTGACATATACCTGTGATATGAGCATACTGTATTGTAATATTATGTCAACTTATTTATATTTGTAATTTGATTGATACTTTGTCGAATATGCAGCACGTTGTCCATAAATAAGTCTCACAGTTTTCATGGAATTTTAGTTTTATCTTCTTCATGAATATTAACTTTTCCACCGACAGTGAGAAGGTAGTTTGAGCCGATGCTGCTGTATTAGTAAAAATAAATGAAAAATTTTCGCGGTCGACAGCCTTGTTCAAGCTACGGAGTTGAACATGTAGCTGACGGGAAACTTCCACCGACAGGTGGAAATCTTATCTGCATGATACCAGCAATCTTCATGGAAGACGAAGTAATGATATTTGCCAATTAAGTCATTCTTTATTGTACACTTGTAGTAGTAGTCCTTTCCACATTCCTACTTAAATATGATTTAGCATTTTAGCTGTTTATTTACACTGTATGTAATGCAGTAAGTAGCCTGCTCATCCGCACCGCTAATATTCTATACACATATTTGAAATTCATGAATATATATGCAGCAAGTCTATTAAGTCAATTTATTTGCGACTTGCATTTTTTACGAGGGACATTGCGTCCCACTCCTACGGTAGAGATAGAGAGAAATTTCAACCGGTAGTTCAGGATCCAGCTAATTTCTGAAATATCGTCACAAAGGACATTGAAGATGCACCCCTCGGACTCTTCCTGATATTATCGGCGCACCGGTACTTCGTGTTTGATGTTGTGCATCCGAAAAGATTGACTAAACTGCTGAATTTCTTGAAGTGTCCGTTTTTGAACAGAGACGTTCAAGTAACTCCGGCAAGATTAATTTCCACTAATCTATGATTTAATTCAACCTATTCTTCTTGAAATTCAAATTAATAAAATGTGAAAAATCGAAATATAGACAAGTATAATGTAAATGTAATCAACATAACAATAGAACTAATATTAATTTAATAATAATATTAACAATAAATATAATAAATATAAAAGAAAAATAGAAAAAACTTTGTTTTTGCTAAGACTCATGCGTTTGTTATATTTGGTGGTATCTCTAAATGAAAGTGCATAAATATTTAAGGTACGTTTATAATTCGCTTTGAATACCTATTTAGAGCGAAATCAAACGACATCGTTAAACTCAGTGAAATCGGTAGACAAATAGGTCACCGATATTATATTTCAACGATCATGTATCCAATGGCAACCGAGTTTAACTACATACACTGCACAGCGTAAATATATCGGTGGACAACTCTGTGGCGTCAGAATTATACCGATACCTGAAGCAGTGAAAATGAAAGGTAGAGCCGATGTAAATGAGAAATTGATATGCGAAGTGCAGAATCCGATATCGGAAAGAAGCAAAGACATCATCACCGACTAAAATCGATGTCCATCTGCAGTCTACAGATGATAGATCTGCAGAGTCTACAGATTAATGCTGTAGATCGTCAAGACATGCTTAAAAGTCTGCAGAGCCACCGAGTTGACTATAATTGGCCATTTACATGGACCAATATCGATAGCCTACATAACTGCGCATGTACATGTATGTGAAATGTAAATTATTCGCATCAACAGAAATAGGCTCGAATATTTCAAATAAGTAAATTCACTTTCTTATCAGAGAAGTATATTGATATTTAAGTTAATGTAATTTTGAGGAAGTTCTTTCATAAGTATTATGACAAAATCATTAATTTCTCCAAAGAGCCATATTTGATTTCACAGGAACTGTATCTTCGTGGTATTAGTTTTACAGGAAACCAATTTTTGTTTTTCGGCGACTGGTTTTCTGGAAAACCACTAGATTTGGTTTCTGGAAAACTAAAATGGGTTTTTCTCCAGGGAATGGCTGAAAACCAATTATTTAGAGTGTAGACTAGGGGTGACTTTTTAATCGCAATCGCATCGATACGATTAAACGATTAATAATCGCATCATAAAGCGATTAAACGATTCATCGCGCGATTAATTTCTTATATAATTTCAATATCTACAATTAATATATCAGATAACAGTATTATTGTTATTATGTAACCTATCACTGCTTCTCAACGTATTGTTAAGTTTTTATTCCCATGCACAATCACTTTGCCTTTTGTATTGATATAACCAGGGTGTCCACCCTATCTAAGAAAAAAAATTCACGTACAATTCACGTACATGACAAAAAATTCACGTACCACTATTTCAGGCCTATTTGCCCGGCAAGCGACAGTTGGTTGAGTCAAAATCATTCAAAACACTACCCGCAGCAACTTCTCAAAGAAATGCAGCAATGAGATCTTTACAGTAGAAAGATAGTTGTTCTTCAGAACTATCTTGTATACACACTACACACATAATAATGTAAGTGCATTCGATGCTGTTTTGAAGCCATCATTTCACAAATAAATGGTATTTTTGGTTACTCAATAATCTCTAAATACAACATAATTCACGGATATAAAAATCAAGGGTAATAATAATAGGGTTTGTGTTTTTAGATTTCTAAAAGCAGATTAAAACTAAGAATATTAGTGTGCATATTCAAGGAGATAACTTTTTATTTCTTTTAAAAACATCAGGATAGAAACAATAGACTGAGTCCACCATAGTAAAAAAAAACTAATCAATCTAAAAGTCTTCCAATAGTCGGCGCTTCCGTTGTGCACATAAGTATGAAATTTCCGCTTCCCTCTCATTCTCCCTTGCCTCATTCAATTCAATAGCTTTCCTTTTTCGATGGACTTCGGTGCAATATTTAATCAATGAAGGGATCAGTTCAATGAAACGTTTTGCAGCGTCAAGATTTTCACACCACCTGATTCGGCAAAACTTTTTCGGGAACTGTTTGGACCCAGTGATTTCGATAAATTGTGCTCGTCTAAGAGGCGAATTTTGAAAAACATAATGAGAGGAGGACAGAATTTCGTCAATTTTCCAGCCACATTTTGTATGACCTAATGAAGATGCTCCATGAACAATGTGCAGGTCACACGAGCCTAATTACAACAAAGCAGGAAAGCCCTCAACTTTTCTACGACTACTGAGCATTCGCATAAGTGACCAATTAACATTTGGCCCATCCATGGACACAGATGTCAATCTCTTGAGTCCTAAAGGTTCTAAAACTCGCCATAAAGCATCAAGCAAGTTTGAGACTGACGTGTGATCTAAAAATTCGGAACTTAGACACTTTGTTACAACTTGTTGATTTTCTTTCTTCCAGAATCGAACCAAAACATCCATCTGAGAACGGTAACTTATTTTATGCTCTGCAGGTCGTCACAATTTGATGTTTATACATGTAGTTCATGGTGATATATCATACGATAACTACATCAGACTGATCCAAAACATGATCCAAGTCAAATAAATGACTGAAGCCATCCATACATTATCTAGCACTGTCAAAATCTGCAACTGACAACAAGCAGGAACGACACAGTCTGACCATTTTTCACCACGCATGCATTTCTATCTGTAAGTAATACAGATCACACGTAATGAACGTTTGAGTCAACCGACCCAATTGTTTGCTGGACTTGGCCAAGCATTGACAATTTTGCGTAACCACATATGCATGTACATCTATATATGAGACTTATAGAGACAAAAAGCCCTAGTATATGACTGTACAATACACATGTATACATCTATTACAAAAAGCGTAAAATAATTCAGGACACAAAGATGTCAAGACGCTGCTTACCAGAATTTCACAAATTTTTATTGTCTGAACCCAGACCCGTTGTCAGTAGCGGCTATATCATATGAACATATCTACATGTTTATGACTTTCTTTCTTGTAACATACTTTTTTGTAGAACCAAGTCAGAGTTGGTGCAACAACGGAGGAAAAAAAAATTTAGCACATGTAACAAGAATCAGTGGATATCAAGTAGGAGTAAATAGCAGTAAATACTACTATCTGCGCAACTGAGCTGAAATTCACGTACAATTCACGTACACGTTCGCATTTTCCCAAACTTCACGTACAATTCACGCACATTTTCATAATTTTCAAAATTCACGTACAATTCACGTACATACGTGAATTTCACGTACAGTGGACACCCTGTATAACTTATATTAAAAGTATGGGCGTAGTGAATAAAGGTTGTATAATTAACATTGAATGTATGTAGGTCTGCATGTTGATTATGAAAAGGTATTTTACTCTAAAAAAGAAATTTATATTTATGACTACATTGTAACATGTATAAAGCCAGCGTAATTATGACCCCATTATATAATGCAAAATGAAATTAAAACAATGAATCTCAAGGAAACTATAATGAAAGAACAAAGTTGAGAAATGAATGATTATTGAAGTCGTTTGTCTCACAGAAATCTCTTCAACAAAAGTATATGGATATAATTACAAAAATGTCACTCTTCACAAAACAATTTGAAAGATATGCACAATCTATTCATTCACTCATGACTCACCTATTTCATTCATTTTAATTACCCTTACTCGAGACCGCCTATATGGATTATCAGTGCAGTCTAATGCTACCAGAAGACTAAAAATAAAGCATAGTCACCGAATCACAAGTGAGTCATTCATTTCCACACTTTTCTGTTCCGTACTGGAGAATTCCAAACTTCACACGAAACGCATTAATAGAATAATCGATTGAATAACTTGATAGAAAATTCATTCATTAACACTAGCCTACTATCTAAAGAATCAGCAAAATGATATAAGTGTTTTTTTGCATTAGAATATAAATGCAAAAAACGATTAATCGCAAGCCTGCGATTAAATGCATTTCTTAAGTATTTGAAGCGATTAAACGATTAATCGCTTTGCGTCCCTAGTGTAGACAATAAAACTGGAGAGAATTGGATAGAACTGGAGAGTGACAAGAATCGCAAACCGGCAATGTTAAGACAGCATCAAGTGACATCCATCACAGAAATCCAATAGTTTTCTGTACAATCATGAAATGTAGCTTGATAAAATTTGATTAACTGAAGTTAACAGGTAAGCTGATGAGATGACATGACTGACAATGAAATTACGGAAAACATTTAAGTGAAAGCAAAAGAATTGAGAGATAAAAAAAAGAAATAAGAGGACGAGGCGACGGCGACAAAGATATATGTGAATTTTCAATTTTCAAACCTACATGCAAATGTGATATTTTTGACCTACTTGACAATTTACGTATGCACCAGCGACTAAATCTACAACTTATCAAACCCAAAACCTAAAATAAAGGTCAATTTTACAAGAAAAGATGGTAGCGAGTGACATAACGTGTCCATTCTCATACACGTACATTATTTTATTCAATGCTTACTTAATATAAAAAGACAAGTTTATATTACATAATCGGTAAGTGTGGGGCACACTTTTGGTCCCCATGGTGCAACTTCAGAAACACTGAAGTGAAGTATCTCATTAGTAGAATTTCGTAATTCGGTGTACTGTAAACCGGGAAATTTTCGAACAGGCTGTATTTGCGCGAATCCACTCAACCACTAGAATAATAATACACCCTCTGGGATAATCAATACATATCGGAAAAATTACTTGCAACCTTTGAGTTGTTACATAATTTACAACCATAACTGTGGTCAAAACATGTCAATGGATGATTCAACGTGAAAAATACATCCAGGTGAAAGCACAGCCTGATGAAATCCAACACATTTGTTCTGTTGTTCTTGTTTAACGATCTGCGATGATTGCGTTTTTTGTAATGTTTTGTTGCTTGTCTCATACGTTTAATGATAGCACTGTCATAAACTACTTAAAGAGTTCTTAATTGGTAGAACATAACTATAAATTATGAAAGCAGGTTGTACTGAACACTACGGTTATATAATCTTCTCAAAATGAAAACTGTCGCGAAAATGTTCCGATTTAATTTATCTCTTGTGTAATCTTGTCTTCACTACATTAAATTCATGAACAAAATTTAGGAAATTCAATTTTGAAATATTGCGGCCACCTAATCGGTTCTCATGCATAGTAAATAAAATAGAAATTGATACATCTTTCAGGACCCAATTATAGATATCGTGCCATTACCGTGAGTCGCCCATCAACTGCTTCAATCGATCCATATCGGTAAGACAGTCTCCTAATAATCGCTGCAGCTCATCCCAATCTCCTCTGCGTCGTAATTCACGCTCCAATTTCTTCAACTCCATAAGTCGACGTTGTCGCTCACGTTCTGACATCTGTCTCCACGCGTCCTCGCCCAATTGCTTCATTAACAAATCAGCCAGGAGTTTATCACGTAGGTTGTCGTACTTGTTGTCCAGAGCCTAGGAAATAGGTAGGTTTTAGGAATCATCATTATCATGGTTATGAATGAATGTTTTAACGTCACTACTCCCCCTTACTGGGGGCTTGGAAGGTACTGACATAGTCAGACCTTTATCAGGAGCGTTGTGGTAGTTTTAGTCCCGATGTCCTTCCTGACGACTTCCGCTGACACTGTCGGGGATCGACCTCTGGAACAGAGGATCGCTAGGCGAAGCACTTAGCCACTGTGCCACTGAGACCACAACCACGGTTGGATTTCTCATATTCATTCATCACATCGATGACACAGTTACTCAAGTGATGCCAAGTCAACAAGTACATATGAACATAGACGTGCGGACGCCTTCGTCGATTACCTCGCCCCTTTACTAAAATAGTCAATATCGATGAACATTACCTGCTGTGTATATTTCTGTATTTCTGTAGAGTGTATTTCTGTTTAATTTCTGTAAATATTGTATTCCTGGGTATTTTAGCACAGCCGCTGCACTTGCTGTTTAACAAGTCGAAACCAATTCTTGAATTATGCAGGTCTCACGAGTAGCTTAAATATTGAATCGACCATGTTAAATCAAGAACCGGTTAAACTCAAGAATTTTAACATTCAGAAGAATTAGCTTATATCATTAACACGAGTATGTAAGTATAGGGGACACACTGTGCTGTTAATGATTAATGATATCAATCACATAATATACATTAATGATAGATAATATTAGTTAATGGAAAATTTTTTCCATGAACAAGATCAATACACTGATGCTTCAAGATATCAGCGCCATACATATTTTCAAAGGATGCAGACTATGTTGTTTCGCACGGATACGTGGGCACTGAACAAGTGCAAGCTCCAACAGTGCAAACAATTTTGAACGCACAGTAAACAAGTAAACATTCAATTTAGATATATTCTAATCCTGTTTGGATTCCTATCCTAGAAATCAGTGTACAACAAAATTTGGCAGACTCAACTATGATATAATGTAAAATACGCAATTTTTAATTCAACGTGTCAGTTCTTCCAGAAGAAGCATTACCGGCTGTCAAGACAAAAGGTAGGGCCATGGCCCGCCTTGCGAACTAATTTAATCAGATGAGCGACGTGCAGCCTTACTTTCACTCTCCATCTGCGGTCGTTTCGTGACATTAATTTCGTTTAGAATAACTGCGGGCTTCCGCGGGAAGGACTTTGCCTACATTATTGCTTGCGTTTCAAAAATGAGAACAAGTTCAAGAACAAACCATATGTAATGTTCATGTAATCATGTTTTGTCAATTATATTATCATCATTTCCCTAAATAAGGTAGCATGTTTATTCAAATACTTAGCTTGTTTTGCATTTTGATAAAATCGTAGTGAATCGTAGGTCCCACATACAATGTGTAATTGATGCGCACTATACACTGAAATTACGTTTGTTGCGCATGTTGAGAACAATTTTTATTGCTTAGATTATATTGCCTAGGTTGAAATTATTACGATGGTGCTGGTTTTGAATAATAGGATAGTCCGTATTGCCGGAGTAGGGTTCTGCTGCCATAAAACATCTTGAAATAAATGATTTACAGCACATTTTCAGCGTTTCCATTCGAATGTAGAATTATACTTGTTGAAAATTAAACTCAAATCTAATATATTTTCTGGGAGCTTATCTTATTGGTGATGTACCTGTAGAGACGAAAAGAAAGCCAAGTCTAAAATGAGCGCGGTCTTAATGATGAGGTAGTGGTTGGCTGCGGCCTTCGTACAAGAAAAGGTTGCGCACCACAGAATTTAACAATCTGAATTAGATAAATTGTCAAGTCAGGTACTACAGCACAGTTAACTTTTTTACAAACATTTTGTTCTTAAAATGATCCATGTAAAAAAGGCAATGACTGAATTCCTCTTAATGCAAACAGAACTCATTAAGAATTCCATCAAAAATAGTGAGACAAGTAAAACAGGATATTGCTTTTCGTTGGTAAATAACTTTTAAACCAAACAAAGATATTAAAGTACCAAATCGTAGATCAGTACCTATCAGTAAACGCCAAAGTCACTTCGTCACCAAGGCAAGTGCATATGGCTGAGGTCCTCTTAAAGATTCTAAATGAGGTGCACACTTTTCGGAGGTAAACACAGAACTTCATTTATGCTCTTTCAATAACGAGTCAATCAGGAATTAACGATATTTGGTGAATACGTTGGAGTGCGGATTAAGTGATATATTAAATCTATCGTAAATGGCCTAGTCCATACATTTTCTACTTACTAGGCAATCAGGGACGTCATTGATGAACAGAAGAAAAAAGGACCACCGTACACATCTGGCGGTCTCATTATAGATTACTCCGCAATCTATGGATGTGAAAGATTCTACAATGTTCGAAACTCAGGCATAACTGATCCCACCTTAATGCTCATGAGATTACCATGATAAAGATGAGAATAATGGGTTATGAGACAACAGAGAGCACGTGCCGTCCATCATCAAAACCCGTCCAGACATGCAAACCCTAGAAAAAGAAGCCTCTCGTTGTTATGATTTCACCTCTTATACATGCAAAAAGAAGAAGACAGAGAGTTATGTTCATCAGTTATTCATAAAGCAAGTGGTTGAGTCCTTAAATTAGCGATAGACATGATAGCTAGATATAATTTTGAATATGTGAAGGTATTGATACTTACATCCAGCAAGTCTTCATCAGACCTTCTCGTGAAATATTTGATGAAAACTTGAAAGACATTATCACAAACTTCTTTCTTTCGCAGCCGTCTTTGCAAAGCAATTCCTTTCTCCAAAGCGTCATTATCCTGAAATACATTTAAGATGTGGAAACATTACCGCCATAGATACAGTGGCGTGATTTGCTATTCCAAACTTCTGAATCTTGCATATATTTTCACGCTATTATTTTTCATGAAAAGTGCATAGTAATATTTATCTTTAAAAAACAATATTCATTTATTATTTTTAAACAACGTTTGATAACTTGTATTATTTCTCAAAATCTGTAACTATTTGAATCAGTTCGATTTATCCGCTAAATATGATTATCACTCTTATGTCTGGCCTTTAGTGAAATGTCGTTGAATTTTAAATTCACATCCTACATATTAGCAAAATAGCATTCGAAAACAAAACGCTGGTGAACCGTTTATTCCAGAATATAGATAGAACGAAAATCCATTTTTATGCCGTGTCTGCAAGAATATATAAAATGAATTGACAAAAAAAGATAAGAATGACGATTCGTATATCTGCAAGCTCGGAGTATCATGAAGAACATACTGCAATTCCAAAAAGCTAAATTTACATTCGGATGTCATTATGAAATTTGATGTGATTTATGAAGGATTACTTTAATATTGCGTTATTTATGCACACTGAAACACATCCTTTTACAAACCAACACAATGATAAAGCAATGATTTCCGTTATTCTCCAAAATCGCATAATTTTCGCGACACTATCACATCACCGCACAGAATGTCACACGAAGTAATTTTGTAGAATAAAATGGCTATGATTCATATTTTCAATGAGCAATTATCACAGGAAGCGGAGAATTGCAGCTTACCAATGATGGATTTTCTCGCAACAGATTGTCTAAATCCATGTCTTGGAACATTTGAAGTTCAGACATTAGAAGCATTAAGATGCGGTTTTGATCAACTTTTTTCTCCTTCTTAGAACCATTTGACTGATTTTCTTTCTCCTTTAGATGAGATTCCAACATGGTGTAACACAATGCTCCACTCTCCTCGAGGATAGATAAATTCTCAAGAAGATCGTCTAAAGAATAAAAGAAATGCTGAGAAGAACTATCAATGTAGATAAACAAATAAATGAATGGATTTTTTTGACTGGATGAGAGACGTCAATGTAACAATATGATACTTTTCCATCAGATCGATGACTTTCGGTCGCACCATGCGATCATCAATAGGCATAGTTGGGCGCAATCCGTTAACTTCCGTTAACGGAAGTTAACTTTTAACTTTCTAAAAAAGTTAACGATTAGTTTAACTTCCGTTACTCTGATGGAAGTCCGTTGATCCGTTAACTTTTTTTAATAAATATGCGGCTGAGACCTCAGCTGATGATGTCAAGTCAACTATAAATACAGACTTTTGAAGGCTGAGTTAACTTGCTTCACCTTCGTTCATCGTGCACTCTGACAACAACGCGCGGCATCATACAGAATTCGTAATTCGCATCGGTATTTGCGTGAAGCCATTCTCTTCACATAATGAGGCAGACAATGTCGGGAGCGCAGTCATACAAGGTCACAAGAATCGATTCTATTCCCCAATGCGGTCTCATTTCGTCTACGCGCATGCTCCGAAATGCTTGCTATTCATGCGCGGGAATAAGTGCATTTGACTTGTGCCCTGAAGTGCGCAGGAATAAGTGTAAATATCATTAATCGTGTTAAAGTGTTTAATCCTGATTAATTTTTCAATATTTAACCAAGTTAACACAGTCTGTTTTTAATTAACTTTTGTTCACCAAACTCGCAAATCGCGTGCAACTATCCTTTTACGTGCAACTATTCTGTGTAACTACAGTTCATTTTTTTTCTACAGATTTTACAGATTTTTAACACAGATGTTTAAAAGTTATTCACTATGTCTCTTTCGAGAAAAGCTGCATGGATAGCAAAAATGTAGGCTTATAAGTTTTCACAAAAGGTGTTTGGGACCCTAGCCGAAGAAAAATAAAGAAACTAAAATAGCAGGAAATTTATCTGTGAAGACACTCTTAACTAAAATACGATTTTAAAGATCACATAAAATTTAACGAATTAACGGTTTAACTCTAACTTCCGTTACTTTACTCCCAAATTAACGGATTATTGTTAACGGAACAACATTTTTTAATTAACGGAACAAAGTTAACGGAACTAACTTTATCTTTAACGATGCCCAACGTTTTCAATAGGTAAGTACTATCACAAATCCACCGTAGATACATCAAAATGTTATGTCATAACAGAACAAAGTCAATGGGAACGAAAATATGTCAATGGGGATACTCTGTGATTGTAATATCACGAGTCATCCCCTACAGAAAATAAGAAAAGTTTTAAATAAATGCATGTAAGAATGAAAGTAGCTCAAATTCCACCTACGGCATTTTTGAAAGCTATCACCAATTTGACTTAGAAAGCAAATTGTGGAGAAGAAATCTGCGTTGAGAAAGTGGATCGTGAAAAAAGCAATCTAGACAAAGAATTCAGATACCTCTAACTGCTTGTAGTATTCGATGAAGGACTTGTGAATTATAAGCTCGTCTGCTAAATTAGTTTTGCCTACGCGTCCTTTAAATAGCAGTCATTCACCTTTGGCGCTCAGCACTTGGGTATATCTTCGATGTTCAGCACTCGGGTTCAGCCCTTTCTATATCTTCGATAACTTCCGATATCCAACAAAACAATCTCAGTGTTTTTGTTTTTGAGCGATCTCTTTTCTGACGACATCCAAGTATTCGCTTACCCTCACCGAATTCACGAACTCCGACACTACTCTACTCTTGTCTTGACGAGTTAACATCTGAAGAAATCAGTACCTAAATCCGATTCGCCGCTTCTGAGTATTCATCAGGCCCACACTGCGCGCGCTGTGGTTGCTCCCGATTGATGGTCGTGTGCATTTGAGGCAGCCTCCTCGGTGCATTTCGGCCTCCAGAAACATGCTCCTTCTAGTCGAATTGAAAGCCTCGACATCGCTTTCTACTACTCGCATATAATTGAATTATATATATATATATATATATTTATAATTGAAGGAAAATCGCAAAATCGGTTATTGATGCTGCCAATCTTAAATTTATGATTGCGCTTACCTGCTGATCGTCGCGTAGTGCGCTATAATATTACCTATAAAAAAGCATTCAATCGATACAAGTACTTCCCTCTTCTTCTCAAATTGTATTGCTATGTTGATATGTGAAAGCATGCAGCTCACCTTCGCCACAGGTCTGAAGATCCAATTCCCCGCGCCTAATTTCGAGTTGTCGGAGTCTCTCTCGTTGTTCATCGAGTGACAGTTCTTTAGCTGATTCGATTAAATCTCCATAGTTTGCATCTTCGAACAGTTTGAGAAGAAAATCGCGTTCTCCAAGATATTTTTTCTGAACTTCGAACCAAGTTTGCTCTCGAGGTTCAACATTTTGATCTTTAAAACAAAATGAATTAATATTATTTCCTGTTTGGTCAGTGATGATGGTATGTTGGTACATGACTATTATGGCATAGTGTATGACAAGGCATATGCGAAACTTTATGGACAGCCTGCATATAATGTCTAGAACAACATGACAGAAATACAAAAGCACAAGAGCTCCCTTGTGGAAAGCTTTTTGAGATGGTCCCTCAATGACAGAATTGGGCTAAATTGGTTCGAAAAGGAACCCTTCAGCGACAGCAGCGCGACCCCTGCCGACTCGAAAGGCGCCATTCACTTAGCACAGTTCGAGGGGATTCATTGAGAATTTCGTCTAGCTGGACAGTCCTCTATCTTCATGGTTATAAGCTGCCTTTCTCAAAACTTGGATCTCATTTGATCTGATGTCAAGCAATTTAAGAAATTTCTCGACCAGCAAATTTAGCTGAACCACAAGAAATCGAGCGGATTCTCCGCGTCGCCAACCTGTCTTCTTTTTTATCATGAATTTCTGAATGCTGATGACGTTTTATGACATCGGACTATTGACCCTTACAGCGACTTTTTTTACCTTAATCTTTGGAGGCAATGAGCTTTCAAGAGGCATTTTTCACAACCATATCGATGCACGCACAGTGATAGTGAATGTGCTGTCCATATGCGCAAATCGGTGTGGTGAATTGGTGAAAAACCTTTATATTCTGGAATTCGAGATCACTGATATGAAATTGCATGCGCAAGATGAACAGATATAACTGTGAGAGGAAAACCCTGCATCATTATATTTTGAAGTAAAGAACGAAAAGGCTATGAGGCATAATAATGAGGACAAAAGCTGAGATTGATAGTGAGGAGTATACGCACGTGATATCAAACGTCATAATAGAGTGACAATCTGGCAAGCTATATGATTGTATGCTATTCATACGCTGCTATTTGCATGTTTGATTAAACGATTTCTTTAAGCATCTACTCACACAATCTGCCTCAAACTTGTTCCAGTGTTGTACATGAGAATCAGCAAATGAACCAGGCGATGCGCAACCCAAAATAACATTTTAATTCATAGGTTGCATCATTCGTCGGTAGCAACATCTTATTATGTCACTTAGAGAAAAACTCAATCTCAACATAATTTACCCCAATCAGGCCTTATCTGTCTAATATCATCTGAGAGTTCATTGTATCTCTTTGGATGTGTAGAATACATATAATATATAATATCATACGTGGATATGAGACATTAATACATCATCAATCAAAAAAAGAACAATCTTCAGATTTGTGAAGGGTCTAGTTATCTAACTTAAAAATGCTAAAGGATGATTCGGTTGAAGTAGGCTGTGAAATATTAATTTCATACAAAATATAGCTATTACTTACTTCTTCCATGCCATTCATGATGTTATGGAAGGATGCTTCAACCTGGTAAATTCTTGTTATTAACGAGTGTTTGAACAAAACTGTAAGTTTTTGGTCCAACCTTGAATAATGCATAATTCTGAATCATTTGACGTATTTGGATGGACGTGTGGCCTTTCAACGCGACTTGTTATTTTTTAGAACTGATAGAAAGGTTTTATCATGATATTGGCCACTGAATATAACGAATAGATCTTATACGAATGATCAAATGAATTAGGTTTTGGATGGTGCTGACCTAGTTCTGATGACACCTTCGGGCTCGATCACACAAAAAGATCGCTAGAAAAAACAATTAGCCTCTTCGCAGTGTCACGGAGACCCCACTTCCTAAAAAGGTCCATAAATTATGTTATCACGTTATCTCCGAATTTCTCGGCTGATCAAACATTTCCAGAATAAACCCGAAAGTTTGAGATGACATCATAATATTGATAAGGCATGAGACGCATGCATTTGAAAATTGTTCAGTTATTTGATCAAATACAGCTTTGAAAGTTGGAAACAAAACTTGGCTGTGGCAATTCACTATTAATGGATGCCGACGCTATGGGCTCCGCTGAAAACACGAAAACACTTGAAAAACGTTGTGAAAACACGAAGCACGTTTATCTAAGCGACCTGGTTCCATCACTGTTCCCCATTAATGAATTTCAACTTACCCCAAGTCTTTAACAACTTGTTAAGAGGTTCTACAATCAATAGGCCCATATGAATTACCTCAAATATTGCTTTTTTGTGCACGAATTACCCTTCTCATCGAAATCAAATGATTGACGAAGAACAGACGAGACCATTTCAGGATTCCTCCGTCTCATCTTCATCCTTTCTTTCGTCAAATGTTTAATTCGCTCCCTGTCACGCTTCGGACGCCTGCCAGAATGATTGCCTACATCTTCAATTCTTTCGTTTAATCCAACCGCACGAGCACACGTTGCGAAGTCTTGTTCACACTGCGCCCAATGTGTTTCCACGTACAAACGGTTGAGAATTTGCAAGCGGTGAACGTCGGTAGGAGATTTCTTCAAATCCTAACAAGCAAGTTGATGTGAGGAAACTCTCAAATTCGAACTTCATATAAACAATCAATGTAAATATATTTCTAGTTGGGAATTCTACAATATTTGAGAATGTCTCTGGAAATACCTTAATTGTGAAGAGCAAGAATGACACCGGCGAAAAATAAAAGAAATTATTTTTACTTATCCCAGCAAAGAACACGCTTACAGACAATGACGCACTGGCGATAGTTATAGTGAAATATAGAACCCCTTGATTTCTCATTTCTCTGGCCAATTTATTCCTTCCTTACTACTGTATATATGCATTTTTAGCATCATGTTTCATGCTGAATTTTCATCTACATACCTCCTCTCTACATGTCATGACTTCAGTGAGTTATAAGCGTTGTAAACAGGTCGCCAGCGTGAGCTTCTGAAGGAAACGAGGTCGAAAATAAAACTTTCACAGAAATATGTACCCTATGGCCATTGCGAATCTGCCCACCTTCGCATTTAGAAAACCTACTAATGTCGGCAAAAACAACATTTAGGCCAATTTTAGCCACAGTGTACCCCATTCTCGCATTCATCACCGATCAGAAACGTGATAAGACATAGCCATGACAAGAGATGATTTGAAGACATTCCCATTGAATTTACTTGTTTTCTTTGATCCTGCATATCAGAAAGAGGAGAGATCGCAATAGCCATCGAGAAAGCTTCTTTGAAAAGTGAGGGTCATTCAATATTATATTGTTGGTGGAGGAGCCCTATTAGTCTTGATGGTGGGCGTAAGATCAAAAACAGTTTTTTAATCAGACGAGCGCTTTCGAGTGGTCACCGACCACCACAATCATGCCTCATGGTAGAATTGAATAGAGTAGGTATATTAAGTAGAACAACAACTCACTATTAATGAAATTCCCAATTTGCATACAGCTCCGATTTCATTAAATTAACTCTACTTGCTACGTAGTACCAAATGGAAGATTTGCAATGTCCTACTAT
This sequence comes from Prostheceraeus crozeri, assembly GCA_907163375.1. Taxonomy (NCBI): domain Eukaryota; kingdom Metazoa; phylum Platyhelminthes; order Polycladida; family Euryleptidae; genus Prostheceraeus; species Prostheceraeus crozeri. The sequence continues at coordinate 241,819 of CAJQUW010014145.1, read as the reverse complement.
TTTGGAAAAGTTAACGCGGAATTGACAGATCAATCATGATAGCAATGCGGAAGAAAGATTAGTGTTTTACAAATCCCTCGAGTCACAAATACTTAAGAGTGGCAATATTTTCTATAATTAACTACAAGACTCAGCCTTGTTCATAAGAGTATCTAATTTCTTATGCTTGATCATGTCACAAACTACCTGACACTGAACATGGAGTGCGTACTCCATGACACAAAACGAGCAAAATATCATTATCAAAGACAATGATTACATCACTTGCTTCAACATATACACGTAAAGTGTTCGCAATAATATTCAGATAAAAATGAAGCTTAATGAAATGACATGTAAAAAAATTGAATTAATCCATATGTATGAAATTGAAATCTTGCAGAGTGATGATTCAACCATTCATAAATCAATTATAAGCAAAGATTTTTACTGCTTGCTGAATGCATTCAGCTGGTTAATAACTTGGAAATGTGTCTTAACCAGGCTTGACATGATGTGGGACTTCCTAGGGGAATTCCATCCCATAGGAATTCCCATGGGATGGCAATAGCAATTTCAATTATGGGCATTCCCAAAAAAATGTGACATACTCCAGTAGAAGTGAATTATGTTTTCGCAGCTGTGCTGTGCATTTTCATAGATGTCATGAAAAGTTCGTCGAAATATCATGCAAGATTTGATACTAATGAGTTATCATTTCTACAGAAAATTATGACATGGCGTGATTGTGAAGTGGACATTCACATTTTATTTACTGCAACAGAGGCTTTACATCTTAAATTGAATTGGGAAATAGAAAGCAACATAATGTATGCTTAAAGCTTGCAAGTAATATAAATAAGTAACTAAATGTTGAACACATGATAGTAAATTTCTCAGAATGATTAAGAGTGAGACTACGGGTGCGCGTGCCATAATAGGCCAGGTTGATTTTTCTGAATTTGATCCTCGCACATGTAGATGTACATGGTCTATTTTCAAACTCGAATGTATGAGCTTATGCCTATTGCATGAAACTACTTCCATTCAGATTGACTAGGTTCCGGTATCACATGAACAGTAATAGATGCAAGTAGGTTATCCACTCGCAGCGGTTGGTAGGACTATGTAGGGACGTATCTGTAGTAGGTCTATCATGTTGATATCAGGCTTCATATATTGATAGGGTTTTTAACTATTTTAGGCAAAGATTAATTGGGCTTAAATAGTTGAGACAATGTACCCATAAAATGGTATATCATACCCTCTAATATGGAAGCAAGCTTAGCTACACTAAATGCAAGCTTGCAGGGTAGCCTGATATCATGGTTTGAAGACCTATCTGTAGAGGCCTTTGCTTCAAGTAATCTAGTCACATATATGTAGCTATATAGTGAGAGTCAGCTCCACTGTAGAACTTAAGACTTGATGTTTACTTACTTCTCAGTCATGTACACGGTAGGCACGCAGTGGAATATAATGTCCCCTAAACTAAGGGTTTCCTGTCAGCTAAGCTTATCAAACAACTGTTTGGTTTATGGGAATGATAACAGGCAATAATCATACATTTTGAGAACTCTTGTGGGAATGGGATTTCCGATTGGAATCTCGTGGGAATGAGACGAAAAAATCTCGTCCCACGGCAAGCCATTAAACGAGGCTGTGACTTATTTGCATCGATAAATATAGCTTGAAATATCACAAAACATGAACATTTTCACACAGAATGGATACGAGTCATTTTGGATCGAATTCGAAGATGGCATATATATATATATATATATATATATATATATATATATATATATATATATATATATATATATATATATATATATATATATATGCATGTATATTATATAATGTGTCAGATCAGATGACTTTTGTAGTTTAGAGGCGAAACCAATCCGATTGCCAGTACATTCAAGCTTAATGAAGAATTTTGTCAATGTCTGTTTAGTGTTTGGACGAAAAATCAAAATATCATTAAAGCAGGCTAAAAATAGTCTGACTCTGGAGGTCAAACTGTACACTGCGAAACATTTAAACTGAACATCTCTCCCACCACTTACCGCAAGCAGATAAGCTAGTTCAGAGTCTTGACGAGCTCCCAAGTCCGCAAATTCATTTGTAATTGTCTCTTCATTTGCTCCACGCAAATAATCATCTTTTTTCAACTTCTTGTTGTCTGCTGCCATGTTTATCCTTCGTTCTTCGATTATCTGACGACGTTCTGCAACTTGACGAAGGTCTGGACCCATTACCATAGCTACGGGTGGCACGTGAGCCGAAGCTAACGAAGCGGATAACGATCCCAATTCATCATTACGACCGTCGACTCGAAGAACAGCTTCTTGTGCGATCAAATCGGTGATCTTGTCCTCTTTTTCCTTCTCAGAGAGATCTGGTGAACAGAGGCGATTGAAAAGATGTCGTCGTATAGCATCATACTTCCCGTTGACTAGTTTGGTAATCAGTTCATTTTCGGGAGCGGCATCCTTCATACCAAGAACAACTTCTGCGATTCCATCGAAAGTTTGCGCTTCTGAATCATCAGTGATTTCACGACGTTTCTCTCGCAGCTCGTTTTCATTCTACGAAGACAACAAGTGTATTTATCTTACCTGACTTTTCGACAAGCAAAATTCTTTCAAAAGAACGATTTTGGCATACATGCTATTGATTAACTAACTTCCCCCGCCAGTAACTTAGACAGTTCTCCCGTTGGGAGAGTTTCAGGACCATCAGATGGACACTACTACAATTCTGATCTGAATCATGCAGTGCACTCCGGATAAGCGGGTCAGTTTGGGAGCGAGATTTCTCCCCGCTTATCCGGAGTTCCTGCTTAAGCGGTGTATCAAATTTCGACCTCATTTTACCCAAAAAAATACTACGTACGCTTAATTTTCGTTCTTCTATTGATATTAATGCTTGTACCTACAGGCCTACAGATTCCCAATACCATTCCATTTTGATTTAGGTTTAAAACAGAAAAGCATCTGTGAATATCACAAAATAAGTATATTATATTTCCCTGAGGTAGAGTAGCAACTCAGTATCAATTGAATCTCCAATGTGCATGCAGCTACGATTATATTAAATGGACTCGAGTTGTGACCCGGTACCAAATGTGAAATATGCAAATTTTTGCAATTTTGAAGATATTACCGTTGAATTGACTGATCATGACAGCAACACAAAAGACGAAACTTATAATACTTATATTAACTTATTTACTTTATTATATACTTTCATATTAAAACTCACTTATGGTTGGGTCTTGATAAAAGTACTGAGTGCTGAAACCGGTCTACTTGTCTATAGATTTTAGAAACAATTTCGGCTAAAAGAAAGGGAATGCTTTTGTTCAGCAAAATAATTGACACGAAAGTTATTTAACTGAACACCCACAGAATCCATTTTTTGATAACATAGTGCACTAATAAGCTCGTAGGAAAAATGCATATTACACAGACCTGGTTAATATGAAATAAACATTTTACTCTGCTTTAAACTAACGATGCAATACTCGACAATTTATTGTGACACTTTTTTTGACAAAAATCTTAAGAAGAGCGAGAAGGATCAAACATTTTCTAGCTACCATAGACAGCGATTGCATTTATGAAATCAATGTTTTCAATGCTCTATTATATGCTCTAAAATGATGCTCGGTCATGTAATTTCAACAGTTGTGAGCTGCCGTTGGTTATACGAAAACGTTGTCTTTGATGGGCGAATGGTGGGACAGTTAACCTTTAAAATTGCAGGTGATAAAACGGGCGATAGTAAACCGATGTCACAACAAAAATTTATTCATTGTATACTGCCCATGTAATCGTGAAGGAATTTCACTATCTTGGTGATGTGCTTTGCTGCGAGGGAGGCGCCGAACAGTTCGTGCTAGAATCGCGTCAGCCTGGCACAAATGGAAGGACATCGCCAGTTTGCTCAGAAACCGGCACATTCCACTCAGGTGCCGAGGTAACATGTTTAACTCTTGCATCAGACCTGTATTTCTTTACGGTGCTGAATCCTGGAACCTCACTCAACATCTGGCTCAACAACTCCGGTCATGTGAAGGAAGAATACCTCGCTACATGAGTGGCATTTTACTGTCTGATCGGATCGACAACGATACCGTGGCAAGCAGGTGTGGCCTCACACCGTTGGACGAAGTAATCAGAGAGCGAAGGCTTAGGTGGTTCGGTCATATCAAGTGTCGAAATATAGATGAACCAATCAGACAGGTGCTCGACGTGATGGTCGAAGGTTCCCGTCCTCGTCTAACATCTTTAAACCCTAAACCGAAGAGGAAAAGAAGACGTTAAAAGGAGAAAGTGAAGTAAGTAAGTAAGTGTCCATGTAATAGCAGGTGGGGTTCTCCCACATGTAATAGCAGGTGTCTGTAAAAAAAGGTCTCCGGCATTGCACATTAAACGTGAGACCTAAATGATATTTTTCAAATATTCAATGAAACTTCACTCAGTCTACTGATTAAAAGACTGTAAGTAATCCTTCATTTTGAAAAAAGGATGAAACAAGGCAATATCCAAAAAATGTGAAAAGTATAAAGGTATGACGGCTGACACCCCTAGTACTGATAGCTGATTGCCGCTTTCATTGTGCTGTATAACAATTAATTTTAAGACTTGCAACATTTGATGTTTTGGATGGAAAATCAGTCTTCATAAACTGGTTCCTTTTTGATTGTCAGCGAGGTTATCTAATGATAGATATTTATCCGACGCTAATTAATGTAATTTAAATTTATTACCGCTCCTGCTGATGTAATTGGCTTATTCATTCATTGTATTTCTTCAGCCAGGTTGTCAGTTTGGTTCTCTAATTGATAAGAGAATTAAAAAAGATATCGATGGATTCCTGAATACAAATATTGATGTTGTAATGCAAATCTTAAGAATTTTATGGTGAATCTACTTTAGTTCTACAGAAACAGCTTACCATATTGATCAAATCAGCGAAGATGCTATTAAACTTTTGATTTTGAGCTTGAATTAGATCACCCAAGAGTGAGGATCGTGAGTCCTCTTCATTCATTTTTGCAGCCTTCCTGTTTGCGAGTTGCAATTCGACAGCTACAATAGGAAACAATGAATTTCAGTCAACTTTCAGACATATAAAGAACACAAAACCATAAACAATCATGATAAATGGATAAATGGTAACACTAATTGAATTATTTAGCCATACATTAACGCTACTTGGTAGATGCGAAGTAGATTGAATGTCACGGCCATTTACTTGATATCTAAAATGACCTAAATATCCTCAGCACTCACAGCTATTACTTGTACTTATGTACTTTGTATACTCTCAAAACCTGAAGCATTAAGAAAGAGTTTTAATGTTTCAAATATTGCTGATGATAATAAACATTATATGCATTTGAAATATAGTCACTTTACCTTCTCGCAAGACGTTGTGACTTTCTTCTGTTGCCGTCCTCCGCAAATTTGAATCGCTCTTCCTCCACCTGTCACGCCGGTTACAAAGATTTCTCATTTTCTTTTCTCTGCCAGCAGCTCCACATTTCATCGCCTCATCAACACCAGACGCGGTTGAATTGGCGTGAAGAAAATGTGCCATCGCCTGTGATAAGGAAAAACTCATCACAGAGGACTGTGTAGTAACATTTTCTTGAAATATCAAAATCTTTTGATCATTGATAATCTTCCGACGATGTTGTATTCATGAATTCTATATGTATATTCCTGATTGATGCCGCTGTCTCACACGGAGGCCTAGTGAACAGTATTTACAGAATAGAATGGATTTTAGGATAAAAGATAAAAGTGTCGATTACTATTCAAAATGACATCATATTTGCTTATGTTTGAATAATATAGGAATATTTCCATTTCCCTAAGAAATATATCTGATCAGCATTTAATGTATGTCTTCTTCTATAGTCAAAGCATGTTTCAGTCATGTATTGATACCCTAATTAGAGAAAAATCAACAATGCCAAATGTCGTTAATATCATTCTATTTGTATCCAGAAAGACATTCTTTATTCTATGATAACGCATAGTTTTTGTTATATTTTTTGTTACTTTTTTACTTCTGTTACAACCATTTGTCTTCCATCTGTTTCATTTCTATTTTCAGTATGTTTATATATATTTTTAGCAAATCATATCTTTTGATCATCCAATTGAGGCTTAAATTTTTGCTTATTTTCATTTTTATTATTCATAGTATTTTATTTGATCTATTTTCAAATTTAGTTACTTCTCGATTGATTTATGACTATATTCTAATTCATTTATGTGATTGTGAACACGTCGACCTCACAGCTACCTACATTTGAATATCCACGTATATACACATTTGTCGTTCTTTGTGTGAACAGCATGACAAACTTTGCCTTTGATCATTTCATATTTTGTCTTCGAGTATGAGTTTGAGTACTTTATCTAATGCAACAGTATTTACACTTAAAGATATCCGCACACACGCATAAAATGATCTTTTATTTCATTAATATGATGGTGAAGCTATTGCCACCGATTTAATTGCTCAAATCGTAGACATCATATGCGGTCAGAATCAAATTAACAGGACCTGTCATACAGTGTGACTGCTACATTTCGCAGAAGAGAAAAAGGGAGGCTAATGGAACAAACATCGTTTTCGGTTTACAAATAAATCTCATGTTATATCAAACATGAAAACAACACGAGCTTTTTGCAAAATATCTTTTGCGGGTAAGTCTTCTAAGATATGCCCGATAAAACATAGTTCACACTCAATATACAACAATAGATCACAGGAGGAGAATGTAGCAGATTTACATATACTGTATATATCAAAACAATACACGCCTAGACTTCGGTCAGGATTAAATTTCAAAGGCGAAATTGGATACCCAGTCAACATAGCTAAATCGGATCAACTGCAACTTGGCAATAATTCATTGTCATATGAAAATTAGACACGGCTCTGCATGCAAAAACAGGAACGGAACATGACACGAATTGAAAAGTAGCTCAACTCACTATGCTTAACTCAATACAAAACACTGCCGGGTTTGAGTCACAAACGCAGGATTTTCATTAATTTTGAAATCTTCACATTTCACTATTATTCCCTATTTTATCAGTACTATGCAATCTCTCTATTTTTATATCAAGTAAATGATTTAGCTTTTCTGAGTACATTCACTTGCGCGCATGATGAAGTTGCCGATCGGCGTTCATAACGCTTGAGAGAAGTAATTTATTTTTACTCAAAGATGTCTATCTTCAAATATCATGAGATATTATAAATCGACCTTCAAGATTAATCATGACCATCAATAACTCACCTGTCTCTCGTTTTGATCACGTCGAGACAATTCCTCTGCAATACTTGCTAAGAGATCAACTTTTCCCTGTTCTGCTTGATGGTCGGGTATGATTGGCGGAGAGGGCAAGGAAAATCGGGTCTGAAGTGGTCCAAGATCTGTTTCATTGCTCAATCGACTTCGTGCCAGGGTCTGAGCCATGTGCCGATCACTTTCGAAGACATCTGCATTAGGTTCAAATTTCTGGATACGTTCCTCCAAACCCGTTGCAACAAGGGAGTCATGGAGCCGGTGGGAATCAATGTCCGACAGAGAATCTATCTGTCGCGTTAACTGACCAAATAAGATGAGTTTACGATCGCCGAGAAGCGAATTCGGACCTTTCTCCGTTAAGCGACGCGCTGTATCATCTTTCTCTGCCTTTTGACGACTCGCAAGTTCTTTCAGTAGGTCACCAAGGTTTGCCGATCCTAAATGTAAGGAATGAGATGAATGCAATGAGCGAATCGAGGTGACCACCAGGGGAATGAGGAGAGAGGTGTCCGAAATGATTATGAACGATTACGGATGGAACTGTGGAATCTTTGTCACAAACTACGCCATGAACAACCGCAGGAAATGTCTGTTTTTGTTATACCACAAGCTTGCAAGAATAGATTAGAATTCTTATTGTGCACATTCGAACAGAGCATCAGAAGATTCATAATATCAGTATTAGCATGCACATGCTTCTTAAATCGTTGTTTTTTTGGAGCCCAAATTCGAAGATTTCTCATGAAATTCGATTTTTTATGGTACAATTCTCAGAATTACAAGTACTATATGATCACTGCAAATTATGTTAACAATATTGATTATAACATCGCTCTACGATATTTCCTTAAGTCAAACCCATGTTCATTTCTCTGCTTCACGTCGTTGTCGCTTGAATTCCTAAGATTAATTATGGAGGTGTCGTAGTTCACATTTAACTCAAGTATTACAAGAGATTTCACGAGTGTGGGCAGTTCGTAGAAGAATTGAGCATGATGTGGATTACTGACAGAACCGGCTGTCGGCTGAACATATGATCAAAATGCTGCAATGCCGGATTGCCGGTAGTATGCACGGGTATCTCGCCAGATTAACAAGTTAAGTAGCATCTTTTTGAGAGCTGTACAAAATGCCTTGCTGCTAAAATCACAACATGCGAAAAACCATAAAATCAGTGACAGCAAAAATACACTGTATGTCATTTTCACATTTAATCTGAGAAGACTTGACGAAAGTTCCCACTGTCAGAAATCTATTTACTTCCTTAGAATCCTGCGTCAGCTTCAAATAACAAAAACATAAAAACGATAGCAGTCTGCAGAATGCATGTAATCCTAAAAGAACATAGAACATGGTAAAGAAAATCAGCAGATATCTTGAGTCCCAATCGACAAAGGAAATAGAAATTGCTACCATCTAAGTAATAGATAGGGTATAGATTTGAGGTCATTATTTGCTATAATGACCGCGAGCCGAAGCCTCGAGAAGAAAATGAGAAGAGGAAAATTAATCAAGAGGTCTCAGCCTCTTTGCATCACTCTGTCTATTATGTGATGGTCTTTTTGGCTTAATCTGCAGCACTTCGCAAGGCAGGAGATCGTATTTGTTGCAACATCGCTCTAAGATCTTAAATTGTGACATACTTATGCTATTATCCCCATGTTGTTGTGGATGTTACCCAACACATGACTGTACATGATACATGATTGCATGTCCTTCCAAGCCCTTCCGAAAAAGTGTCTCGATGTGTTGCCTATACAATTTGCATTACACAAATTACACTGGAATTCAAAAACTACATCGCGACTGTTTATCAGATGAGGTTTCGGAACAAGGTTAGTTATGAGGGATTCCACTCGAGCACTTTTGAATACTGGAAGAATATTAGTCCCAACTTCTGCATTCAGCAGCTTCATATTGCCTCTGACAAACTTTGATGATTTCTCACCTCTGTCTCATCTGTCGAAATGACTAAATAAGACTTTGAGAAATCATCAAAGTTTGTCAGAGACAACATCAAGCTGCTAAATACAGAAATGGAATCCCAGGAGAGTGGAATCCCTATCGTTCTTCATGTTTCGTGTAACTTGAATCTCACCAAGCATATTAGAGAGTAAATTGATTTCTGATGATGGCCATTTCAGATGGTCGAAGCATTAAGATTGTCTGATTAATATTTTCAAAAACTCTACCCAGAAAATTATTTATAAAACTTCACATACCAGGATAGTTCTGGAAGAATCGTTTCCTCATTTCCTGACTGATCTCCTCAGCTGGACATTGGTTCTCCTCCATGGCATTGCGAAGAGTGGTCATAGCTTCGTTCCTAGCCCTGAGATCGTCAGCACAACGGCCCATCAATCCTTCTACATTATATTCGGCAGGGAGGTTGGATGACGGAAACTCACGAATAGTCTCCTCGAGATTACCGTCTCTCCGAGCACGACGCTCTTTCACTTTCATCAATTGCACACTCGGATCCCGATCTGAATCACAATGGATTGCATTGAAGATTATGCTCCTACACGGGCATTCTGACATCACATCAATTAAAATGAGCATTCGCTTATTCTAATTCAAACATGATTTTCACTAGGGTTGAAAGTTGCCATGTGGAAACATAGTCACAGATTTGAACAACTAAAAGCGAAGCAACCAGTGAAACTGTTGCTTCAATTCAATTTGAAATTGAATTCAGTCATTGCCTAAAAATATATACACTGAACTGATGGCAGCGGTTCATTGCTGAACAAAATTCAGCATGCATCTCTACCATTAACATAATTCATAATAGTGCATATTTCTTGCGAAATTTCCACTTGCGCTATGCATGGTAAGTAATGGAGTCGAGAGAAGTCGAAATATACAGCTTCTTTGACAGAATACAGAGAATTCTACTGTTCTACTGACAGTTACTACACATCAATTCTTCAGTAGAACATGCTGTTGTTCATTAAACAAGAAGCCACAACTCCAAGGATTGTTTTATTTACTCCAAGATTGAGTCGCATCCGCCCCAGCAGATGCTTCGGAAGCTTTCATTGCACCCTTTGACGAAGTTGCCAACATTGTATCTGAAGTGACCAATCAGACTGATCATGGAATCGCAACAACATCGCGAATGGTGAAGTAGGAGCTCTACTGGCCAAACATGATATACAGTATTAACAATTTCTTCAAAAGATCCAATTATGTTGGCGAGGCAGATCCATTGTGATGTATAAAGCTCATGCTTGGAGTTGCGTTGACAATCCTTGGAGTCGCATCCACGTCAACTTTGCCCACAATCGACATAAGGAAAACTGCTGGTGATAGCAGACGTATGTCTAGAAGCGGCAATTTGCAGAAATCGCGAATGCCACAACCGTTATCTATAATCTTCGGGCATTGTTCTCACGATTTGATTTCCCGAATACATCGATGTCAAGTAACGTACTAAGTCCGCTGGCGGTCAGCTGCACTCATGACTGTCAAACATTGAGTCCGGAATATCGACCTTCATCAAATGGACTGGCAGGAAAAATAACCTTAATTGACCAACATGGACTTGTATGGACCTAGGCCCCAAATATGGAGCATTTCTTTAATCATTGAACCATCCACATTTAATATGGGCCACTTTGTAAGCCTGCCAGCAGGCCAAGAAGGTCACAGTGTCACTGAGATCACTTATAACTACAGATGGTCAACAACAGACGATATGTAAGAAAACTCGACTATGAATCAAGACTTTCTGACTTGGGAAGACCGAGATGAAAAGATGGATCACTTTGAAGTTCGCAATATATCTCGTGAAGTATCCACTTCACATCTTCAGGCAATGAATATCATGATACATGGCGGACGATGAACTGTCGATGTGTGATTAAAAATCAAAAGGCAGCAACAACCAACAATATGTCGAATACAATAAAGAAATCAAGCTAGTAGAAAAATACAACACCGCCGCAAAACAAACATAGAAAAGTATACTACTGAAGAGACAAAGACAAAGTAGAAGCAATGAGACACAAAAAACCAAGGGAATGAAAGCAATTCCAGAACTAGGACCATATTCAAAGCTTATCCGCCACAGACACCCAAGCTTAGTCAATATGGGCCTTTATTGGGTTGCCGCTGTCCACCTTTTTGCTCCATAGCCCCTCCTTATAAATGCGCCGGTACTAGCCTGGCTCTCTATCGACCACTTTGGCTGCTCCCCAGTCCATACAATGCCATCAATGCAATCCAGTCCATACAATACACATCCATGTCCATGATGTGCTTGACGATCTCAGAGTTTTCATTTTAGTTGCTCACATTTCTTTTGTGTTCTCAGATACGTTCTTGATAGTTCTACCCGCATTAATAAGGAGGGGCTATGGAGCAAAAAGTTGGACAGCGGCAACTTAACAAAGGCCCACATTGACTCGGCTTGGGTGTCTGTGGCGGATGAGTTTTGAATTCTATGCTTTGAATATGGTCTTAGTTCTGGAATAACTATATACGATATATATATATATATATATATATATATATATATATATATATATATATATATATATATATATACACTTGTATACTTATATAATTGTGTAAACTTTATAAAAATGTAAACTTAAAAATGTAAATAAAATGTAAACTTGTGTAAATACTTTATATTATATACTTTTCTAAACATGTAATGATCTGAGTAGCGCCTGGGTGAAGCGCCTCAATCTCGGATGCGGTATTAAGTGATTGCAGAAAGCAGTCCGCCCTCCACGTGCCTGCGTTAAAGCAGTGCCTTCCTGGCTAATTCACACTCTCAACAGATGGTCCGGTGGCCTTGTGGTTAGAGGGTTTGCTTGCATGTCCTCTAGCTCCAACGTCGCTGGTTCAAACCTACCCACGACTGATGAGGCCCAACAGGCCGAAACATGTCTCGTGGTGGTTACATCTGTTGAGATTGGAATACTATACGAGATATATTGCGAACTTCAAAGTGATCCATCTTTTCATCTCGGTCTTTCCAATCTAGAAACCTTTTCAAATGAATCAAGGCCTTTAATGAAGTGGGTTATTAACAGAAATGGCACACGAAGTCTCACTGAATTATATAACGACATAAGTTAATGCAAACAGAACGTACCATCTGATCGCTTCCTCATTTCTTTCAGTACCCTATCACGGAGCAAATCGTATTTGAGATCGATGAGGGACATAATATCACTAGCGACGAGGTTTTGCCGGATAGGTTTCTTCATATCATCCAGTGTTTGAATTGTGCCATCATCATCTAAAAAGTCTTTCACTCCTGTGGTATCCCATCTAAAAAGTAAAAGAATAAATTAGTATTCTGTAAATTCATTTATCGTTCAAAAAGACAGTTTGTTCAGAAAATTCACAAGCTTAATGGTAAAAATTTGCCTATAGATGATTGACATCGTATCATTTGTAGATTGGGGGGGGGGGTGGGATGTCAGTTCGGTTCGGGGATTCGTGAGCCGAAGCGAATCGAAATTATCAATGAGCAACTTCTTAGATACATCGGTTGATCACAACAGGTGCTGTACATGTACTATACGTGTAAGGGAAGAAAGCAACTAGAGTTCATATGAAGCATCTTGTGACGATAATCGAAAATAGGAGCTGCGAACTATGAGTCCTTCTATAGGAATTCTTAGACAAGAACGAGAAAATGTGTGACAGCACTTAATTTAATGATGCCCGAAAAGTGCCGAAATCATCATATGGAGCTGAATACATGTCCAAATCGCACATGTCTATATGAGAATCTGTGCAAGTTCCCCATAAAATTTCTTGTTCACTGAATATGTACACTGTAGACTAGCAATGTGCGGTCGGCAAAAAATCAACTCAACCCGACCAAAGAATCGAAGAACTACCCGACCTCGACCTCACCCGAAGTTTGCTGACCAACTCGACCCAAACCTGAAACTGCTCGATGACAGCCCAAACCCGAGTCAGACCCGAATTCCATCATGGAAATTGATTATCCATATATATATATATATATATATATAGATATATATATATATATATATATATATATATATATATATATATATATAGTAAAATAAGATGAGAACTCAAAGAAAAACTCCAGATTTGCAAGCACTGACAAAACTATAACGACGAACGATTTAATTCAAGAACTTATTGATGTAAATAAACAGTTGACGTTGACGAAGGAAGCGATTTATCCAAATGTACATGTAAGTGAAGAAAATACTACTCAACAAGAAATTAATGAAATAACTCTAAAGAATGAGGCAATGAAATTAAAAAGAAAAATCGGCATAATCTGGAATGATATGTTGACAAAGAGAAAAATGGCATATTGGGCATACCTACGTAATAAAAGTCTTGCTGAATTGTACGACAAGTGGATTGAGTTGGATGTTCCCGTCTTACCAAGAAAATATCGAATAAAGAAAATCCGTGATGAACAAGAAACCGAAACAGACATTAGAATAGAAATGGCATTGAACAGAATGAAAGGTGAAATCGAACTCCTGAAGGTCCGATCGAATGCTGCATATGAAAACTTCCTTGAATTTGAGAATGCGATAGAATCAGAAATTTACAAATGCTCCTCTGGGAAACTGAGTGAAACATTATTGGATCTATGGATCTCAGAGTGTGAACAACAAAAGAATATTTCTTATAATAGATGGAGACACTCAGAGACTTGGTTATTGGACTACGAGAAAAACTGCGGCAATAGTATGTTCAAGGAAACTAATGATCAAAACAACACAAATTATTCCTATAATGAAAAGTATTCAAATTATTCCAACAAACAAAGGTACAGAAATTATTCCAATTATCAAAATGATAATAAAAACGGAAATCAATTCAGAAACAGACAATATCGTACCCCGACTAGAAAGTACGCATCACAACCAGAAATAAGGAGGAGAACTTATGCTTCTGTGACACGAGGAAGCAACAATTCAGAAAATTTCTCGCCACAAAGAAACACTTCCAACCATTTCCATTTCAAACGTTCAACTAATCAGAACAGGACGAATAAATACAACACAACCCACAAATACAGCACAAATTCCCAACCATATCGAAATGGATATGAATCAAAACAAAAGAATGAACACTATGTAAACCATGAGCAAACATTCTCTCACGAAAGGAACCGTAATGATTGAAATACTGGAAATACAAATTCTTTTTTAGGAGGAGGCAAGCCACTCTATGGACATCATCGAAACACTTACAGGAACACGAAATATATGCACCAATTATAGAAACTGATGTAGAGAATCTTCAAGAGCTACCCCCTTCTGAAGTTCAATTAAACCAAAATATTGGTAAAAGTGAAAATGAAAATAAACAATTGTCCCAAAAGGATGTCAAAATTATAAATCTGTCTACTGAAAAACTAACTGAATGTGAAAAAAGCGTATTATTTAGAGGACTAAAATTCACTCCGACACCACACAGAAACAACCAGGAACTCGCGGTTGATTTGAAATATTACTCGAGGAGATTGAGATTAACCGAATATTTTCATACTACTGAACAACAAACACGTGCAGAACCTAATAATTTAGTACAAAACAAATCATCATTTAATCCGCCAAAAGGTAGAAATCCGGTTTTGGATAATGTATGTGAAACTCTTGAAAACATTGATCTCACTGATGTAAAACCAATGCATACTAGTGGAAATCTTACATACAACGAACTTATGGCTTTACAATCACTCAGGAATAATCCTAATCTGATTATCAAGCAAGCTGACAAAGGTGGCACCATTATAATAATGGACAAATTATATTATGAAAGCAAGATTCTTGAAATGTTAAGTAATGAAGAATTTTATATGAAATTAGAAACCAATGAAGATAATAAAATCTTGAATAAAATAAAGAGAGCAATTCAATCATTTGGGTCAAATTTAACCAAGAAAGAGAAAGATTATTTGATAAAGTTTGAATATACAAGCAGCAATTTTTATGGACTGCCAAAAGTTCACAAATCGGACAGTATCAAAAAAGAAATATCTGAACAAAATTCAGATTAATTTTCCGTCCATCAGCCCATTGACTTACTTTTCAGACCAATTGTAGGGAGCCCAAATGCCCCTACTCAACGCCTTAGTAACTTTCTGGACATACTTCTAAAGCCTTTTTGCCTTCACATACAGAGTTACATACGTGACACGTATGATTTTTTGTCCAATTTGCCTGACCACGTACCTATCGACGCAAAGCTCGTAACTTTTGATGTGGTGAGCCTATACACTAACATTCCCCACGACTTGGGACTACTAGCAGTGAAATTTTGGCTTGAAAATTGTCCGAATATTATTGATTCTCGCTTTAATCATAATTTTATATTGGAATGTCTGAAGATGGTCTTATGCAATAACACTTTTACATTTGGTGACAACAACTATAAACAAATAAAAGGAACCGCTATGGGGAGGAAGGTGGCCCCCACCTACGCAAATTTGACCTTAGGCTATCTTGAGATACAATTAAAGAAGCAATTATACGAACTTTGGGGAAATGATATTACCAATCAAATAATGGATAATTGGAAACGTTATTTAGATGATGAATTTATTATTTGGAGATGGAATGCAGAAAAATTAAATCAATTCAAAACAATTCTCAACAACCTGGATGTAAATATTACTTTCACTATGGAAGTAAGCAATGAGCAAATTTCATTTTTAGATGTCCTTATGATAAAAAGGGAAGAGAAGATATATACGGATATATATTACAAACCTACAGATAGTCACCAATATTTGAACTTTTCATCGTGCCATCCACGTGCTGTAAAACGCGCTATACCATATAACCTTGCGCGACGGATATGCGTTATTTGTAGTGATTTATCGACGAGACTAAATCGACTGGAAGAATTGAAAACCATTCTATCAAAGCAAGGCTATCCAGTTTCACTAATTAATGATGGAATTTCCAATGCCTTAAAATTAAATCGTTCATTACTTTTGCAGACCAAACACAAAACGAAAAGTGACAGTGATTCTATAATTCCGCTTGTACATACATATAACCCGAGAAACACGAATGTCTCACCTGTCCTATCACATACCAACTCAATTCTGCAAAATGATGAAAAAACTAAAGACATTTTCAGAGACAACAAATTTATTAATAGCCGCAGACAATCAAAAAATCTCAAACATATTTTATGTCCTTCAAAATTTATCACACGCCAAGAAATTCCCATGGTTAAAAGGTGTAAGGATTCCCGGTGTGGAACATGCGAAGTTTTGCTTGAAGGCTGTGAATATAATTTAAATGGAACTATTTTTAAAATACAAACCTCAATGACATGCTCAACACAAAATGTGATATATGTACTTACCTGCATGGGATCGATCAATTTTACATTGGAGAAACAGGCAACACACTACGCGAACGTACTCGAATCCATAAAGAGCAAATTTGTCACCCGCAATACAGGAAAATACGCGTTAGTGGATATATTGATAGGTGTGGCAAAGAATATTTAAAATCTTTCCATTCTACAAAGTAAGGTGTGATGACAGCATACTTCGACGTTGTAAAGAACGATTTTTCATAGATAAATTTCACCCCACATTGAATAACCTGTGATTAACTTACCATGATCCTCCTTATCATTTGATATCTACATGCATGTATGTATACCGTCTCCAAACTATGAAACTTTGATAACCACTTACATGTACATATACATTGATTTCTATTCCTTCTATTTTCTTTGATACATATGTTAAAATTTGAATATCGTAAATTGATATATCCCTGCCTCTAAGGCTTAATTGATATTGTTCCTTGTTCAGCGAAGCACCTGAAGATAAGAAAGCGCTTGTGCTTGCAAATCTGGAGTTTTTCTTTGAGTTCTCATCTTATTTTACTATATTTTACCGATTACTGAGTTCACTTTTTTCTAATTATATATATATATATATATGAATTCAGCTTTGCTCAGTCATTCAATCAGAAAAGTTCAGGGGAAATACTAATAAATGTGCTCTTGATCAATCTGATCAATAAAACTCATTTGATGTTCAATAACCGCTCTATTACACTGTAGAAGCAGCACTGCATGAAAGTTGCTAAATGAAATGAGTATACGCCGAAATAAGTTTTTTATATTCTTTCACATTGGAATTTCGCTGGTCCACAAGATCGCAGAGGAAGCATTGTTTAATCACTTTTTTGTCACAATAATTATGCACAGTGCAGCATTTTGATTGTTATGGTTAAATGTACGTACGTTTATCTGAATGTCATGAAGCAAAATAAAACGTCAGTGGAACTTTCAGACTCCATTTGATTATCTAGGTTTTCGGCGATAAGAAACGGGATCTGTCGAGCACCGAAAAGCAAAATCAGAAATTGATGATGCATATGACAATACGATAAATTATCTTAGAATAGAAGCATGTCCTCAGACTTGAACAATTTATGAGCAAAAACTGCTACTCTGTAATCTTTATGATAAAATAAACTATCCTAAAAGTAATAATGAACCAATCTAATCTCAACCATCATTTGTGTCCTCAAAGAATGCAATACTCAGGTCACCTATTGTAGAACCTACTTCCTATACGTCCACCTACTTGTAGAACTTATAAGAGAACAAATTTTTTCATAATTCGATGCGCTCAACTGTATAACAAGTTGTATACCTACATCGTGAATTGGACTTAACACTGTCACAACACGTTGCTTTGCTTTCTTTCATTGAAGCAATCAATTTTGAATCATTTTTTACCTCCCACATTAGTTGAGATGATGTTACCTTGAAGAGCTTTGTTATCTTTTATGTGTTAAACTATGTCATATGTTAGTTTGATTTTCATTTCGTCAAAATAGACACTTATTTGACTTGACTGAATTCTTCTGAAAATCATAAAAATCTGGTACGATCCATGAATCTACGGATGAACCATGAAAAAATCTGGACTTCATATTGCATAGCCATGACAATAATGCATTACATGTATTCATCTGCAAGTAGCTGACTACATGTACCATGCTGATACGTCATCTAAAATCAAATCAGTGATAAAAAATTGCAAATGGAGTCACATCAGTAATTATGATCCTGATACATCGAAAAATAATATTAGCCCATCTTTCAAATTTATATGTCCAAATTCAAGGCTTTTCAAGTTTCTTTCTCAAATTTAAGGGTTTAATGTGATCAAGGTCGCGACACTCAGTGTGTTTATAAAATGCAGCTTGAATTTTCTAATAAAATGATGGCCATTCACATGTGACTATAAAGCGATACATGTACGAGTACACGTGTGGTGGAGCTACTGCTCTATGTACATGAATAGAAGTTGGCAAATCACTTGTTAGAAAGCATGATTACGCAATCTAATGTCTACTCGAGTCCACTAAAATTATCAATATCTAAAATACAGATTTTAATATTCTTTCCTCAGACAAGAAATTACACCAACAAATCTATCAAACTTTGATGACTGGGTGTGGATTCCTCCCGAAATACTTCGGTTCAACACAAATTCAAAAAAAACATTCTACTCAGTCCTTACCAAGCTCAACTATAAACTGACTTCCTTCTTACCTATACATACAGAGTAGCAGAACAATGTATTTGACAATCGACAACATATTTAACTTAGACAAACATATCAAGCAAGTTGTATTGGACGGAAATGAAAGAGACATTAAAATTTAACAAAGCATTGTAGGAATCCTACTAAACCATCCATAGAAAAATGCATCAGCTGATATTTAGAATTTTTAAGAGGAAACATTGCGTCCAGAATATCGAGTACACACTGCATCATCTGTTACTTTTTCACACGCTTTCAAAGAAACCAGAGACATAGTTTCGTCAATATGTTCATCGTAGACTCTTAGATAAGAATTTATTTCAAACATAACTACCTACGAGCATACTTGGCATTCAGGGGAGACCGCACAGAAATAGTGTTAAATAGTGAGTTGTTAGTGACAAGGTAATTCCAATGAGTGAATCAAACTTTTAGAGATTTGATAGCCTAACACTGTTTCTGGTCGGTCGCCCAGAGTGTTAGTCTACCAAAATCATTATGAGCAATATTCACTTTCAACTCGATGAAAACCCAAATATGATTACAAGTATAGTTTCGTTACATGATTATATAGATGAATTAAAATTGTTCATTATACATAGAATGATTATATATGTGTCATAGATAAAATGAAAATAAAGTGATGATTCTCAGAAATTTGACTTGAAGATCCACTACTGCTAATATGACTTTGCAAACAAGTTTGTCGTTACCTGACATTTTAATAAATAAATAGATCTTAAATGTGATTTACTTGACAACGACGCGTGGACAAAAACAAACAGAGATTCATGAAAACAATGATGCTAAGGCGATAAACAAGTGGCTGAAAATTCATGAAGATTGTACGTCCAAAGAGTTATAATTAGTCTAATTGCTGCTCTAATATAAGATTTAATTCATATCTGAATGCCATCAATTTTGTCTAGTTTCGTCACTGGTCTAGGCGGTCTTCAGTTAGGATCTGAATGAGGAAGCAATCCCGATGATGGTCCACACCATAGAAACGCAATGAACTTAAACAGGGATGCGGAAATGTTGGCGGAATGATGATGCACTCGCTAATCGCAACTAGGAATTCGATAAGCGATTTACTTCGCATTGCGACAACCGCAATGATCTTCTAAGTAATGCGTTACGAAGACAGTAGACTTTTCGAAGTACTTTTCGGACAGTAGATTATATAGTAGGCCCATATTATCGCAAAAAATAATTCGACACAAAGCTGTTGTCAATAGTGGTTGACAAATTTGTATCATATCAGAGTATCAACTCCTTCATTAGTTGTAGCAAGCACTTCATGCTAATTATTCAACGGAAAATCTATGAATCACCATTTGTAGCAAGTTTCACCTACTTATGAAGCTTCCTGCCCACCATTTGATCAGTGCGCATAAACATATCGTTTCTTTCGTTTTCTTCTTGCAACAGCTTCTCATCTGGATCCTGCAATGTGAAAATATGACAAGCATATAGAGAATTCAGACATCAAATTGCACATTTCAGTGAACCGGTAAGTTAATTGCGTGTTAATATGCAATACGCAGTAGTTGAACAAAACTGGATATCCACTCCAGGTAAGCCTGCAGTGATCCGCAGAAAGATGTCAGGACAGATTTTACACTCTATTTTGTTTCATTTATTATCTTGCACATGTATCTCGTATCTTGTACAATCAAGAATGTACAAGAAATTAGAAAACTGCATTAGAAACGTTATCTACCAAACTGTTGTCTCAACAAAAAGGCCTTCAGTCGATGCTGGCAAATTATCAAATATGCAGCATTGTAATCATAAAGTGACCAACGACTATTTCTGATGACAATTGTGATCATTATCATCATTTTACATTTTGAATGGATTAATTCACTGATATCAAGCAAGTCCCGCATCTTTTTGTTATGAAAGAAATTTCAGATACTCAACTACATTTAGACTCTAATGGCTAGCCGAACATGCCAACATGCTGTTCCAATTTTACATTTAGATTAAATTGCAATCAGAGTTGCGAGAGCGCCTGAAAATTGATCGCATCTGCAGTCACATTTCTTAGCTTAGTCTTCTTCTTTAATCATCGTCATAATATGACCTCATAGCACTTCTTAACACAATGAAATCGACTTTATGGATCTTGCACTAATACGACAGTCGTAATGTATGACAAATAGGAAATCCAATCTTCATGCCATTTTTAATATCGAGATTTCATAAATTACTGATTATCGTACAAAAGAACAACAACACATAGTGTGCATAGAACCACCTAGATAAACAGCTTGCACAAAGCAAACAATTCCTCATCACAAACGCTTACTTTCCTCCGAAAGTCAACCGCACATTCACTCAACAGACCAATACAGAAACCAGCGCACGCTCACCCACATGGTTCTCAACTCAACGACAGCAGAGATGACATCGTCGACCTCCTGGCCACAACCATCTAACCCACACTCAACAGCAACTCGCCTATACGCCTCGTTCCGGCCCACAACCAACAGAATTCATCCCCAGACACATTCGTCGCCACCAATCTCACATCCGACCACCTACCCATACTAATCACCACACACACAGATCTCAGGGCACCCACCACTCACCAACATAATCACAAACGCTCATGCAATCAGACAAGGTCGACATGCCAAAAGGGATCTAACAGATCAAAACACCCATTCCACCCATGCACATCAAACAGGCCGTCCAACAAAGAAACAACATCCACACTGCAGACCCAAAAGATCCAGAACTCAAAATACTCAACACGGAAATCACAAAAGAAATCAATCACCACAAGCAAAACACATGGATCAACAAAATTTTCCTGGCTGGTCGCACACCAAAACACGAAGACTCCGGCGAAGCATGCACACACAATAACAAGGTAAGAAAACCACCCAAAAAAATTGCAATCAACTTCTTCAACAAACCTCTTCACCATGCTAGAAACAGCGAGCGCCTTCAACAAGCACTTCACCACACCCACAACCACACAAAATACGAAGACAAAACAGGAAAATCGAAAGACGCGCACTTCGCCTCAATACCGCCAAAAATAAAAAGTATTCCTGACCGAACAGAACAAGCCATCTCAGATTCTTCTAACAACAGTCCTCTTGTGCCAAAACAAAATCAACAAAAAGCACTTCAAACAACTCGGCCCCACTGCCATCCAATACCACACAGACACAAGCACACTCTCACTCAACACCAACCAGATACCCAGCATCTGGAAAACAGCCTATATCACACTATTACCAAAACACAAAGACATTCATCATCACACCTCGTATCTCTCTTCTGTTGCTATAACACTGGAAAATATCATCCCCGCGGTTGTCATAAAATTCGTCCCTTTGCTGCCTTTTCAACACTTCTTCAAATAGGAACACTCCCAGCCACGGCACTAAATTAAATTAACATATAAATAATACTATTAATATATCATATAATATATAATTAACATATATAATAATACTTTCTGGCTTCAACAGCAAGAAACCACCCATGCGCACAATCACCACAACGCTGGGTATGACGAGAGCAATCAAAAGTTTGCACACATACTTACCCACAAACTGCCTCTTAGAGATGGTCACCCTTTCAAGATGGTCCACTCCATCTCTTTATGCAAGAACAACCTCCTCACAGAGATTAAAAATCCACCACTGGGAAGCACGCCACACCTCCACTCACACAGCCATCCAATGTGACAACAAAACAATACACCAACAAGCGCATGCTTACAACGTCGGTCACATATCTAGCACAGACGAAACAAAGAAGTCACTAACTCAATGCTCTCAGCAGTTCACAATATTCAGAACAAACACTCGACAGACGCACACGCTGAACACTCGCGCAACTTCGCACCAATAAATCACCCTCCTCTAAAGAGTATCTACACAATATAAACTCCTCTGACCATTATTCTCCTCTTTGCACCCTCTGTAAATGCAACCGCCAAATACAAAACATCTCTTCACTTGCAAACATACACACAGCACTGGGGCCTTTGGGCGGCAGGGATTATCGGAAATTTAATTGCTTTTCCAATCAATTAATTGCAATTGAGATTTCTGAGCAATCAATTAACTGAATTTGGTATTGGTGAGGAATCAGTCAACCAAATGAACAAACATTATTATCATATCAATTATATTGTGAATCCATAAGTCTTTATTACTTGCGCCGACACTGTAATAATATGGAGCACCTATATAAAATCATAGAATACCTGGAGGTATTCCACGAAGAAAAATCGTCAAATCCAACAGCGGTGGAGAAAAGGACGCTAAATGGATAAAGGGCCTACAGTGAAAGTAAAGTATGAGTTATGACATCACAATGTATACGGGTATGTTTGCTATGTACACGCATAAATGTAGGCAGAAATTGCCTACTTACGGGTGCGGACTCACGGTGCTACCAACGGTGCGCTCAATTAACAAAAATTGAGTGCAATTTAACGGCGATTTCCATTCAAATAATTGAAATTCATTTTGTGACCAATCAATTAATTGAAATTTAATAGATTTTTTATAATTCCTGGCGTGGGGAGCTCAACCGTCGCTGGGAGCGGGCAATTGGTCTGCCGACACCAGACGGCCCTGAACCTCCACCCAATAGCATGGAGGGAGGTGGGTCGACCCCATCATCACCATGAGGCATAGGCCATCATTTATGGGTATTTTTGTGTGCCAGTGCAATCAAAGGCGGCTTGTGGTCTATCTTAAATCTCCAACCTACTTAGCCCATTAATAAGCCACCTATAATTCAACAAAGAATTTATGAAAATGATTTTACGTGAGATTTATAATAAGCGAAGGTCACAAGTTGTTAGTATTTTAAATGGATTACTCCGATTTCATGGAAATTACATTACTTACTTCCCATTTTTCAATCTCGTCCAAAAGCTGCTTGTCAATGTTGTAACGTTCTTGCTTTAGTCTTGCAATTTCTTTTGAAATACCGTCATTGTTCAGAAAAGTTCCTCCGACAGGTCGGTCAATCAACCAAAACTTTACATCATCGAACGCCACCGGCGGAAGACGATCAGGACGACTATCAAGAAAACGATTCCACCATTCCAAAGTCATTTTATCACCGTGTGAAGCAAATAGTAGAAGCAATGTATCTTCAACACTGATAGTTCGCTCCAATCCAGCTATTCCAAAGAATGTCCATCTGTTGTCAAAATTACACGCTTTTTAAAAGAATCATGTTCAAATAATTGCTAGATAACTATTGTAAGTCCGATGTATTTTATTCAAGAAATCATTCCCCACGAACTAGTTTCATATTATATGAAAACGAGAATTTGTGATGACTAAATCGATTGAGGAATATCCTGCGGAGATGATAATTCTTCAACATTCAACTATAATTGAATATTTAATTCTTTCTTGGTAATTTAGATTATTCAATTGAGTATTCCGAATGAGGACTGAAGACGTTCATCAAAGCCGCATCTTCATGAATGAAAATTTGCTGTGACTATTGGATGAAACACCTCAAGATATCTTTATCGTGCTAACAAATTGAAATTGACCACTCCAGGCTCATTAACAGGTGAATATGGGGATCGCAAGTCTACTAACACTTCTCCCCATATAAGTACACTTATGATCAAAGGAAATGGAAAGTGCTTTTCTGTTTTTAAGCATTAAGAAATCAAACATGTTTATTTAAACCCAGAGTGTAACCGAAAAATAAATGATAATATACATGAAGAACGGACAATATGCAAGAAAAATGGCGGTGAAAGTATAATGGCAAATGTTAATACAAACCAATTGGTTTGAGTGATAAGTCACAGCTATGTGGGCGCGAGGAGCGAGAAAAGATCGCCTCCAACTGGTGGCATCGTTGGCGCCGACATCACCAACTGGACCTTCCTGGGCGCACACGTGAGAATGATCCACATCAAGAGGGGCCAACAGCTAGGAGCGCTCGTTCTGATGTTACCTCTCACCTGTTGATCTGCATCGTGCCCCGCACTGGAATACCTAGTTCGCTGTCTGTATCCTACCTCTCACCTGTTTCTTGTGGTGGTTCCCCTGACTTGACAGAGCTCTCCGGATCGAGACACGAATGCGGCTTCATTCGACTAATATACCTGATTACCTGGCCGTAATGGACTCAAGTGCTGGCTCATCAGCTCGATGAAAGAACTTCTTCCACATTCTTGTCCTCTTCCTTCTTTCGGCCGGGACTCGCCCAATGGTCGGTGGGACCCCGTCGATCGGCGACTGCTGAGGCGACGACTCCAGTGGCGACATTCGACTATCGCACGAACAGGCTCGCTGTCCGTCGTCTCGGCTAGCTTCATGCCTGCGACTCGCATCCTGCATCATTACTCACTCTTATTCCCACGGACTCTCAGACTCTGCTCTGCTCACCCCACGAGAGAACAGAGGAGAGACTGTGACGACGGTATAACGTTGAAGACTGTGAAGATCTTGTAGAATGTGAATAAGTGTAGTTCTTCACTTATTTTTGGTGTCTCGGTGTTCCACACACCAGATGTCACTGCCATAGGAGCATCCCCCCTTGTAAAATAAAATAATAAATAAATAATAAATAATAAATAATAGGTAAACCTGGGTGACCGTTGACTCAAGTCCTGCCAGGCGCATATCTTTTCAATGGTAATTTGATCTAACGTTAGTTCATTTAATTCATTGTCACTTTCCCAGACTCGAAAGCCGGACCCTCCGTACTGAAATGCGGCCCTTAACCAACTGAGCTTAATGG
Organism: Prostheceraeus crozeri; assembly: GCA_907163375.1. Classification (NCBI taxonomy): domain Eukaryota; kingdom Metazoa; phylum Platyhelminthes; order Polycladida; family Euryleptidae; genus Prostheceraeus; species Prostheceraeus crozeri. Next base: position 216,185 of record CAJQUW010014145.1, on the reverse strand, counting down.
AGCACACATTATACCTTGTTCGTGGCCATCACATATTAATCTTTCTACAAAGATGTAACATCCAAATTCAAACCTTTGCCACTTACCTCAATTCCTCTTCTATTACACGACGCCGCCTTAATTCTACAAGAATTTTGGAAAAGTTTTGTGAAGTAACTCTTGCTTTCTGGTCGCCCAGTTGTTCACGAAGAGCCGATTTTACATGATTCTTATGAATTTCATGTCCATTGTGAAGAACAGCATCTGCTTTGATAAGTTCCTTATTTGTGAGATACCCTTTTGAATCTCGATCTGATTCTTCAAAAAGATAATTCAGATCGTGCACACCCATCAACAATTCTCACAAAATCAAATTACCTGAAAAAGGTAAAAGTGATAGCTGACTTCGAAATTGAAACGTAAGATAGACATGTACACTAGAAAGAGGTCCTCCCAAATCCAACAACTATTTTACAAATGATTCAACCGCTTTGGGAATGTTTGTGGGACGGAGTTAAGTTCCCAAGGGGACAGTAGTAAACAGAAGTGCATGTTTAGCCATAGAAACATCATTTTTAGGTCTCCTTTACCACATAGTTGTGTTCATATATGAAAACGTCTTTAAAAAGTGCACTGCAATCTCTCAATTGGTCTACAAGCCGCATCGTCAAGTCAGGATGTATGAATGCAATGCAACATATTGTGCCATACAGTGTTGGTCACAAGTTCACTAATGTGCTTGTCACTAACTAGCGAACTTTTGCGGTTCCATTCACTCAGAAAACAAATAGCAGACCTTCAGCGGCTCGCTTTTTCTATTTCTACTAAGTTTTAATAGTGTATAGCAATTGATGTTATTTTTTATGTCAGCATTTGTAAAGATTGCGTTTTAAGAAATCAAGGCCATTGATTCAACTACGGCAATTCAACTACGGGTCCAAGCATCATGACATTCTGTGACTTGTTTGCAAGGTGGTTACGTGCATATCCTAGCAATCTTTTGGTCTAGAGGTCGAGCCGCGAAAGCTTCATGATAAGTTGGCAGGATGCTTTCGGGTTAAAGGCATCACAACGCTCTAGGATTGTCAGACTATGTTATCATCGCCAAAGCTCCGACATGTTAAAGCTTCATTTTTAAAAGTCGAGAGACATGCGAAAATATCATCTTACAGATTATATAGATCCCTGATTTGCCTAGCATATACTAATGATTTGAGGTGACCATACACGAAACAAGTGAACAAGGCGGCCAGTTGACAGGTTCACGCCTTCGGATCCATCGATTCGGAATGTTGTATAAGGAATTCTGGAAATTCTCCTCCGTCCACATCCTGTAGTGAAAACAGCTAAAAAGATGGATCGTTCGACGATGCAGGAAGTTCATCTTAGGTAATGGAATGTTTTTTCATTGCCTAAAACAATTTCCTCTTTGAGCATTCTCAGAATCGAAGAACGCTTATCTATCTCCAGCTCTTTGCAAATTTGATGGATCAGTCAACTTAGGATTAGAATCACTCCAATATTGCCGATTCGAAGAGCTTATTTCACCTTTAATGGTGACGAGAATAGTCGAAAAGAAAGTTGACAAGTCAGGGACTGCAAGTTGACTGCAGGGGTCACAATCAAATGAATAGAATTTGTGGTAACAGTATTTTTATTTTTAAGCCTGAGAACATTTTTTTGCTTTTTTGGACTATTTTTGCTGTTCAACGAATGTGTTGAGATTCTCTTTCTGTCATTTAACAAGTTCATGATTGTACTCTATTGCTTTTTATAGAATGCTGTTCTTGTAAGCTGATGCGCTAAAACAATCAAATTCAGTGCCTATAATACACCAACTGACCGTCTGACAGCTGTATGAATATGTATATTATTTGATGGTTTCTCATTTCACAGTCGTTTCAATCCTAAAAGGGGCAGCTTAAAATCATTTCATGAACTTACCTTGCTTTGAACGGTGCAATTTGAATCATGAATATAAATAGGGCCTGCAGACAGGAATTATTTATGACACTTAAAATCAAAAATGCATGCATGCGGTTACAATTGCAAATGCCGGCTCCGAATGACCAAATTTGTCAAAATTGTTTTGATAAATGAAATCAAGTAAAATATTCTTTCTCCAAATTTGGTAAATCAATCTAGATCAAGCTCTTGAGATTTGAATAATCTTCGATAGTTATTCAACGACATTTTAATTTTTTTATGAAATCTATCATGTCTGCATAGACTGTGCCATGGAATTTTACTTGTCAATAAAGAGGCTCACTTGTGCTTATTAATTTTATTGTGCACATATAATCAAACTATTTCCATTGCAATATGCTCCTCAATTAGCATTTACAAGTTTGAGTTCTCTGCTTGATGCCAACTTCTCGCTCATTCGAATACACTGCAACAAACACCCTATCTACTACTTTTATGAAGCGGAGCATATACGTCAGGCACAACCTTGTCCGTTTCATCAACAGACATAACCAAAGAAAAAGTATGTCATTGTCATGAGAGGCAGATTCGGCTTTTGATAAAAACTTTACTTTCTTGGCTCTCTCAGATTAAGAGGATCTATAGAGTCTCATCAATAACAACATTTCAGTTATGATGGATGAGAAAATGTAGCCAAACGCATAGTCTTCCCTTAAATTAGTCGAACAGTTTTGTTTGATGATACAAACATGGTTTTCACATCTGAATGTGTTTTTCTTTGAGGATGGATGTGCGAATATGAACCCTTGAATTAAAAGAATGAGGTAGCATAATTTGACTCGGCTATGACTTGAACACCACCTTCAAAACGTTTAAAGTGCTTGCCTTTGGAGGTAGCAGTTGACGCTCACTAAGACAATTTTCTTATAACGGCGATGGCGAATTGTCAGGAATACAAACCACATATAGAGGACTATGTTACAATGAATATCACAAATTTGTTTTCGCCGTGGGACGCTTTCTATTGATATATAATATATATTAAAACTGCTAATTTCACACAGATTCAGACTCTAATGATGGATTAATTAACTTTTAACAACAGAGTATTTCTATTTGATCTATCAAATTCATAAACCACATGAATTCACTTATACGTACCAACATATTGAACTAGTTGTAAGTGTAAAGTATTAACTCTAAGAACGAAGATCAACAGCACATACTTAGCATAGACCTGATATAGATACTGCATCATGACTTGAAGTTACAAAAATCACTCCTACACTTTCTTCTCTGAATCAAATTGACCAGACGACGGTAGATCACAATAGTTTTCCAGCAAAAAAAGCGTAAAAACCTCCCCAAGTAGCTTAAGGTAGTCGATGTAATGAAGAAAAATTCGTAAATGGTCAGAATTAAGATTCACTGACATATTCTAAGATTGCTTATCAGATCTAAGATCTAATTTACGAATTTCACTTCATTATTGCATCGACGACCTTAAACTGCGTGATGAGTTTTCGCTACACTTTCTTTGCCGGAACAACTTTCTTCTCTGCCTCTTACTTAAATTGCTACTTACACGCTGCCTCATACTTAAAAGCCGAAAGCCGAGCTCTCCATTTCCTGCACACGCTAACTCATATATGCAGAATTCTGTAAAAAACAAGGATCTCCAATGCTAATTACACTATCAAACTACATCCGAAGATCAACCAGAAACATGAACTGATGACTTGAGCAGTCACTTACCATATTACTCTAACACTGTCCATGCATGCCATGATGATTTTCTGTAGTGTATACCTCCTACAACGGCCGTGCAACAGAGATGTCTGGTTGTTTACCTATATATTTTCTATTTGTAGACCTCTCAATAAACTTTGGCTGAAATGAAAGAGAGACTTTTTCCCATCCTCAATGGTCGAACACAAAAACAATCTCTCGTTCGCCGTAATAAACTATAATAGTGAATAAAAAGATTAACAACGAGGGACAGTTTGCGATGCGAACACTAATCAAGCAAAGATCACATGATCGAACTGTCCAACGCAAACAGGAATACACACATAAATTTCATACAAAAACTTTTGTTTGTTTATGAATGTGTTTCTGCTTGCATTATGTAATCATTAACGATTTGTCCTCTATATTAGCTCCTTCATTCATTCTGTTGATAACCTCGAGTGGGCAGGGCAGGCAATGAACTATTTTGTAGAGGAAAAATAGCGCGCAGTTCATTGCGAATTATTTATACCAGAGGTCCTTTCGGTCGGTCTGGTCTGTATAAAACCCGGAAGGACATAAAATTGAAAGTTAGGACATAAAGAGCAAGCTGATGTGAACACATTTTACCGTGACAGGAGGTCCATCAATAGATTCTTCCGCTTGTCGAGATCTGGTTTGTTACGCTGAATATACATTGATTCAGAAATTCGGAGCAAACGATCATGACGTGCTTTGCACACATTTATGATATTTTTCCAGCAAACTCTCACGATCACAGGAACAAGGAAGCACGTGATCTATAATGGCACGGCAGATCGACTGTCGGCAGTCGACCAACTACAAGCCGGAACTGATTTGTTGTACAAGACTCTAGTTCGAAATTATTACCCTCCTTACTTTATTGATAAGTATGAAGTCACTGAGACGATAGTAAATTCTGTTGTACCAACAGCTGATAAAATCTTATCTCCTTCGTGTGCCATCCTGGTCATCTATTGTCCGCTCTAGACAAGAGAAGACAATAGCATAGATATCTGATCTCTTTGAGTCAACTTTAGATAAACAATCTATTTCTATGACTTTGACAGAACGAGCCACAGAATTTGATTGTTTAAGCGCATCACTTTGCCAGAAGTGCAAACTGATTCAAAACGATGACACATGCAGGAACTTACTAAATGGGCAAAAAGAAGTTTTTAATACCTTGCTGGCTGCTCATTGTTCGATTGCTATGGTATTGTCAGCAGATTGTGCCATTTCATTAACGTTACAAGTTTCCTTTCTAGTCAAACAGAAGAAGAGACGACCTGTCTAATTCTGTGGGACGAGCAGGCGCCTTTCAGTCAGAGCACGTGAACACGTGCCGAAGTGGCTTGTGGTTGGTCGACTGGCGCCAACCGGTCTGCCATTACAGATCGCGTGCTTCTTTGTTCTTGTGATCGTGAGAGTTTGCTGGAAAAATGTCATATTGTGTGCAAAGCACGTCATGATCCTTTGTTGCGAATTTCTGCATATTCAGCACTACAAGCCAGAGGCGACCGCACAGAAACAGAGTTAGATAGTGAGCTGTTAATGACAAGGTAATTTCATGGGTGAATCTTACTGTTAGAGATTTGCTAGCCTGACACTGTTTCTGTGTGGTCGCCCCAGATCTCTGCAAACAGAAGAATCTAATGATGGAACCTCTGTAGTCTAGAGCCATATATTTTGATATGGAATGTCTTCAGGTCATTCCCTATTACGTGCATGTTGTTATCATGTTTCTGATCGGCAATGTATACGAGAATATGATTAAATGTGAATTATATTGCTCCAAACATTCGGACATTTGCCGACATTCGGAGGTTTACCAAATCTGAATGTGTTTAGCTTCATAGACAAGGGTTCATAAACATGATACGAAATTACCTGAAGACCATGTCAAAAATTATGACTCTGAGCTTAGTCAGAGAAAACATAGGAAATTTCATTTTAACCAAAAGCTGGAAACTGCGCCCCATTGGATTAACATGTGTTTTTCATTGATCTTGTCTGACTGACAAGATGAGGAGCCAGATAGAACTCGGCAGACGCGCAGATTCGTAGTAGGCATAGGGTGTACATAATTCTCGGAAAGTCTCATTTTCGGCCTCGTTTCCTTTAGAAACTCGTTCTGGCTGCCAGAATATGTTAGTCAGATGACATATACACATGTCAATCGCATGAGAAAGAGGTTGCTTAGATTTATCGTGTACTTCTGTGGTTGTGTTGTCTCTCGTTCCAATAAGTTTCTTGATTTTCGGTACGCTTTCTTAAGTTCGGTAGTAGTTTTGGTTCCTTCCATTGTTGTTGGGATTGCGCTGCGCCAGAGAGATAAATTGTCTTGTCTGCGTATTTCGGTCTAGAGATGACATCAATCAGCACTGATGGTCACAGTCAGAACTACAGTAGTCTCGAGGGACAAGAAGATCAATTTTCCATTGATACAAATTCAAGTCTGAATTCTGACGAACCAGAAGATTGGCACCACATAAAACGCAGAGTCAGTAGATTTAGATAGTAAAGAGTCAAGCGGAGTGAACAATATCAACTTTTGACGAATTTATCACGGAGAAAAATTGAGTCCATCATACATACTTTTCACTTGACAGTTTTGCCTACAATCTGACAGTTCAGGTTCATGTGTTCGCTGATACGAGCTACTTTTGCAATGCGCGTGCTTGGCCAATCACACGCTTGCTACTATTGCACACAATGGCTGGGATAGGATTATGTCCGCTCTAGACTAAACCAAACGCAAATTATTTGTTTTGTTCAGTTCTTGTTCGTATTTGTATATTGTAACATACAAGTCGTACAAGCATGTCAGATACTACTACATTCTTGGAAAAATGTCGCTTGATCAGAATAGGAACAACGAAGAGTTGGTCGGATGAGGAAACCAGTCTATGAATTTATAATCTTACATCAACAATTCTTTCATTTACGCTGAAGAAATGTGGAAAAAGCTTGTTGTAATCAGCGGAGCTAATTATTCATTCAACATTTTTGGCGTCTTGAAAACGCAAATTCAGTTGGTTTAACAGTGGTCACTCTGTGCTAAACATACATTCACTGTTATATCAATAGATTCAAATATTCAGGCCACGGCGTGTCTATCAATCTTCACTGTGTATCAGAAAGTCGCAAACTATTAACGCTGACTGGCCAAAACCATGACAGTCAAAAGGTGAATTATATACCTCTTCCAACTCATGTATCAACTAAATAAATCTGAAAGCAAATTGACTCAATTCAGTTGTCTCAAACGCTAAGGAGCCTACATCATTAACAATCTCAGATCAAACCGAATTAAGGAATCTCTGTTCAGTTGTTTAGTTGCGAAAATAACTAATGAATTTCTTCAGTTCAAGAATAGAATATCTCACTTTGAATAAACAATCATTACTCACAAAGCAGTTATAACTTTGTCAACTCAAGAGCTGTAAACTAATCAACACAACTACAAATATGACAGCTGCCTGAACACAAACTTTTCAATGAAAGATGCCACATGATAGCTTAATTGATAGACAGAGGGTCTCTGCTGCTTACGTGCGACGTGGGGATTTCTCTGAGACTGCATGCCAATTGAATGAATATCTAATAAAAAATAATTCTAATAAATTCTAATAAATCTAATAAAAACAGCGTCACAACTGCCTTGACAAATGACTAAGTCCAAAACGTCGGCACCATCAAGCAAACTAATATTCGCCCGTGCCCTATTTTTTGTATCCTACAAAAGCTTGTTAAAGATTATGAAAATACAGCGTATGCTAAAATACGATGACAACGACATCTAACGTTCGCTGTCATCGCAAGACCTCGAGACGATCCGAACAATCGGAATTTAAACGACTAATAGTAGAAATTCGACATGAACTGCACAGCAATCGCATTAACAGCGCATTGCATATTTCATAAAAATGGCGGAACAATCCATTTCTTCTGCTGCAGAAACATTTACAGTGAGAAACATTTACAGCATATTGATTATTTCACCCACATAATTAGATTCATCTGCGCGCGCTTCGGTTTCCTAGAAAGGAAGAATTGTATGTAACCTTAATATTGAAATGGCACATCACCGAATTAGACAACTTGCTCCTTCTCGAATGGATAATTCGTGTATCGCTTGCTACTGGAAATGGCAAACAATAAGCTGTCAGCAGAGGACAGTAGAGCCAGTGAGAGATGCGTGCGTGCTGTGATATCACTTCGCACACACCAAAACACACATCGATGCGTGGCTTCGATTCAATGTATGCACTATACAGTGAGCAATGCCGAGGAGAGGATCATCAAGTAAACTAATTTTCGTACGCCTGCTACTTTCTCTAATAATAATCGGAAGGGCCAACATCATGGAGAAAACTTGTGGGCAATGATCTGAATTCTTCGAATCTGAAGGAATTTTGGTAATCGAAGCACTTTGCTGGAACTCACATTAATCCGCAAGCGACGCACGACTTTTTTCCTATCTCTGTAAGGTATTAGGAATTCCTTTTTGCCCACCTAATAGGTTCCTCAATGTGCCGTCCATTTCGTATTAATCACACTTCTGGCAAACCGACGCAGATAAACAAAATATTTAATTCTGTGATTTTACCTGTTGGCAGGAGAAGACATTAATCATGAGTGACTCTTAATTTTGAAATAATATGACTCATTTAGATACTCCATGCTTTCTCCAAGTATTTTGACTGTGAAATTTATTCAACTCAATATTTAATTTAGTCAATTTTTTAATTTGTCAGCACAATAAAGAAAGATGAAATGGAAATCACAAGTGAGCTCAAATACTAATACTGAGTTGGCCTATTGCTTGAGCCATGATTAGGTCATTGGTGTTACACTGATTAGGCAGTGCACATTAAAGGTGTAGTTCAGTCAATTTTAGAAACGAATTTTATTCCTGAATATTGAAGTATTCAATCACTACGACGATTTCCTATCACTGTCACACTCATCTGCTCGTTAGTTTGCCTGCAAATTCATGGCAAAGATTTATGGTGACGTCACAGCTGCCGATTCCTGCATTACTGAGAAGCAGAGCGCCGTGCACTAAACAGGAGGTTCGCTGTGGTTGGCAGGAACCCTGTAGTATCAAGCAAGCAAATCTCTGAATGGACATAAGGTAACTAGATTATTCCTGAATGATGTGGGATGTATCCGATGATAGCAAAATGAAGCACATGTGGCTGATCACGATTCACCACACTCACGCCTACGAGGTAAAATACAACAAACAATTGTTCGCTGCATATTTGCTGTCAGATTTTGAAATGTACATTTGCTGTATCCGAATGGTTACTATCGAAATCCATATCCATTTCATCCGAAGAAATTTGAAGTTCGTCTCGAGAATTATTTGATAGCACCATCTCAAATTTGGCCCGACTTTCATTCAGTTTTTGTAGAACATGTAGCCTACAACATTTAGTGAGAGAAAATTTTCACTCATTTGCGTTCCATTTTCAGGCATGGTACAGCCTCCTTACTCAAGTGGGGTGGAGGCTGTCTGATTTTGCAATATTCTTTCAACATCACACTTTGTATGCCTTAGATCTTACATTTTTTAATTTGAAACGCTCAGAATATGCAACACTGTGCCTCGTCGGTTTAATATGAACTCGTGCAATGCTACAAAACATCCATTTTTTCTGTCTTTCGGAATGTTGTAGAAGGCAAGTTTCTTAGGATTTTGTTTGTGCACATGCATGCGCATTATTGAGCCTTTTTAGACATTTTGTGTGTGTTCAGGAATATAAACAAGTGACTTTAGATCTCGCATTTCCTACAGTTCATTTTCTCCCTGTGCGCTGATCCTCTTGCGCCTGACTGATTCGTCACCTAGCATACTAAGAGTGGCGTATCAGATCATTGGCATGCGTGACGTCATCTCGTCTTCTAAAGTTGATGATTGTGGCTAAGTGAAGAAGCAGAAGTGCGTCAAAGTTCGCTAGATTGACTATTAAATATGCGAAGAAAAAGCCATTGAGACAAGCTTGAAAAGTTGACCGAACTACACCTTTAATAATGAACTTTTAAATGGTTCTTCCAATAGAAAATGAGTAAAATGCCAACTTTCCTGGTCACTCTTTTTTAATTTTACGATCAATGAAATAATTAATTAAGTAATGTACAAGCTGCACAGAATTCTCGGCCGTTGGCCTTCACATGGTGCGGTGGTGAACACGTGAAATTAAAAAGGAGTGACCAAGAAAGTTTGCATTCTTCTCCTTTTCTCTTGGAAAAACAGATGGAAAAACTCCTGAAAACTTGACCGCCTACAATCAGAAACTTATAGTTTTATGATGATGTTGATTGTAAAGTAGGAATGTTACTTGATGACTTGAGAAACTAATTGATGACTTGAGGATTTTACTCAAACTGACATAGGAGAATACAGAATCACTGAATTTCACGACATTCATCAATTATCTTCAAAAATGAAGATTGCATCTGCTCATGGATTGGAAACGGGTGTATTTAATTTTATTGTCTCTTTACTGCATGAGAAAGATGCATTCAATTTTCTCAATAACTGTGTACAAGCTATAACACAGTCGCAATTTTCATTCTACTTATTGGTGAACGTATTAGGATGCAAACATGAGGAAATGTATAGGCCTACATGCAATGCAGGCCGGGTTTTGATGCTTTTTGAAAGGATGCCGCCGAAAGCAGACCGCAATCAAGCTAGGGTGCCATAATCAGAAATAAGTTTGATAAACACTGTGATAGCTATTTCAATTTGTTGTGATATCTGTTTCAAGTTTTATACCTACCACACGAGATTTTCTACGAGAAATCTACTTTTAGAGTGCGATCCTGAAATATAGAAATAATAAGAGATGAGCAAATCTAATCGATTTGATTGGTGTATGATGAAGAGCACCGTATTTCATTAACCCTTAGACGGCGGCTAAGGGGTGGTGAAAATCACCACCCCTTCGGAGTTTTCGTCTGCATTCCTAATCAACAACTCGATAGGAACTGAAACTTGGTGAATTTTAGTTTATGGGTATTGTCATTAAACCCTGAGAGTTTCGCATTCCAGCGGCGCCTGCATCGATCGCTACGCATCTCGAGTGAATGAAGGTGACTCACTGATTGGCTGACGAGTGACATGATTGTTTTCAATCAGCTTGCGTGTAATGTGCGTGTTGACAAGGGAGTGGATGGCAACTTCATCACGACCAAGAAGAGCTGCTGCCCGTGTAGCTGTAGACAGACTGTTTGATATCAATGAATCGGATGGCGATAGTTCAAGTGGAGACAATGAGAGAGTTGTGTGGTGCACATCAATGACGTGAGAGCAGAGCAAGATCCTGATAATTATAGCTCATAAACAGACGAAGAAGACGTCATTCCAAGAAGCTATATGCGTCCGCAACCGCAAGCAGAACCAGCTCAATAGGATAACACGTGGACAGACAAAGATGGAAATAAATGGTCGGAAAATGCTCGTACGGAAAGAAAACGATGTGCTGAGAACGTATAGGCCTACCGAGGTAACGAGGGGCCTACAAATGAAGCAAAGAAAGACACGTGGGAACGTCTCAGAAACGTGGGAACTATTCTGCCCGCCAGATATGTTAGAGGAAATACTTCGGCACTCTCAAGGAAAAGCGAATAATCTTGGAATTCATGTGCATCTCTCAATGGAGTCATTGAAAGCTTACTTGGGAATATTATACTATCGTGGTGCAAACGACGATCAACACATCCCTACAAATGAATTGTGGAGTGCTCAATATTCAACGTTTTACAGAACGGCAATGGGCAAAAATTTGTTTCGAATATGGAGCCGTTGTATGAGGTTTGATGATCCAGAGACCCGCGAAAATCGAAAGCTCACAGATACATTTGCTGCAATGAGAGATATTTGGATGCAATGGAACGAAAGGCTGCGGTTTACTCCAAGTGAGTGTATCACTGTAGACGAGCAATTGGTGGCATCCCGGTGCAGGTCACCTCATACTGTCTACAATCCGAGAAAGCCGGGGAAGTTTGGGGAGGTTATTCACTGGGCCTGTGATTCTAAACATCGGTATTATTTGAATGGATCGCCATCATGAAAGAACCCTTCTGATCCTAATGCAGCCGCAGACTACAAAGCAAACAAAACGGCCTAATAAGCTTGTCCTTCATTTGACTGAACCCTTCCTGAACTATGGACGGAATGTCACAGGCGATAGATTTTTCAGCTCAAAGGAAATGGCAGTTGAATTGCTAGAGAAAGACAACATACGTTGGAACTCTACAAAAAAAACAAGCGATTTATCCCTCCTGTGCTGCATCAGGAAACCGTACAGCATGAGTCAAAGTTTGCTTATTCTGAGGACGAGCGAAAGGTCATTCTACAAAGCTACCAGGTGAAGCGAAAGAGTAAAGCGTACATGCTTTCCACTATGCACTCAGGAGAAATTACTAACACTCCAAAAAAAGAAGAGTACCATTCAAGAGTACTACAATTCTACTAAAGCCGGTGTTGATGCAGCTAACCAAATGGCGAAGGCATACTCATGCAGAACGAGTGTTCGACGATGGCCAATGGTTCATATGCAAAATATCCTTGATATAAGTGCCATTAATGCCTACACTATGTTCAACTTGCATCATTCAGAATGGACAAGTCTGCCACGGAAGAATAGAAGACGGCAATTTCTTCTTCAACTCGCAGAGCAATTAGCGACTCCACATATGAATTTCCGATTGAGTGATCCAGTTGGAATACCAAATGAGATCGTCTCCTTGATGTCCCACAGAATCAGAGTACCAAATCCAAGAACCACAAGACAAAATCCTCCAAATCCTTCAGCTGGACAAGAACTGTTCAGATGCCAAAGATGTAGAGAAGAAGGCAAGAAACCACGCGATGCACTCAAAACCAAAGAAAAATGCGGACTTTGTAAAATTCCAGTTTGCAAATCACACAGTAATTTCGTTTGCATTCAATGCTGTCTCAAATAACTAACTTTTTTGCTGATAATGATTCATTTCGAGTAATTAGATATCATTTGGAATAATAAAGCCTTTTTATTTGGAGAAAATTGGGTTAGAATAAAAAATTATGGAGGTGGTTAAAATCACCACCCCTTGGCCATTCTCGTAGTATCAAATGGCTTGGCCGTCTAAGGGTTAAACAATTCAAAGAATATTTCAGAATTTTTCTAATATAGGTGTCAATAATTAAGGAGACATTTGTTCACATTTTCAGCATTTGTACAGATTTGTATGGATATTTATTTTTGTGTAAGTGTGGCAACCCTCACTTTCTAGCCGGTTACCCTAGCGCTTCTTAAGAAGTTCATTCTTTCGCGACCTAAAATTGGATGTGGTGAACATCTCGAGACCAATCTAACTTATGTATTAATGTGTTGACCTTTTTTGGCCTCCAAAGTAGGCCTTCATACAAATATAAAATCACGAGTGTGTTGCAAAAGTAATTTCGTTGTATAAGACTAGAAAAGTCAGTGTAATTTATGAAGTCATAGCTACTTCGACTTTTTATTCGTGAGTTTCAATTCAGTTGCGAAGTGCTAATTGTTTAGATAAAACGTCATCAAGGTAGGAGGAGATTAATTGATCGATTGACATCAGATTGAAACAATATTCAAGTGCTCGATGCAATGAACTTGTTACACAATACTCGCTTTTGCACCTCACAGAATTGAGGTGTATTCCAGGTGGCAGAAAATAGATCCCTTGGACGGGTATTGGTCGAAAGCAAAATACGGGTATAACAAGAATGAGTAACGGTGCCATTTTTGCTTAGCAAGCATCATGTTGATTGTGCTATCAAGACTGCAGCCGGACCTCGTTCCATGCCCAAAAGGCCGATTTCGACTGCATCGGCCGCCATAATCCAGGCTCGTTCCAACCCTGGCTGTAATAATACGCAGCAAGAATTAAGTTTAATTTTCTTAGCCTAATTATAAGGAAAAGAGTCATCTGTTAAACAGGGGCATCGTGATTATTCGATAATAATCAAAATTCGTGGTTTTGATTTCTAATTCATCAGCGACCTATTATAAAATCTCCCATGACCCAAGTCGCGATCCTGTTCTAGGGAGTCTGTGGGTTAATCGGTTAAGAAATTTTGACCCATAGAGTAAGTAGAGGTAGAGTAGCGACTCAGTATTTATTAAATCTCCAATGTGTATGCAGTTTCGATCTAACAAGTGAACACGAGTTGCGACACAGTACCATGCGAGATAAGTAAACTTTTGGAGAAATCAACACGGAATTGACTGATCATGATACCGATACAGAAGAATAGTATTTTGCCAATCCTCCGTGTCATGAAAACCTTGGAAAGGTCATGTTAGCTAAACTGACAATTCGATTGGTGACTGTTACTTAGATTTCAAGTTTTGTTTCACAAAATTAAAACTGCGCTCCCTTTCTTTTTAAGCCGAAGTTATATTTATTGATTTAAAAGAAATACAGATGAGACGGGTCGACCGGCATTCTGCACTCAGTGCCTTTCTCAAGACCCAACACTTAAAAACTTGCAATGGATCATGCATTACATTTAAATACGAAGACATGATCACTCACATCAGTTCATCTTTCCGATTGATTTTAGGCTTCAATTTGCGTATCAATTCACTCTCAGCTAACCGAGTTTTTATTGGATTATTCTGAATATCTATGAATGACAAAGTGAAGGCATCTATGGAAGAAGTATTGGTGTGGTCAAAGTGTACCGAAGACATATGAACCGATAGAGCACTTTTACCATCTCTAATGTCAATGCTACGACAATGTTCTTGGAAACGATATCTAAAAGGACGGTTCGTAGAACCTATGTAGAAGTCACCACACAAAGGACACGTGAATTTATAAACAACATACCGCTTCTAACAAGCATGATCATTATTTAAAGATTCGCATATTTTACAGCTACAATTAGTAGAAGAATTTAGAGAATTGAACTTATTGAAAGTGCTTCGTATTTGTTTTCCAGGTTTTTGAACTATTCTAAAGTGCACGTCATATTTTTTCACTAACTTATTTAGTTTTCTGTGTGCAGCGTCATTTATAAAATCCAGTTGTAGGATGCTATTTGTATTATTTTCGTCCCTGCTATGCTGCTTAGGGCGTTTATCTTGAACATTCCTCCAATGATAATTATTTTTTCTTAGTTTTTTCTCAAAGTCGTTTACATGACGTCCAACATCAGCGCTATCAGAGCAACGGACACCTATGTTATTTATCGTGTTTTTAATAAAGTTTTGCTTAACAAAATCTGGAACATTGCTAAATTTATCGAGACATATCCCAGAATGATCTTCTTTATTGTAAGGCTGGAAGTAAACTTCCCTTTCTATTGATATAGATAAATCCAGAAAATTTAAGACGCCATTTTCTGGTGCTTCTATGGTAAATTTTATGTCTGGGTGAATAGAATTAAAAATTTCTAATATGTTATTGAACAAAGACGGTTCATTGGCAAACGGCCCAAGAATTATGTCATCAATATATCAACGGTATAATTTGGGTTTTATGTTATTAGTCTCTAGTTTTTTCAAAGCCAATTCTTCCATGTATTTCATAAAAATAATCGCAAATGGTGGCCCAAAGTGCGAACCCATAGGACAACCTTTCTTTTGAAGATATACAATATTGTTAAATTCAATCTCGTAATTAAAAGCTACAAACTTGAGGAATTGTTCTATGCAATTGATGTCTAGGTTGTAGTTGTCAATTAAATGCCAGTTTTCTTTTGCGAAATTAGAAACTATCTCTATTCCTTCTAAAAGAGGGATAGAAGTATATAAATTTTTCACATCCAATGAGATTAACATTACAGTATTTGTTGTTAAGTTCTTCATCGCTGATAAATTTTCTATCAAAGCGCTTGTGTTAGGTAAATGTGACGGCACGAACTTTACTAACTTATTTAGTAAATGTCCTACTAACCAATCCACTCTTTCAGTAGGAGTACGAGTATTTGACACCGCGGCTATCGGTCTTAAAGGGTAACCGGACTCGTCCTTATCCTTGTGATCCTTCACTCGAACCTGGAACTTCGCCGGTTTCGGTCCAGTTGATATTAATTTTCCTATATCTAAGCGATCGTTATTTTTACAGTAGGTTCTAATCATTTTATAAGCTTGATTTTCTATGCCGTTGTTACGAGATTTTACAAGTTTTCTATATGTTATATCATCACTTAGTATATCTTCTATGCGATTTACCATGGACTGCTCGTCGGAGATAACCAGGCGATTAGGCGATTAGAAAAACGCCCTAAGCAACATAGCAGGGACGAAAATAATACAAATAGCATCCTACAACTGGATTTTATAAATGACGCTGCACACAGAAAACTAAATAAGTTAGTGAAAAAATATGACGTGCACTTTAGAATAGTTCAAAAACCTGGAAAACAAATACGAAGCACTTTCAATAAGTTCAATTCTCTAAATTCTTCTACTAATTGTAGCTGTAAAATATGCGAATCTTTAAATAATGATCATGCTTGTTAGAAGCGGTATGTTGTTTATAAATTCACGTGTCCTTTGTGTGGTGACTTCTACATAGGTTCTACGAACCGTCCTTTTAGATATCGTTTCCAAGAACATTGTCGTAGCATTGACATTAGAGATGGTAAAGGTGCTCTATCGGTTCATATGTCTTCGGTACACTTTGACCACACCAATACTTCTTCCATAGATGCCTTCACTTTGTCATTCATAGATATTCAGAATAATCCAATAAAAACTCGGTTAGCTGAGAGTGAATTGATACGCAAATTGAAGCCTAAAATCAATCGGAAAGATGAACTGATGTGAGTGATCATGTCTTCGTATTTAAATGTAATGCATGATCCATTGTAAGTTTTTAAGTGTTGGGTGCAGAATGCCGGTCGACCCGTCTCATCTGTATTTCTTTTAAATCAATAAATATAACTTCGGCTTAAAAAAAGGGAGCGCAGTTTTAATTTTGTGAAACAAAACTTGAAATGAAGAACCTCCTTCCCGTGTGCCACCATCAATGTTACTTAGATGCTCAGCCATATTAGTAAAAGCATTTTCTTAAGCGTGATCATATCACAATAAAGTGCATGCCACTAAAAGAGCAAAGTATCGCGCAATGACAATGATCATCATTAACTTTAAAAGATGTAAATGGGTTCACAATATTATTCAGATTCAAGATATGAAGCATAAATTTCGTGAATCATAAAATCAGGCGTATGAAAATTGAATTTAAAACTTGAAATTTCAGCCAAGCACAGGAGGATCTCAACCTTTTCATGAAGACTTGCACTGTAATGCAGTTCATGAAATCTCCTTGATTATCAGTCTACTTTCCGCTTAATTAAGATACCTGTTAGCAAAATTCCTTCCTTTTGATATCTAATAAGCTTCACACTACGTATATAGAGGTACCAAATCGCTTGTATATAAACACAGGTTTTTCATGCTTGAGATTCGGTATCACAATGCTCAAGAAAACAAGTTCTTCGAATCCAATGTTAAAAAACTTTCTAAAATGCAAATAACATTATATTCGAAGAATCCTTGTTTTCTATAGCATATAAACACAGGAATAATTTGCAAAAACTTAGCTTCTTAAAAAGTGATCATATCCTCTTTTAGACGACAGGAACGTGATCTCCTCAAAAAAACTGGATCTCTTGAAAATTTTAACTGTATGCTGAGATATTTTGAGTCGACTCTACCTACTGTATACTTACTAATAGTAGTATGTTTTAACTGTTTGTATCCCTAGTCCCTATTACATCTACTTAAAATAAATTAGGAAATGTGACTATCTTGTTACGTCTGAAACAGTTTCTAAATTTAGCATCAATACCAAGCACTGCCGAGATGCAAAAAACAAGCATACTGGAAAGCTCAAGATACTTGATAATTTGTGAAGTTACCTCTGATAATTGGGTGTGACCATGTACCGCTTTGATAATTCCTCTTTTTCGAGTCGCTTGCTTGCAATACTATTTCCATTTAATTGAAGAATCAGAATCAATGAGTTCTTTGTTATGATGATTTTGAGCGCAACGATCCTCGCTTTAAATTCGGAGCTGCAGTTAGCGCCATTGACTCAATTGAAAAACACATAAGTCTATTGTTTCATGACCTATTGCCAGAGTTGGAAAAGTCGGAATCGGAATTAATTCCGATTCGGAATTAGTTCCATTTTCCATCGGAATTGGAATTGACGATATTTAAATCTACTGGAATTGACCTTGATAAACCTCAATTCCACTTTTTCGATAGACCTGTGATAAATCTATTTGTACAAAAATTGAAATCACACTACTCGGTCGTTGTGTTAACTGCACGCAGAGATAAGAGAGAGAGATAGATCGAGAGGTAGCTTTATTCTATAGTTGAATATAGTTGGTGTTTTCTGTGACTTCTATGGGCCTACAGACATACGGACAATGTTATTTTAGCGATTAAGCAGACAATGAAAAGAATCATCTTTGTTCAATCTGTTATTTATCAAGTAAGATAATTAATCAAAATAGAGCAATTGTTGAATTTAGCTCTTGATAGGATAAGCACAAAAATTGGAGACTAACTTAATTGTTGTGCACACGAAAAACAATTGGTATGGATTAGCGGTGCATTGAAGGGCAGCAACCCTGTCAGTTCAAATCATAATATAGACAGTGTCAACAAATTATTCTAATAATTAATTATTCAATTACATGAACTATTATTCAACTTCCAATCACAACAATTATCAATATTAATTTTTAAGACTATAGTTATATAGATACGATACGCAACGATAAAAGAAAAACTTTACACTTGCAGTTCACTTTCTTAATGTTAAATTCACTTCAATTCGATCGGACTCACTTATACCAAAATAATATCATAAACATCAGTGTCACTTATACCGTCAATCTTCAATCGCGCTCGCTGATGTGTTGCCGTATACGCTGCTCTTTAGTTGTTCGCTGGCAGGCTGTTGTTGTTGTTACTTCTGCAGTTACGTTAAACCGCGAGAGCCCGGAGTTCTTCTAACTGCTACTGAAGATGTCGTATGTGTTGTTGTTGTGTCAATTTCTCATCGTTTCTAATTTATACAAATTTTTGAGACTTGACGATAAAACCACTTTCTTTTGAAAATTGAAAGAGTTTCCTTTAATCCCTGCTCGTTATCTTTCGACCCAACCACATTTCGTTCTTATCACGGAATTTTTAATCTCCTTTTTTAACATGGACCATTAATCAGACTTCACGATATCATTTTTATCGTCGTTTTTTCTTTCATCAACAGTCATGTTATTCGCACACTGAATTTCTTTCTTCTGTCAGTTTATTAAAAGATTTATTCGCATCTCATCTCTCTCTCTCTCTCAGCGTTTGATTCTTTGCTGAACGTTATCTTTTTTTTCTTTTTTCACGAGATAATCTCGTGAATATCTCGTTTACGAAACGAAAATGTCGTAGGCTGACCGGTTACATATATACATGTACACAAGAAATATGAACTATGAACATGAAAACGCGCATAGGAACGACGCAGGGAACAGCACACAGGAACAACGAGGATAGGATAAGGGCACATGGGTTAGATTAAAACGAACAAACGTTAGATACATTAACATAAGACACTATACGCGACATGCAATTATCGGAATTGAATCTTATTATGGAATTGGAATTGAACTGCTTCGACTGGAATTGGAATTGGATTTGGAATTGAAATTTCTGCTCCGGAATTGGAATTAAAAAATTTCAGTGGAATTTTTCCAGCTCTGCCTATTGCACCTTCAAATCGATATACTGACAATCAACTAGGTCCATAATAATCAGTCTAACTAACACACTAACCTATCAATATGTTAGCTGAAGGAAAGCGTTCCAATTAAGTAGACATTGCATATATCAGAATTAGCTGTTGACTACAAAGGCACACGAAGCTGGGGTGATATATTTCAAATCTGCATATAGCCCACTAGAACACATACAAAATCGAATACATGTACATCGACAAAAAACTTTTCTTTAAAGACAAAATTTCTTCGTAAAAAAGCATGGGTTAAGAAATTAGATTTTCAATTACAATTTATATACAAATATCGTTTACCTAATCTACATGTTGTGGATAATAATGCTCGTCACTATCATCCGATTCATTTATCGAATAATACACATTATCATTATAATGAAGTCGATCGTCAAAGCTGCCATGCCTTCCGTCAAAAGAAGAGTCGTCATAAATACCCACAGCCACACTTCCACCAACCCCAGCGGTCAGGCCGGAAATATTTCCTGAGCTACCGCGAGGAGAATCCTCTACGAAAGAATGGCGATCAGAAGAAAAGTTTGACACTGGCGCAAAATGTCGAGGGTCGTCAGGTGCGCCCGGTACAGAACCAGGAATAATGGTAGGGCCGCCACTACCCCGGTTGGACAGATAGCCCGCATTAGGATGATGTACAAAAGATTTCTTTCTTTTCGATGGAGGTTCCTGGGATGACGTACTAGCACCATCGTCGAAATGGCTGGG
The DNA here is from genome assembly GCA_907163375.1 of Prostheceraeus crozeri. Taxonomy (NCBI): domain Eukaryota; kingdom Metazoa; phylum Platyhelminthes; order Polycladida; family Euryleptidae; genus Prostheceraeus; species Prostheceraeus crozeri. The sequence continues at coordinate 196,019 of CAJQUW010014145.1, read as the reverse complement.
GGGAATAGGCGCCTGTTTCCGTCTACAGGCCCCAGTTGGAGGACCTTGAGACCAACCTTGAGGATGCTGCTGAGCCTGTTGCTGCTTTCGATGTGTCGCTGAATATCCACCTCGACCGCGATTGCCTCCACGAGCTGTCGCTCCACCACCGCCACCTCGGCCTCCTTTGGATTTGCCATAAACACCTTTTGCATAAGACTGCTGCTGCCACCGAACATCTTCATCACTTGTATATTCTTCACTGTATTGCTGATCTTGGTAACGAGCTTGCAATCTGTCCATAAGAGATTGCTTTTCTTTCGTGATTTGCATCAGTTTGGTTTGAGATCTCCGAAGCTCTTCTTGTAATACTTCATTTTCTAGCAACGCTTCTTTGAGAGACCGCTTCATCAGCTGATAACGTTCCATGATTTTGCTATGATCTTCATCGACAGCCATCCTTCTTCAGATAGCAGCCTGAAATGCAAAATAGACAAGCATAAATATATTTTACCCATTTTCATTGAAGGCCTCTATTGGATTTTCACCGATTTTACAAGGAAATATTGGTTTTAAAATATTTGGTCATTTACACGATAACGATCTGATGGGTAAAGTGAATTATTTTTAATTCAAACTTGATTTACGAAGTAACTAATGTTTTCCGCCAAGGTCTTCAGGTACTGGAGCGCTTCATATTACAGCAGACTAAGACAAAGACATCTATTAGCAGAAATCAGTTCGGGTTCATACCGCGTCTCTGCTACTGAACCTACATCCACACTACGAATGAAGCTGGAGCTTTATGAAAAATATGGATTTCAGAGAGGTGTTCGTCGATTTGGAGAAAGCATATCACACAGTCATATGCTTATACATCGTCCTGTATTCTTCGGAAAAGCTTGGTGTCTGAGTCATACGTTCGGGATTCATGAAATGCATAATGAAAACAAGATTGCGATGAGGTCAAAAACTCGGCGATGCGGCCCTCTTTGACACCTCAGTGGGCCTATACCAAGGTTCAGCCATAAGGACCTACTTCTTCACCCTTTTATCAGATGAGACATCTAAACCACTAAGAGAGATTGGGAGAGTGACACCCTAGAACTACTCTTTGCGACGACCTGGCAATGTCAGGAGAAACAAAGGGGAAAATTCAGTGGGCCTATACCAAGGTTCAGCCGTAAGGCCCTACTTCTTCATCCTTTTATCACATGAGACATTTAAACCACTAAGAGAGACTGGGGAGAGTGACACCCTAAAAATACTCTTTGCCGTCGACCTGGTAATGTCAGGAGAAACAAAGGAGAAAATCTAAACGCACCTAGAGAAAATTGCGTTAACTCCTAATAAATGTCGTTGTGAATTTCTTTTGTTGTCTTATACGGGAGGTTCATTGTTCAATTTTCCATGATGTAAGCAAAAATATAGCTCTCCCTCAATTTAGACGATTTTTTTATTTTTTAAAAATAAATAAAGTTCCCCGTTGTGAATTTGACTATGAATGACTAGCAGAAGCTGACGAAGACATGAACGGCACACTTCCACTACAGGGGCACCGAACATATTTCGACATGTGACATAAAGCAATCGTCAATTATGTTTAGATCGAATGCGCGTCGTCGCAGGCGACTTGTCTCCTCGAGGAAGGAGTAAACGGCTACTGTATTTAACTGACGTCACGCCGCTGTTCGGCTCCCAAAGTGAAGAGGAAGCGCCTCGTCTAGGTGCGATGTTCATTTACGATGTAAATTTGCTCCTGGTTCGCCTGAGTTTGTTTTTATTGGCATCCCAGTGCCTTAGTCTGGTCAGTCTCAATTGTTTTACGACCCATTGATGGCAAGTAAGATGGTTTACAGGCTACATCTTCAATTCAACGCAGGAATAGATTAAGAAGCACTATCAACTTGTAACTAGAAATTCACGAAGTTATAATAAGAGTCAGATACTGCTCCCTCAGCACTAAGACAGTTGCAGCTGATAAAGAAAAATTTAGATTGAGCTACTATAACCGTATACTTTATTACCGTATTGGAAACAATAATTCTCAGAACAGGAAATTTGCATCAGTGGAAACAAAATTAGAAAGAAAAAATATCACTTAGGGTAAAAAGATGGAAGGCAGTACACATTTTAGAATACTAGACGTTGGCAATCACTGATTTCATCTGCGTTGTTAACAATTCCTCTGAGTTCTTATTGCCATTGTTTCTCGGAGCCGCAGGCTGCTAATGTACGACTACTCAATTTCTAATTGATATTTTTCAGTTTCATGATTCAAGATGTTCTGATATGTAGCTTTCTTGCTGTGCTTCCTACGTATGAAACATTGCTTTTAACTGTGCTGAATTCTATACATGACCATTATTCGCAGACATGCTTTTTTTAGGATTTTGACAAGATTTCCATTGGCATTGTGCGCTCGTCATTTTCTTGTTTATGACCATTCGTAGTGTGCTAAACATGCGTGTCACTCTGACTGGGAGATCTAGGGTGCAGAAAACTCTTGTTGCTCTATTGGTCACTTTATCCGAAATAAAAGGCATTTTGAAATACGAGAATTCCCTTCCCTTTGGCTTCTTGAAGCCGGTTGACTTGTGTGGAGGAGCATACAAAAAAGTTAATGGCAATAGTATTCAATTATAGGGCTTTTTTGAAGTGATCTGTGGTACCGGTACTTTGATTTAGTGCGACTGTGTTGCACCGTTCTCCAAAATATACGTTGAAATGCTCCTTATTCAGGTGAAATCTATCTCGATGAATGGGAAAAGCTGGCAGAACTTTTCTTCAATAATCTTCATACAATTTATGACGAAATTTTGGATGGGATATCGGAGAGAGAAAAATTAACAACTCATTATTGCTAACAGTCATCTTTCCATGCTTCGCATAACAGACATGACATCATTCGTGCTTCAAAGTCAACACGAGTACTAATTCTATGATTCTTTATAGTAGATCAAAGCATCACAATTTCACAATTTCTGTAGGCGCATACCATGAACTTTGCTTATTTATATAGCCTAAGTCGTTTCTTGATAATGAATAATGACTCTAGCGTAAACAACCAAAATATATCAATCAAACCATTTGAAAATTTTATGAAAAAATACGTTACTCTTCCAATCCCATTTTGGCCTAGCAATTATTGTCAATCCTCTTGAGACGGCAATTTTTGAATATCATTTTCCCATTTTTATTTCCAGTAAGACCATTAGTTCCCGGGAATCAATTTTGTCTTACTACAAATTAATCAAAGTGAAGTAGCTAATAAGTTGACTTTGTAACGCACTGATATGCTGAAGAAATGTTTCATCGATGCCTTTATCATCAAATTAGAGATCAGCTATATGTTAAGTATATTTATCTCACATTTTTCCTAACCTTCATGTCTATGGTTGGTATATTTGTTCGGCTGAGCAAGATGCATATGTTAACGAATATGACAGACTTACTTTCATGCAATTTTACATTTATGAATGATAACATCTCTTCTCCTGAAATTGATCTTGGAATGTGCAAATCGAATAGCGCTGCTGACACGATAAGACTAATCGGACAGAGATTAGAACATAATTAATCCGACAGTCAACATAGTGCACGTTTAAGTCACCAAATGCGGCAACATCTACGATTGGATATACTCTTGTAAAAGATCATCGCTCTTCTCAGAGAGAACATTGTAAACATCCAATTAGTTATTTAAAGCTGAGATAAACACCACTGTTTGCAGGCGTAGCGTGCAGTAAATGAATAAGCCGATTTCACGAGAAAGTGCAGTGAAGGCCAACGTGAAAGCAGTAATTCATGAATCAAAACATGGACAGCACAAATGAAGGTGAAGTTTGTCGCACTTTATAAGCCTTCTTATACGTAGGTGCTGACATGTAGAGTGCATAATTTGATGTATATCATGCAGTGAAATCATTTTACTTTGCTCGTGAAGCTGAATTTTAATCAGATGCTGGAAAGCGATCCATCAAATGGGCCTATGCATACTTGCCCGTGAATGTCTGCAAGACCGAGTGCGAGTACTCTTATATTTGATAAATTTGGTTTGTGATTTTCTAGAAATTATAAGTGAGGCTTTTCACTTGTCTCGTAATTATTCTTTGTGTTGTAAACATCAAAAAAAAATGTTAAGTAATTTTTTGGCCATAACGTTGGGATTGATAAAGCAATCATTTGCTTTACATAATCGCTTTTATGTAGAATACTATGTCGGGAAAAAGTTTCTAGCTATATATACTTATTGACAAAATTTTTGAAACATTTCTTTAACTTCTTTCATTTTTGATTGGTATATACGAGTATACATGTATGTATGATACCTTGATAATTTAGTCACAATCTGCACCAAGTCGCTAGCACAGAAAAACAACGCATGTAGCAGATTCAGCTTTAATAGCGCGTGTGCACCCCTCTAGCTCCAATACATTCAGTAATCCGAGATGGCATGGATTCACAAAGTCTCTAAATGAAGGATGTTTCAAGGAGAAGCCACTGCTCTGTCAGTCTTTCAGAGAGAATCTTCAGGGACACTGGTGGAAGTGAATAGCGGTCTCTCACTCGCCGCCCAAGCTCGTCCCAAGACTTGTTCAATGGGTGACAAGTCAGGTGAGCGTGCAGGCCAGTCAAGGGTTTAAATGCTCAATCTCCTAGAGTGGCAATGACAGCCGAGGAGCGATGTGGTCTTGCGTTGTCGTCTTGGAAGACGAGATCCTCCACCCTGACCACTGGGGCAGCAACAGGAAGCACAATTTCATTGAGATACCTCTCTCCAGTCAACGTGCCTTTGATGATGACTGCTCTCGTTCGTCCGCCATGCCAAATGCCACCCCACAGCATAGCACTTCCACCACATCTGTCGTGTTCTTTAATACAGCATGGGGCAAAGCGTTCACCTGGAAGAGGATGCACTCTGACACGACCGTCATTGAAATCCAGAGTGAATCTCGATTCATCGGTCCACAAGACTTTCTGCCAGTGATGGTCATTCCATGAGCGATGGGCATCACACCAGGCAACTCGTCTTCTGCGGTGCTCAAAACTCAATGGAATTAGGACAGCTGGTCGTCGCGATTGAATTCCAGCTTCTCGCAATCTTCGGTAAGCCGTTCGAACGCTACAGTCTATATTTGAGGCTCTCTTCCAGTGTACGACTAGCTTTGGGACTGACACAAATCTATTCCTCTTTGCAGCTAAAACTAGACGTGCGTCTGTCCTTCCTGCAGACTTTCTTGGTCGACCAGATCCCTTCTTCTTTTTAACATCTCCTTCTGCTTTCCATCGACACCACCACCTCCAAACAACGACTCTCGATAGTTGCAGCTCTTCGGCAACACTCGCATAACTTCTACCACAACGAATCATTCCAATAGCCATACCTCTGGTAAACTGATCGTGTGCCATTTTATTTTACAAAAGCTGGATTTCAGTTCACGTTCATGTTCAATTTGTAAAAGCAATTGTGACAGTTGTATCGATATCAAAAGTTGAAATTTGACCATCATAGATCTTTCTCCATCCTCTAATGTGTTGAATGGTAATGCATAGAAAGCGAGATATTGCATCATACCTGAGAAAAAAATGAAACAAACTTCAATTCAAGCCAATGATGGTTTGTTTCATTAATTATGTCAATGAGTATATATTATACATACCTATAAAGCTATTACGCAAAAAATGATCACTTTCGAGTAAATTCAATATTTTAGTTGACTTTGCCCTGACGCATGGTTCTCCATCTTCTTCAATCAAACTGTAACTTTCTGTATATATTACATGTAGTTTGTAATCTGTACATCTAAGAATATGATTACACAGACCTATTTCACTACTTGCCGACACACCACTGATGACTGCGTCATCCAAAACTTTTGATAAAAAAACCGTGTTGTGTCCACGAAAAGTAAAGTAAAACTTCGCAATCCAAATGATCTCATAATCATCGAAAACACATGGTGAATAAATGTCATTTTCTGTGTTCTCTAATATACTACCATGTTGCACTTTCAGCTTGCTTCAACTCCTTCAGTTTCAGATCATGACAGGCCAGATCATCAAAGGTATTCGTTTTGCAAATTAGAAAACTGCTTTGAGTGTGGGATGATAATGATGATCTGCTCTGTGTCCTTTTTTTTCTCTTAAGGCTAAAAATCGGCTCTTCATTTGCATTGTAGCCTACGACAAATGTCGCGATCGCAAGTACTACCAAAACCGTTTCTAGAAAAACTATCAGACGTTTAACGGGTTTGTTGATATGTTACCACGGATACTGTACCTTTTGAATTTTTTTAAAAAAATTTGCGCGTAGGTCTACAACTGTCAGTGATACAATAAACTTTGAGGAAGAGGTTATTATCACTGCAAGTAATAAAATTGTTAAAGCTATTAGGAGAAATATTTGTTCAAGGATAGCATTTGGAGCCATTATCGCAGTCTTTTTTGTAGAGTATTTATACAAGTTTCCATATTTTTACAGCTGGAACACTGTTCTTTGACGCATCTAAGGCTGTTCGAAACGTAATTATTTTTGAAAAATGACGGAACCCAACTATCAGCTTTCATACGTCTATGTGTGTCTACGTTTCATATGTCTTACCTACGTCTATGTGCACAAAAAACGTATATGTTCTATTATTCATGATATGCAATTTTTCTAATGCGCAACTTTTCAGTGGAAGCTTTAGAGCCAGCCCCTTTTTGAACCCTGGTTCAAGATCGGAAAAGCTCCATCTTTTAAGATTTCCTGTGGTTGCTTTTGACCCCTTTCAACAAATTGTGCTGCCTTTATGATGTCTTGTCGCTATCGTAAAAATGTTCAGAGCCAGCGTGACTTAACTGAGACGGCTGAGCGCTGTATATGGACACCGTTCCTTACTGTCACCGTTTCACAGCTGACGTCATCACCTAATGTTCGACGCGTAGCGACAGAAATCGCCTCGAGTAGTAAATTGACGGAGCTAAATCTACTTATCTGGTGCTCTAGTATCGCTACAGACCGACTCAAAAATTGACCGGAGTGCACCTTTAAAGAATGAAAGAAGTGGTTTTCTATGACGGAGTAATGAAGATGAAGTAAGACGCTTTTTAAAGAAGCATTGTCTTGTCGCAAGCTGTAGGACCATGGAAAGGTGCCTGTTGAAATCTGATGCACACCACATTAGCCTCATTCGACTTCTGTTCCTTTTTTATTAGGGATGCACCGATATGAAAGTCTTCCAACATAAGCTAAGAATACCGCTTGATATCTAAAAGAATGAGATTAAAAATGATCTTTTTTACTTCTTTTATATTACATGTATGTGTATGTTTATTGTATCCTAAATATTTATCTGAATGTGAAACTCAGATGATTGCAATGATGAACACGCAATTGTACATATAGGCCTACTTTTGAACAAACAAAATAAACACGAGTACATCAAGGACACAAGGCTGTTAAAACATCTGAATTGGATAATTATTGGATAGAAATTTTGGATGTAGATTATAGACCCAACTGATCAGTGGCGGCTCGTCCAATAAAGCAAATGTTGAATAGTTCTGTACAAACATTGCTATCCTGAGCTCTATATTACAAATGAGCATATCTGACAATCATCATGTCAAATAGGAGACTTTCCCTCAGTCAGATGTAGGCCACCGTTTATATCTGTCTAACAGACTCTCTCTGGCACCGGAGACGGTAAGAAAGATTGAAATCCGCACTTCACGAAGTATTAGAGGACTATTTCAACTTTGATATAGATTCTTCTTTATGAATCTAATAGCATCTGTGTATAGATGCCATAAATATTGTAAAATCTAGTACCGTTTTATTTCGTTATGCCTATAAACATCGACATGCCACTTGTCGGCAGACACCATACTTGGAAAAGTTGCAGGTAAGGTAATTAATTAGTTCTGACAAATGTCCTACAATAAGACTGATACATCATTCGACACTCAACATGATCGTACATCTATCTAGATTATTTTCGTTTTTCATAGCTGAGATATAATGGCCAAGGAACTTTCTCAGTTAAGAAACGGAAAAATTAAGAGCCTAGAGATATTCACCATCAGATGAAGACAAAAAACGTTCGTTAAAATTGATTGCCAATAGGTTCCTTGTGAATGGGTATCGGAAAAGACTTGTTTATTCCATTTTATTTTATGTATTTCCAAACACTTTCACATCTATGATAGCTTTTACCCTAGAATTTTGTATTTTTTCTTTGCTTACTATGTGTTCTTGACAACAAAATTTAATTGTTCTTCAATTTTTTGATCATCATGATCGAACATCCCCATGGAACATATATTAAAGAAGCTCTATGGAATCGATAGCAGCATCATAAAAAATATTTGCTTAGTTTAAAACTGTTACATGACGTCTCATTATACGTACTTGAAAATGTGCTAATAAAATCAATAAATATGTCTAGGATGAAACTAGATTTTAGTAATAAGTCCTGCACTAAATATCCTTAGAAATTCCGTATATTAGGAAATCCACTTCACAGGTAAACAGAAGCAGTGAAATGAAATAAACACATATATACTGCATGAAAAAGACAAATAATGAAATTTTATCTTCAAGTTCTCTTTTATTAGATGCATTTTCATTTTCCAGAAAGTGAACAGATAATGACCAACCAAATGATGGAAACATTATATTTCGAAGTACAAAACTATTGCATGCATGATCCCATTTCAAGCATATTTAACAAGTACAAGGCTTGTCAACATCACTAAACGTTTAAATATCTTAGAAATCCGACTGCATAGCCCGCTGAATGATATCAAACTACCAGAATTTTATGCGATTTTCGTAAAATTTTTGCAAATTGATGGCTGTCAACTTTTGCATGACGTTTTGTGATTTCATCTAAATAAAATCTAATTAATCTTCAACTATAAAAAACAGGATTTTTGTGTTCATAAGTTGAAACTATTGAAATAGCATTATTTTTCAGTCTTTCTAAGCACAAAAATTAATGTAGGTTGACAAAATACAATTCGCCGATCTGGCCTTGTCGTGAGATTGAAAGAAATGCTGAGGAAAAATTTTTTGAAATCGATTGCTCATTTGAAATTTATATTCAAAATTGTGAACGATCACTGTTATAATCATTATCTAAAAATATACACACATATTGCAGTTCATTGATTGTAGCAGTTCCAACTTGTAATTTCAACATATATGCGAACGATATGATATCAAAGTTTATCCTCACCAGATCAATTGAAATAACGAACAATTATGAAAATGCTGATGGACTGTAAAATAAAGCTGGATAGCCAATGTGATGCGAAAGCCGTGAAATTAACGTTAACCAAAAAACAAAGTCAAAATTGCAGATCCGGTCTCCCGCCCTTGACCAGTCGACGACGCGAGCTCGCTGTTACAAAATTGACCATCACGTTAGTTGGAGCGTTCTTGTTTGATTTTTAGCCGAAGGAAGAGGATGTGTTCATCCTTTGGTTCACCAATTACACATTGTGGAAAAATTCGAAAAAAAGAGAAAGAGAAGCATCGATGCCAAAGTATGTGGATGAAATTGCAGATTGGACTGACAGTAATAGGCATGTCTAATAACATTGATCAATGTTGATTTTACTGTTGATTGTTGCGACGGCGACGCTTAGCTCCTCTAGCATGCTCAGAGATTATATTCTAAATTAGTGCAAAACATGATTATTTATGTTTGTCTGTTTGCAACAATCAAATAAATAATTGTACCCCGCTCACAAATTCTGAATGGTTTCATATAGAACGCGTTTTTTCACGTTACACTGTTGAATAACAATGAAGTTCATGCATCTAGAGAACTTTTGTGGGGTGATGTTCCAATAAATTATATTTCACATGTTTGAACACCCTAATGTGAGTGTTGGTGAGTGTGTATGGCGCCGCTAAGGCGATGTTTTATATAAATGTAATCTTGAGTTTGTGTATGTGTCAAAGCTTTTTGTTGCTTAATGAAAAAGTCTCATAATCTGGAAAGCCTGCATCAAGGAGATGGACCATGCAAAATTTGGAAGTTTTAGTTTAAACATTTCTTATAATAGAAGAAGCTTGCAATATAAAGTGCAAAGATATTTAGCACAACCTGTTTGCTTGGACTTCCCCCGATGTAGTGCTAAGTATCTTTGCTTCCCACCTTCTGGATCTTGCTCAGAATGCAATTGCGTGTCAGGTTTGACTTGATTAGCCGACTGCTGAATGCGGATCTAAGCCATATAGGATGCCCTGTTTGTGAAGGAAAATGGTTTGTTGCAACATTTGTAAGTTAACCATTGAATTCTATATAATGAGCAGGTATTTTAGAGATATCATTGTAAGAAGGCTCCTTTCGTTGCGTCAATTCGCAGTTAAATTGAAAAAAAATTGGACAAAAAGTTTATTAGACAAAAAGAAATAATAGTGCCTTCGATAGGTAGTGAAAACAATAACGAAGTTCACATACTCTAGTTTACGCACAACATATTTTTGTACGGCTATTTATGGTCATCTGAAGCATACTACCATACTACGCATAACAATTAATTGGTTTATTAAGTGCAATAGACCTTGACATTTCAGACATTGCTGTTAGAAATCGTCTTCATTTTGTCACTTTAGCTGCGATTTTACGTAAAGGCTAGGATCTTGCGATGCATCAAAATAACAATTTGCTGTATGTTCATTGTTTTATTACTCAAGAGCAATATTGCAGCTACATCTCATAAAATATTACGCATGGTATCGTTTCTTGTTGACCCAACTGATCGCATAGCGTGATATTTGATCGATTTGAACGACTGTTATGTTGATAAAAATGGGATCCTCCTGTTCAAATTTATCTGTTTAATTTAGTGAAGCAATGATCCCTTGAAATATGTTGCCGTTGTTGGATGAAATGAACGCATTTAGTTTTCCTGATAATACTGACATCGCATCATTGCACCGATTATAAACTAGAAGGAAAATCTGCTTGTAGTCAAATCTTGTGTATTAGGCGTGTTCTATAGATTTGTGTCGCCTGATCAATGACAAGAAAGAAGCAACTGAAAGAACTTTATACTTCACATTAGCTTGTGTAGCTATTTTACTTTTTAGAAGCCTGTTTACGTTATTTGTTTACGTTTCCCTCTTTGTCAAACAATGCTTGACTTAAGTTTCAACTTTTAGCAGGGTTTGCTCCTGCTTGGAAGAAGGGGTGTCAGTCTAATGGTTCAGTGAAGACATTTTATTGTCCTTCGGTGATTTAGCACCACATTGCTTGCCTTCACTTTAAATTCGGAAGTGACTACCTGTATCCTTCGAGCTCTGGTCGATTAACAAGTTTTAAAATCCAATTCCTCGAGCACGGCTCGGCATTGATGTACATATTCGCTCAGTTTTGGCATAGAGTTTGGTTTTCATGATAAACATATCAGAGCTTGTGATTTATGTTTCTTTCATCACCTAATATCTTAAAGTAACATCTTGTAGAATCCAGGATAATGTGGGTGATATTTTGTTACTAGGTAATTCTTAACGCAACGTGGATTAGCTGATTTCAAAAATCACATCCCTATCTTTATGTGTGTATTAATCTATACTTTGAATCCTATCCCATTTTATACGTGGAAACTCTTTTTGCATCATTTATCGAATGATGCAACAGAGAGGTGTACGAGGAGTGGATGGAATTACAACCTGTGGTTGGTGATTTCTATGATGATCATCGCCAAAAGCTATCGAAATAGACGTAAGTAATTTTTTTCATAGAAAAGTACCCTGTTGGTCACTGACATTAAAGATCATTGGGTATTTGCAGGTAATGAAAGAGAGTGTAAAATGCTTGTTAGTAGAACTATCAGACTGAAGGAGAGGTGCCATGAAATCTCTGAGATTAAGCGGTGGATTCTGCCAGGAACTCACGTTCATCTACTTACTGATGGTCTGGCAGCTTATGTCCGTTTTGATTCCATTGATAGTGGATTTGCTCGCATTCTGCCGTGATCCATTGGCATGATTTTGTGGACTCAAACAATTTTGACGGGCAGTTTTCAAATAATTTTGAAAAATGTGGATGATACCTGTAAGAAAGCGGAGGCAGTTTGGTGCAAGCGAAAAACTTTTCGATAGTTACCGGTACTTTTCTGAATTTGTTTGGAGGAATGCTGCTAGTAATAGACAATTTCTGCCTACTGAATTAATAATAACAATTATACCAATCTGTTGTGATTATCAAATTCTAAGTTACCAAAAATTTTCTTGTCATTATCACATCTTCATTTTACAGCGTCTTCATTTATCAAAATTTGACTTCCAATTCTAATCATCCAAAGATCATTATCATAACCACACTCAGATCGCTGTTATCATTGGTAATTTTATCGTGTTTTTTTCGTATGTTATTTTGGTTCACTGTTTGTCATATTTGACATTTTTACATTAATGCTAGTCCTTGTTCTTATATATTTTTTTACAATTCCTATTTACTGACGAAATTTACGCAGCTTCCAGAATTGCCTGTGGAAAAATATAAATGTTTTAGTGTTATGCAGCTTTATTGTAGAATTACAATCTTCTAATGCTCGTAAGGCTAAGGTTTGTTTTCGTTCAATAACTCGAGTGCAGTCATTGAAGAATGACGCAATGGAATATATAGAAAATTTGTTCTAGGGAATCACTGTCTCAAGGGTGAGTGATTCTCGCTGATTTGGCCGGGTGACTTTGTTTACGCCACTCATGCTGTCTTAGGGAATTAGGGAAAACCGATAGCGAGCGGCATCGCGAATTTGCCGTTTCCCTCATTAGGCGAAGCTTTGTCATGCATTCGAGGTCTCAGCCATACGGCTGCCAATTACGAAACTGCTGTTGAGAGCCTGAAAAAGAGATTCGGCAACCCGATTGATGTTCGCAAAGAACAAATAAACGACTTGTCGAATGTGCAAGGCAGTTCTGTGCGTATTATGATGCCATCAACAACCATGTACGTAGTCTTGAGAACATGCATGTTTATCTGTCTTCGTATTAATTGTTTTTATCACCTTTGTTGCTTTCTCGACTACCTGAGCAAGTCAGAGTGAATCTGATTAGTAAATCAAAAATGATGCACGTGACGCTTGATAGCATTGAAATGTTCCTGAATTTGTTGAGTGATGAAATTCATATTCTTGAAGAAAGTAGTGCAAAAGTTTTGATCGAACGTAAAATGAATCATTCTGATGATCGGATGACTCTCGCGGGCTTCTCTACTAATGTTGAAAAGCATGAAGGAGAAATCCGCGGGAGACATTCTGAACATCAAGAATGTTCATTCTGTCATGATGTTCACAGTTCGAAGAACTGTCAAGTATACAGTAGTGCTGACGAACGTATTCGATATGTTCAGAAGAACATGCTATGCTACATGTGTTTGAAAAAGAACCATTCTTCGAAACAGTGTAGGTTTCGCAAGGCCTGTACCAAATGTAGTAGATTCCATCACATTAGTTTGTGTAAAGGAGAAGCTACTGATAGGAAAAATTCATCAAAAGTCGTTCCAATAAAATCCTCAGAGACTAAGCAGAAACTCGAACAGATTTTTTCGCATGTCGCTTCTGATACTTCTGCATCAGATTCTCAGCATGAAAGTTCAAATCATGACCATGAAACTACATTTTCTTTGACTTTGAGAAGCTCGACCACAACGGTCATGACAAGTGCCAAAGCTATTGTGATTAGTCCGACTGGCGGTGAAGTCTTAGTCAAAGTCCTTTTCGATACATGCTCCAACAGAACTTTTGTTCGAAGTGATCTGGTAGATGAGCTGAACCTCAGTAAAGCTGAGACAGAGATATTGAATGTCAGCGCATTTTCAAACCAAAATGTTTAAATTGACAGCAGCACAGTTTCCTTGAAAGTGAGGAGTTTGTACAATGACAAGCCCCTGTGTCTTACTGCAAGTACAAGTCCTTCAATTTGTGCACCCGAACGGTCTTATGTAACGTCTGCATACACACACTTACAGAATATTGATCTCGCTGATCCGTATAATCCACGTGACAGTGAAATGCCTGTCTCAATTTTAATCGGAGCGGATCAGTGCTATGATTTTATCGGTGACAATGTTCTTAGGGGAAAATCTGGTCCTGTAGGAACATTCAGCAAATTTGGTTGGGTGTTGACAGGCAAGTTTGAACAAATTGTTGAGTCTAGTCAACAACCAGCAGATGAATGCTGTATTAGCTTGCACAGTAGGATGAGTGAAATTGATCGAAACAATCATAATTTTGAAAAAATGTGGAATTTTGAGTCGATAGGTGCTACTCCTAATGAAGAGCACGTACAGCAGATGAATGCAAGTCAGTCTTGAGAGATATTCAGTATTCTTCTCGTAGATACTCTGTTGCCCTTCCATGGAAGGATGGTTTAAATGATGAACTCCATTCAAATTTGCCTCTTGCAACTAGGAGACTTCATTCTACATTGAATAATCTGAAAAATAAAGAAAGCAGTTTACATGAGTATGAAAAAAACTCTTGAATACCAGCATGTGAACGACATAATTGAAAAGGTACCTGAATCGGACTGTGAAAGTTCAGGACACTACCTTCCTCATCATGCTGTTGTGCGTCCCGATAAAGAATCGACGAAAGTCAGAATTTTTTCTATGATGCCTCCTCAAAATCCACAAAATCGTCCCTCAGCTTGAATGACTGTCTTGAAGTAGGACCTTCAACAACGCCTATGATACCTCAATTATTGATGAAGTTTCGGCAGCACCAAGTAGCTCTTGTTGCTGATGTTGAAAAAGCTTTCCTTCAGGTCGGTATAAACCCCGATGATCGGAAATTTCTCCGGTTTTTGTGGGTTGATGATCCTTTGACTGCAGAGCCCAATGTTGAGCATTGGCAGTTCAAACGACTTATCTTCGGAATGAATACGAGTCCGTCTATCTTGCAGGAAGTCATTAAGCACCATATACTTAAGAACACAAATGCAGAGAACGAGTTTGTCTCGAACAAACTCATGAACGATTTTTACGTTGATAATTTAGTGACTGGATGTGCTTCAGCTGAAGAAGCCATAAAAATCTATGATGTATCAAAAGATTTGTTTTCAGAGGCTAGCATGAACCTTCGGCAATGGAATTGCAATGACATGAACCTCTTGGAAAAGATTGAATCTTTCGAGGGTCTATGCAAAGAAAAATGGATGCGAAAAAAATGACTAAGGTCCTAGGTGTCCCTTGGGATACAGTAGACGACCGATTACAGTTTTCACTTACTGAAATATACGAGAAATTCAGAAATTCCCCACTTACGAAAAGAGTAGTATTGAAAGCCTTTGCTAGCATTTATGATCCACTTGGTGTGTTTTGTCCGATCTCCGTAATTCCAAAGCAACTGTTTCAGAGACTGTGTATTTTGAAGAAAGACTGGGATGAAATCCTTCCCGCTGATATTGTGGAAGTTTGGAAACTTTGGCTGCAAAGTTTGCCTTCGTTCCACGTGACTCTTCCTCGTTGTTTATTGATGAAAAAATCGGTAACTGAAGTCCAATTGCACGGATTTTCTGACGCGTCTCTCAATGCCTATGGTGCAGTTTCATACCTCAGAATTCTTTACGACAATGGAAGTGTATGTGTGAGATTTCTTTCGGCTCGATCGCGTGTTTCACCGATACGTCCTATGACTATTCCACGATTAGAACTTCTCGGAGCTTTGATATTGTCAAGATTAGTGAAATCTGTTATTACAGCTTATCAAGAATTGAATGATCTGCATACAATTCGTTTGATATGCTGGAGTGATAGCATGACTGCATTACATTGAATTCACCAGGAAAATGTGTGGCCAGTGTTTGTTCGTAATCATGTGAATGAAACAAGAATGCACTGTCCTTCTGAAAAATCGAGACACTGTCCAGGGATTGATAATCCTGCTGATATTTGTTCGCGTGGCATGATTGCTGAGAAATTGCAGATTTCCGATATTTGGTGGACAGGACCCAAATGGCTGTCACAGCCATAGTCCGAATGGCCAAAATGTTCCTCAGTTGAAATTGATGAATCCAAAGTGGATGAATCTTGTGTCGAGCAAGATGCTGATTGCTGTTTATCTGACGAAATTCACGTTAGTTCTTATGTGAGCAACAGTGAAGGACATACATGCATACTTATTTCAAATGAAATTCCACTTACTCGATTCAGTAGTTTTGAAAAGATGATACGTGTAACTGCTTATGTCTTGAGATTTATTAATCGGCTGAAAGGAAATACATGTACAAATGATTCATTAGACATTGATGCAGCAGAATACACAAATGCTCAAAATTGCATGATTCGATCACTGCAGAACCAATGTTTTGATTCGGAGTGCCGTTATCTGAAAGAGCGGCATGGAGCATGTACATCACGAATTAAAAATCTAAATTTGTACCTTGATTCTGATGACATTGTGAGATGTAGAGGTAGAATTTCAAGTGCTGTGGGTACTGAGATGAATAGCCTTGTTCTAATGCCAGATGACAATGACTTTGAACGAATTGTAATTCTTGAAGCGCACGAAAAAGTGTTTCATGGGGGAGTGTCTGCGACACTTGCAAAATTGAGAAAAAATTCATGGCTATTGAAAGGTAGTCAGAAGGTTAAAAAAGTACTCCGACGTTGTATGACGTGTAAACAAATTCAGGGCTTAACTTTCGTTCTTCCACCGCCTCCAGACCTTCCTGATCATCGTCTGGCCAGTATTCGAGCTTTCCATACTGTTGGGATCGACTATTGCGGACCTCTTAGGTATTCGTTCCCCAAGGGGGAGGAGTCGAATAAAGGCTACATTGTAGTTTTCGTTTGCACATCAACACGTGCAATTCATTTAGAAGTCACAGGCGATATGTCCACCTTTTCCTTCTTGCTTGCTCTGAAACGCTTTGTGTCGAGGCGCGGTATTCCTGATGTTGTGTCTGATAATGCGCAAACTTTCAGATGTGCAGACCGTATGTTGTCGAGAAGTGAAATCCTGAGATTTGTCCCCGGAAAGAACATCACCTGGAACTTTGTCACACAGTACGCTCCATGGAAAGGTGGTTTCTATGAACGACTAATCGGAGAGGTAAAATCAGCCCTGAGAAAGACAATTGGTAAGCAGCTTCTCACACTGGAAGAATTAAGAACTGTCGCTTGCGAAATCGAAGGAATCTTGAACAGTGGACCATTGCTGTACGTGGCAGATGAAATGGATGAAGTGTTGACACCTGCACATTTCCTGATCCTCCAAAGAATGACAAAAGAACCAACAAGCAAACGGGAAGACCGATTTACTCCATGTGTCCCATCGATTGGACTAATGAGAGCGCTAGTGAACAGGTTTTGGGACAAATGGCTGAACTTTTACGTTCTCTCTTTACGTGATCGATCATTTTCTGGTGTACATAAACGGCGAGGTGATCCCGGAAGGGCGAAGTTTGTTTGCTGATTGACAAGGGTCCCAGATTGAAATGGACTCTGGTTATTATTGAGTCAGTGAAAATTGGACGTGATGGAGTGGTCAGGTCGGCTCTCATAAGGTTGCCGAACGGACGTGTAACCAGGCGACCAATCAACTCTTTAGTTCCCCTTGAACGAAGCGAATAGTGTTTATTATGCATGTATATGCTTGTAAATATTTTTGGATCATTGTACATAAACTTTGCATTTCATGAAAGTTTGGGGGAGTGTTGTGACTTTCTATCTGATCCTACGCTATTTCTATGACTTGATCGTTCATTGCTCTGTTACTAATCTATGTACATATGCTCATGCTCTATCTATGTTTGACATAAATTTGAATTTATAGCTGATAGCCATGTAAATCGTAATAAATATGTTGATGCTCAACTAGCCGGCCGTTTTCCGTAACACATGCTGTCTTAGGGAATTAGGGAAAACCGATAGCGAGCGGCATCGCGAATTTGCCGTTTCCCTCATTAGTCATTTACCCTAATTGAAAACGATTCGTCGCATGACTCATCGTCGCTTATCCACAGGATGATGTCGTGTCGGTTGCTGTTGATAACAATAGAGTAGCTTGAAATTCTAGGTATGTGTGCATGATAATGATATGCGATTGAACGAGCGATTTTGATCAGTAATTAAACGAAAGACAAGCGACTGTACAAACGTCAGTGGAATGGTATGTATGGTATAGATTTGACCATACATACCATTCCAGTGGGGTTTTGGGTTTTTGGGTGTTTGTTAGCTACCCTACCTGGGTTTTTGCCAACCCTGATTATCCATCAAATTGACCTAAACAACTCAGGTAATACAGTATGCGCAAAATTACCTGCTCTTCACGATGGGGACCTTTGATGCCGTCAAAGAAACTATCCAATCTCATTAGGGAACCCTATGTCCCGAAAATTTTAGATAAGCGAATTATGCGCCTTCTAAACAAATAAAAATTATCCTACCACCCACTAAATCGACCAAAGCAACTCGTGCACCGCGTATAATTCTACTTATGGACAAATCATAAGGAAAACTTTCAATATTGAATATTTACTTACATTGGACGCATGCGCATCAAGCAATATGTAGTAACATCTCTGTTATATGAACACATCAATGAATTGTAGCTGAAATGATTTCCTGCAGTGTTAGTTGTGGACGATTAGTGAGGAAGTCTTAACGAACAGAACAGAGCATTCTTGACAAACTGACAAGCAGCTGGTGTTTTATGACACGAACCTTAGCGTCTTCCATAAACCTGAAAGAGAATTCATTCGAAGCGACGATCAATTGGTGAAAATTAATGACATGTCCAACCATTAAAGATGAAATTACAAAATCGCCTGCAGAATCGTTCAGAGGCTTGCTGGAATATCACTGTGCTCAGGATCGTTTGCAATGGATTATGAAGATGAATCATGCAAAAAATGGAAACATGAATCCTAAGTCTGTGGGTACAAGATAAAGTTTTCTAATTTTCTTTCATGTCGTCTACAGGCTTTGTTAACTTTCCGATGTCATTCATATTTAAACAGATGACACATCTTATTTGGATCTTATGCTGCGTGAAAAGTGTATGTCATACGGCATTTACATCTGAAGTTATCTCAGATTAAAGACAGAAGTCCTGAACTAGACCCGCTGTCAGAGTCCAGGCTGGTGCCACCCTAGTTATATAATGATAATAATGCGTTTATTGAATAACTGAAAATCAATCTTTACAGAAAAGCAGATACACACAAAGAAAAAATCAATAAGTCAACGTAGGTCAAAAACCGAAGAAAGACTTTTTACAAACGAGGCTTACGAGTTCTTGTTGTATAGGCGAGTGCAGTATAGAAAAAAGGCCTGAGCACGCTTCTTGGTGCGACACAGAGGTGATAAGAGCTTCCTCGAGTATCTCAATTGACGTGGTACAAATTTGTGAAGCACATGAGACGGATTCAAGCAAGAGCAAAAAAGTTTCAAAGCTTTCGATGTTCTCCTATCAGCTATCGATGGTAGGCAATCTGAGACACACTCACTTCCACAAATGATGCGGTGACAGCGTCTTCTAATTCTTTCTAGTAAAGAGGAATCAGTTACTGACATGCCAACCATCAAAGGACAGTTGTACTCCAAGACACTGAGAATAAGATGATGATAGATGAGGAGGAGATCATGTTTATCAACAGATGGAATTTTCCTTGCAGACTTTAATATATGAATTCTTCTCGCTGCCTTCTTCGCAATGAATTTCGTATGACACTTCCAACCCGTACTTTCGTGAAAAACAACACCAAGCACCTTTAAAGATTCTGAACGAGGAGGTCTGTCATCACAATATGGTGCACCATTTCTTTTACCAATCATCAGGAGATTCGTTTTGTTTTCATTTAAAACGAGACCTCGACTATCACACCAGGATGAAACATTTTCGATTTCAGCGGAGATGCCCAGAGTAATATTCCTGCCATATTCAAAAGTAGTTATTATGACAATGTCATCAGCGTATTTATAAATTTGTGACGAAGGCTGAACACACTGCAATGATTTCATGTAAGCACAGAAGAAATAAGGGCCTAGTATTGACCCTTGAGCCACACCTGAGGTCACGGGAAGATATGAGCTTACAATTCCATTTCGTAGCCGAACACGCTGCATTCTGTTTGAGAAGTAATCAATACACCACTCGATAAATCCTCGAGGTAACCCGTTTGATATGAAACATTGGATTAAGTTGTTGTGAGGGAGTCGATCAAATGTACGACTAAGATCGAAAGAAACGACGGAAACCTTGTCGGTATTTGGATCATCGATGCTTGAAGTTATTTGCTCGTGCATGTGCAAATGGGCAAAAAGCGTTGAGCTGCCAGGTCTAAAGCCGAATTGTTCGTCACCATACAAATCCAATAAGGCATCTTTCACAGAAAAACGAATCAGCTTTTCTAGAACTTTAGATATGACCGATAAAAGACTTATTGGTCGTAGGTTCGTCCGAGATGCCAGCTTTCCCTTAGGTACAGGGACCACATCACCTCTTTTCCAAATGGTTGGCACGATGCGTTGGGAAATAGACAAAGGAAACAAATGTGTTATGGGCTGATCTATAATGTCACAACTAGTTTTCAGCAAAAACGAAGTTATACCGTCACTTCCTTTTGACTTACGGGGATTCAATTCTCGGAGTAATTTGTTAACTAGCGATACATTAAGTGTAACATCCCATGTCGCATCAGAGTCATGATGAGCGAAGGTAATATCTTGCTTCGATGGAGAGAACACTGAAGAGAAACTTTGATTGATAGCATTCGCAGCTTCTTCATAACTAGAAAAACTGTCTATCACTTTAGTCAATGCTGAGCTTGTTTGTGAGGATGGCTGATTTATTCCTTTTACTACGTTCCATATTCCTGATCTTGTTGCTGTCATTTTATTCACCCAATTCTGCTTGGATTTCAAAATTTCAAATTTAACCTTAGTTTTGTAATGACTATACATGCTGAAGTTACGCTGACGAAAGGCTTCAAATTTCTTGTTGATGAGTGACTTCAGTTTAAGAGTCATCCATGGCTTTTCTTTTGCGCAAATAGGCACATACGTAAACGGAAGCACATTTAGAGCCTCGTTGAAATGATCGTAGAAAAAAGTAACCTTATCATCAAGTGTTGACTCTGAATAGTACATGTGTTGCCAAGGTACGCGACGAAGACGATCGAGGAAAGCACTGATATTCGATTGCCGACAATCAAAGACTTTAACAAAATGACTTATTCTTGCATTTACTACATGAGAAGGTGTTAATATGATAGTCAGATGGTCCGAGTTTGCGATAGGAGGTGCAGCAACGGGCAAATTAAAGTATTGAATCAACTCATTGTCAACCAAAATTTTGTCGAGAATTGAGCAGCCTCTAGTTGGAAAGTTGACAAGTTGTTTCACATTCAAAATAGTCTCAATTTCTTCAGTTGGTAAATCATTTAGATCACCGGTTATGATCAATCTGTCATTTGATGATGGCTTTATTACATCAAAACTATCAACAATATAATTGACAATAAGTAGCAATTGAGGATTGGAAAGGCCAGGTGGCACATAAATGACAAGCAGAATAATGTCAAAGGAAGGTAAGTGAATCCACAGGCATTCACAGTACTCAGGACATTTTATCGCAGGATTATTCAAATTCTTAACTCGAATGTGATTGTTAAAATATGCGCAGACTCCACCGCCTCTCCTTCCATCAACACGATCATGCCGAAAACATGAGTAACGAGGAATTGCCACTAAATTGTCTTCTACCTCATCTGTGAGCCATGTTTCGCAGATTGAAATGATAGATGGCTCGAAAGAAGAAGCAAGTACACATAGTTCATCAAAATTCTGTCTTAGAGATCTTATGTTAGACAATACAAACGATGGGAATGAATGGGAGACATTTGAGTCATTTAAAAGCGGTCGCGAAAATTTATCGTTTGACGAGGGACATCTTTTTCGTTGTAGATAATCACATCCTCTCCGGCTTCTTTACGCTCTCGCAATTCTCGTCTGAGATCGCGGTGCTGTTGCTGCTGAAAAGGAGTTCTATCAGGATTTACATAAACTGTGCGATATTCTTGATGTGGACGAAGATTCCTAGCCCGTCTGATTGCTCCAAGTTTTGTACTGTAAGATCTAAATGAAATCTTTATCATGTTGGATGTTGCTCTACCCGCTTTTGAGATTCGATGGACATCGGAAATTTCCTCAGGAGGAACATCAAGTATCTGCAGAATTTTCTCACATTCTGCCCTGTCTTTATTCTTCTTATCATGAACACTGCCATCGCTGACAGGAGCAATACCGCTAAGAATAATGTTATTTTGCCTTTCAAGACGCATTTCAATTTCCTTAGTAATGCCCTGAAGAAGATGCGTTTCCATTTCTTTAGGAGAGCTTACGCTATCTCGGAAGATTTTCCAGCTTACAATATCAGCGGATAATTCTTCATACCTACTTTTAATACAGTCATTCTGTCTTTCACGATCATTCACTCGACCAGTCAACGTTTGAATATTTAGTCTCAAGCATTCTATATCCTTTCTTAATGCATCAATAACTTCAAGTTTGGACGCATTAATCAGATTCTTCAAATTCCTAATCTCGGACATCAGAGAATCTGTTTGCGAGTTAGATCTCGTTTCTCTCTTCTGTTTTGGTGTGACAGACATTGTGATAATCGGCAATGCAAGTGTCAATCCACGTCACCGTTACGGGTACTATAGCAACCAGGATTCCAACAAAAATCGATAATCCAAAATTTCTCGGCGAGAGTTTGTGTACCAGACCGATAGTGAACAGCTGATTCACGGCTGACAATACCAGCGGATACAACACTCCGACAGTCGCACTGGATGAGATCGATCAGAATGCACACACTGATGGAATATACGAATACCGTAACGAAGAATGACGGACAAAGAACGACGATGTGCTATTTTTAGCAACGATAATTGACACAATGAAGACACTCCAATGAACTAAGTGACGACAATTGACAAACGGCGAGTATCAGAAAATCTCCAAATTTCAGTATCGACGAGAGACACCAACCCAACGACAACCAATACCAAGTCACGGCGATTCAAAGGAACCAAAAATTACAAAAATTGGTCACCAAAAAGCACCAAAACCAAACAATGAACCAATGCAGCGGACAGAACAACAGGAGCGCACAATTGTTCACTTCGGCGTCATATATTGTCCTCTCTAGACAAGAGAAGACAATGGCACAGATATCTGATATCTATGGTTTGCTTATTGAAAGTTTTCGGGACTTTCGGGTCCATGATGAGATTGGATACCATAGTCTCTTTGATTCAAAGGTCCCCACCGTAAACAGCAGTGAATTTAAGTCGGTATAGCATGAGTTCAAGTCGATTGAGTGGATAATAAGAAAGGTTTGACTTGTCTAGGAGGTTCAACTTGTTTACAGTTTACCAGAATTGGAGACTTAACAAATTTGCCATCAAGGCTATTAACTCTAGAAATATACATGTGCACATAGAATCGCAATATATGAAATGTAATTTGATGCCTGCGGAAATAGCTTTTATCATGCGACAGCTTATTTAGTATGTATGAAAAGCCTTCCTGATTATCTATTTCTTAATATGAATCATAGAAAATTCAGTGCAAAGACGCAAAATGTCAATTATGATAAGCCCTCTGTAACTTCAATTGTTATAGCTATTCTTTCCATTTTGACTTTGTCATCTCCTCAGCTTAGGTTCGTTAACCAACGATATTTAAGTAAGTTAATTGAAACAGCTGATTAAAAGAAGATAAACGATAGAAATCAAAATAGAACTTTACTTTTTCTCTATTGTAATTCTGTTTATGTAGAATGCTGCTTAATTCTTTGCAGAGCATCGTCTACTTGCTGATCGTCGCGTTTACACATTCATTCTGTATTTGTAATGAAAATTTGTAATTTCTGTATTTGCGTTGAAAAAGTGTCTGGACCCGAAGCATCCGCTGATACAGAAAGTAGTTTTTGGTTTGTTGGCATTATTAAAGAGGGAGAGACGGTCTATATTTTCAGCATCGAAAGTGATTGCCGTAGACTCCCGTTGACTGCCATTACATGCTCTAGTTTGCATGAATGGACTTCTCTAATCAAATGAGGCCATCACAATATTAGTTAAATATAAATCATGTGAGATTACTATCATCGTCTGTACTACCTGGACATTGAGCTTAGAATTGAATCTATCAACATGAGAACATTGTGTGAAAGAGGAAAGACAACATTTCACATAGTTTTTTTGAAGAATTGCATTGTGAGTCTTCAGAGTCCATGATAAAGATGGCAACCTAAATTACATACTCCAGTAGTAGTCCATATCACTTGAAATGAAGTCACATGAAGTTTAATTAATCTTAGTATTTTTTTAAAGAGATTTTCCAATAATTCGCCGTCGCACGTTTCCATACCTGATTGGCTCAATGGACAGTGAATTCTTATCATCGTTACAATATTGTCTCGTAGCTCTTTACCAAGCAGACCGAACTTCTTGCAACAATTCATTGATGAATATCCATGTTCATTCTGGATGGACCTTCTCCACGTTTTGTCGCACCGAAAAGCACCGGCCTCAACCATTTCTTGAGGTTTTCATTGACGTAATTTCTACCCTCTTCTACGCCCAATATCGACCTGATGCAGAAACTAGGACTAACACTTTCACGACTTCACGAAATCAGCATTTCACGAATTTCACGAAATTATAAATCTATCTAATTACTTCAGAAAGCAAATTCTTATTCGTAGAAAATGAATCTGCATTTGTTTTCTATCCAAAATCATTAAAACCTTCAATGGTAATTTACTCTTACTAACATTAATTTATTGAATATTGCATGGGAATTATTCTTACGGCACGCGAAAAATCGCTCAGTGCTTATTATACAAATATTTTAACAAACAAAAACTGCACAACATTTCGTCCGATAAAGAATTTCGAATCTTGGTGCAAATTTCGCCTGCAGATGAAAATGCCCGCTCTTTCATAACTGATGTATCTTGAATGGTGCAAAGCTGTCGATACAAATTGGTAAGTGTTCTCGGTCGACCTCCTGGTGCTCAAAAAGCAGCGATCTCATGCTTCAGAGTATTCGCTGCACTACCCTCCACACTGTCATCAACGAATGACGCTTTTGCCACACGCTCCGTTATAGATTTCTACATGTAGATTACTCTAACACACGAAGCGTTTGATGCTATATCACATTGTAATAACAACTTAGCTGTTTCCAATACACGTGTGTTTGCTAATGATGGTGACAATGAAATCTCAGTGAGTTTTCTTGCATTTTATTCAAAAAGTTTTGATGCTTCCTTAAATTCAATCTAGTCATTCTGTGTTCTACTATTAACCTTCTTGTTATTAGTTCTGCATGATTCAATTGAAACTAAGAGTAGCGATTTTTGCTCTATTTAGCATTCTAAAGATCTTTACGCTTTCATAATCAGGTTTTTATGAACCATGAGTAAATGAAATTTTTTGTTTTGTTTTATAGCTACATATACATTTTTTGTTACATAGCTACACTTCCGTTTATAGTTTGTCCACCAAAAAGTACTGTGTATCTGCTATAATATGTGCTCGCGAAGGAGATCAAAGAATTTAAAACAGCTCTAGCGTTGTTTTATTTTTCGATTTGTACGTGTGATGTAGTCCATCAATAGAGACAGCTCTAAATTCCATAGTAAATATTGCATGTCTGTAATGTGAATACATGTAACTTAAGTTGCGCCTGCCACTCAGATTAATTTGCTCTCAGTTTTCATTGAATGAATTTTATGTTCATAATTGGATTCAAGTTATGTTTAGGAACAGTCGATCATTTTTGGTGTTGATGTAAAATCATAAAAGCCCGACTTGTATCAGACAAGTTAAAATGGAATACATAAATTAGTCTCATATGACATATTTACCGTCATGATTTGTTTGAATATTGATTGACTATCGATGTCAAGTAAACTGCGTAAAAAATTGCTCAAAAACTGCACATTTATTTTGCATTTGAGACGCTGGCAACACTGATTCACAGACTGTGGACCTAATCAAGTACAGACGTTCACCATTTAACTATGAATCTAATCTACTCTTTTCAGAGTTATGAATTTCATGCGAAGATTAGTTCCGATGAGACCAGTTTCAAATGAAGGTGTTAATACCAGAGAAGACCATTCCCTGGCGATAAATCACCTGAAAAAATTATATCAGGAAATCAAACGGCCACCTGGGGGTCAAATTTCCCCAAAAGAATTGGATCAAAAGTTGTACACAATGTTGCCTTTATTTCTAAATGTAAGTATGATTGAAAACTGAAGCAGTTCAAATCAATGGTAACTTCATTTTCTCTATCACGATTCACAGGTCTTTTCCTCGCTGCCTCCATCAGAGATGAAACTATTTTGCGATGTTTTACAATTTTGTCATCTTGTATCTAAACTGATGGTCACTGAAATCCGCAAGAGAGCTGCAAACCAATCGACTGGTATGTATTTGTTATTTCAGTTTGCTCAACCATAGTCTGAATAATTTTCATGAAAATGCGCAATCGGGTCATAATTTGAAGACCTGTTTATTTAGTGCGAAGCTATTTGGACACTCATTTAAGCATAGCTGGATTTGCGTTACGCAATAATCAAGATGTATTAATTTGTATAAATCAGTTAGGGCTTATGTTGATGGACATATGTTGATGCAGATATACGGATTGAAATTCATTTCTATCAGAAATGCATACGTTTTCTTAATTCTTGTATTACCCCAAGGTTTGAAATCTTATTAGGAGTAAGAGGCTATGACCACCCTTGTCGGCCAGTAGCTCTCTACTCTTTAGTAACAGGGTCGCAAACCAGTGTCCTGTTGCCGTGGTGGGCAATGACGGTTGATCCTTCGAGATTCTATTACAGGTCGGGCGGCTTCAGCTGCGGTTCAGGCTCCTGAGCACATGAGTATATCCTTAAAATGATAAATCCAAGTTAAAATCATGAGAGCAACGTCTTATATGAAAAATCAAGATAACTTGTCTTGAAGAGATTCACGTGGTGGGTATGATGTATTGGTGTAATAAAAAAAAACTAAACATGAAATATCAAAATTATTAGAAAATACCTGGATGAAATTGTATATACGTAAGAAACTAATAGAAAATAAATGCCAAGAATCTAAAAGACTAAAACCAAAAGACAAAAACTGATACTTGGACTAAAGTTTCTTTTAGAAAGGACCATGAAAAGAAAATTAACGAAATCACTGGTTGAAAGATGGCAATATTCAATATCAAAATTGACTAATGTTGCGATATGAACAAGATAAACGTGTTGTCCACAACAATTAGTAACGAGCATTTGAATTAAGTGAAAATCAGCAGCTTTCGAACGTGTATTCGAACGAAATTTTCTATGGAAATGATATATCTTATAGTGCCTAAATCATCACTGTTTTGTTTCCGAAACCCTACCTTTTCATAGCACAAGCACTGGTGCAGCTAAGTCATTTGATCCCCACAGATGCGCATTACTTTGAGACAACAATCTGTCCTTACAGAAGCTGCCAGTGCTGCAATCGTTGCATTCATGGAGGTGGATCCGTTGGATGAATCGAGCAACGGATTCACATTGTTAGAAACCCTACGACTTTTGTCCGCGGGTTCTCCTGATCTCATTGACGCAATGAGTGCAGCTGCGTTGCCATCTACATTGGTCAAGTGTTTGTACCTATTCTTCGATCTTCCTGAGCCTAACATGCCAGTTGAACAACCAACAAGCGGCAACTCATCACAGAAGCGGTTATCTGCAATTGATAGGAGGACACTTTTGCAGCGGTCTTTTGGCGAAGTAAGGATATATTATGTTCTCATGATAATGGGTTGTGCCGATAAATGAGATGTTTTCGATTGGCGATATATACACCGCTATACGTAACCCTGATTATACGTAAATCATGTATATTTACCATAATGTTTTATTACCTCGTTTAGCGCAATCACTACCTCGCTAATACGTAACTAATGAATAAATCTCGTTGTCATCTCTCTTACGAGTAGTTAACGCTTTTCTGTAATACTATTATGAAATATTAAGACGATAAACAGTCAATGCTGCTTTCTATTCTATGCCCCGGTGAACTGGCACTCTGAAATCTTTATGATTATCTGTCGCAAGGCAAAGCCAGGATAAGCAAACACAGAGTAACCTGTCGTGAAGTCTGATTATCTGTCGCAAGGCAAAGCCAGGATAAGCAAACACATAGTAGCCTGTCGTGAAGTCTTTCAGCCTGTTCAGCCTTGCTACATATTCTAGTTAGTTTGGGCCATTCCGAGTCGTGTTGACGAACCCTTGTAAGGCGTCTGCTCAAGTTTTCAAGTCTGAGGACATCTTTCGATTCTATGCCCAGGCGAACTGGCACTCTGCTATCATTATGATAAAGGCTCCAGCAGACATTCAGTTTCTTTCTCTGACTCCTGTGGTTCGTCCGACAATAAACATGAAAATCGGTAACCTCAACGGCTAAGTTATGCCCACGGGCGTTGGTCTAATAAATGTGTTCGTAGTCTTTTTGGTGCAGTCACATCTCCAAAATGTAATGAAAAAACGCAGTCACTGACCACTTTATTCCTTGCCCACTCTGCCTCTTCGAGAGTTAGCGAGATAATGAATGAAGCAATTAAAAAAAAGAGGACAAATCAAATAAAGATTGCATAATCATTTGTGTAATACACGTATGAGAACATGTATGCTATCCTTTGTTCAATTGGAATATGTGGATAATGTGTCCATTTGCATAATAAAAATAGCATAAAAATTCATTTGAGTTGGCCCACATTTTGCGTTGTAAAATATCACAACTATAAGACAAAGTTTACGTACCATTGTTTTCTTTCTAATTTGAAGTTTGAGATGACGATTTTTAAAGCAAAAATGCATGACTGACTTCTTAAATTATTAGGTCAGGAGCGCATCCCACAATTTCCCATTGTGACAAAAATGCCTTGGCTCATTGGTTTCGTCAATTTTGTCACAAACCATGGTGTCGAGAGAGTGACATTTTGTGACTTTTAGTCTTACTATATATGTACGGTAAAATGAGATGAGGAAAATTAATCCTTTGTGATGACCTCTTATCGGGGAAAGGAGGAAGATGCTGTAACTATTCGGTTTAATATCATTAGTTATAAATTTTCAGGCTTCAGATCTTTCAAGTCCGTAAGATCATTGATTAAAGTGATGAAATTAACTAGGCTATGGAATGTTTTTCCTAAAACTTCAACCGGGATTTTCATGCTGTTTTCAAGATGCCAGCCATTAACATTGCATGTGATTTTGGGATGTGAAATCTAGCATTTTTCAGGTTCATGTTATCTTCTGCTTTTAGTTCATGTCTCATTTATGCTCATTCCGGGTTGCTGGTGAAGAGTTGACATCACACGATGATTTGAAGTTATTATTCTCCGCTGTCACAAGTTGGTGTCCTGCTCATAACATCGCATGGAAAAAAGTTGCTCATGAAGTGCTGATGGCAATATCACACCACAGTTTAACTCCTATTGTACAAAAATATATACATGGTAAGTTTCCTGTTCACCTCCCGCCTATGAAATTTTATTTTATAATGCGTTTTATGTTTAACAGCTTATTTTAAGGGATCAGCATTTCGATATATCCATTTGAATACATGAACGCGCAGGTTTAGACAACTACTGTTAGTTTTACTGTAAGGGATTGTAAAATGCGTTTTTTGATCTGCTATATTTTGTATGTGTTTTACTTGTGCTTAAATCATCGTTCTATATAAGATTTCGTCTTTTATGCATTTTTTATAAAGCTTAAGTATAACAGTACATTTTCGGGGAAAAACTCCACATAACATGCAGGGCATTCAGAATGAAGAGGAAAAGTGTACGCTGTGCTCTTCGTGCATTATATTTGCATTGTGAATTTCAGAATTTATGTATTCTTAGTTCTTGCATTCAGTTCACTTAGGCATTAAAATTTATAATTTGCATTGATGTTAGGGATTGTGTAGGGTTTCAAAAAAGTAAATAGTAATTACTAATTTGTCTTCGTAAAACAAAATGTATAATTTTCGTGAAGTTCAGTTCAGTTCTTATCATCGTTAAATTCAACAAATTCAATGAGGCCTAATTCAAAAAAGGCTGTAGTTATTATGAAAACGTTAAGTTACAGTTACGTTATATAAGCGCTAAGTTACGTTAGTAAGAAAACAAAGTGCCTTTCCATTCAACATTTTTGCTCCTCTACTTGCAATTCAATGAGAATAAGTGCTCCTTTAAAGCTTTAATTTATTCGCTTTTTTCTGAAGCAAAGAACAACGTAATATATTGAGCAATTGCCAATAGCTGGAAATTCATAGGTGGATGGAATCACAATAAAGGAATTTCATACAATATTATTAATTTAAAAGTTTTTAGTAAGTAAGACATGCCAATATGTTTTACTGTGATTGAACTTAAGTTTTTTCCGTTTTATCATTTTAGCCTCTACAGCAATGCAAATTTCACAATTGATGAGTTTACGTATCCTGAATAGTGAACATTTTCTGTTAATATTTTCATTCAGGTGAAAAAAGACTTCGAAATCCTTGTACTTTGATCTTCGTTAAAATTGTAAAATTTAAAATATAGTCTTTTGACGCACTTTTGTTATCATTAACTTTGAAATATATTTCACCGATCCTGCCTTGTCAATCAAACACAAATGAATGATCGGGTTTAAAATTTGTACATACTGTATATACAGCAGATCATAGATTATGATGGATCTGAGAGTAACGAACTGTAAAAACATTAAATATCATTGCACACTTTGACACAATTTGATGTCTATCAATTTCTTTGGATGGATGGACTTGGCTAATTTGGCTGGTTCCATTCAGTCTTATTGTTTATTAATTTGATATTCTCTTTGCATTTCTTTCTAATTTCTACACCTTCCGCAATTTGTCTTTTCATCGCATTATTGTGGTACATTCCCGTCACATTCATAATAAATTCTTGATTTTCTCCGCCATGTTATTCTTTGCAATGTCTCCATAATACAGATGTTTCTTGCTTTTCTAATCTAATGTTTTTACAGTTAGTTTCTCTCAGATCCATCATAATCTATGATCTGCTGTATATACAGTATGTACAAATTTTAAACCCGATCATTCATTTGTGTTTGATTGACAAGGCAGGATCGGTGAAATATATTTCAAAGTTAATGATAACAAAAGTGCGTCAAAAGACTATATTTTAAATTTTGCAATTTTAACGAAGATCAAAGTACAATGAATAGTGAACACATCAGTTGCAATTATTCATAGGGTGCTTTACTGATGTGTTAGCTCCTTCATGTTCATCGATCCTGTGCTGAATTCTTCGTTTTGTTCTGCCAATTTAGATTTGGCTACCTGCGTCACCCATGCATCAGAACTCATGTACAGTGCTAAATTTCAACGGATGCTTTCACATATAGAGAAATTCGATTTTGCCTCAATTGTACAGAGTAATACTGAAACTTCAATACCACATTTGTTGTAAATTTTAATCAAATTGCACGGAAGCTGTTGCGAAGCTGTGCCAATGTGCGACATCAGAGCATAGATTATTTTATTGCTGCGAACGCTGTCATCTCTATCACTATTATTTTGCGTCATCGGATTTATCGAAGTTATAGTATGTTCTGTCATTGCTATCAGATATCATTTTTTTACAGAATTTTCACCCCTAGCACAGTTATGAGCCATGAACGAAGCTAGGAGTTTCTCAACAAAAAAAGTAATAAATCGTATTATTTTAAACAAATAAAAGTTAAAAAAAGATCTATGATTCAGCTGTCCCCATCAGGAACCTGTTCGCAAACCTCCTAAAAAGTATCAAGATTGTATTGGTCAGGGAAAGTGGTCTGAGGAAGCTGATTGCTGTACCGTGCGAACAAAATAGCTTTTCGAGCGACTCACTGTACGTGCGCGTTCAAAGCTCACATGATAGCATGTTAGTGCATTAGCTCTGCGTGTGCTTCTGGAGAACTTAATTTACTGATATATGAGTAAAAATTAATGTTTGTTGATGTTGCTTGCTATCAGATTTCTAATGTCATCTATAATATAATTACATCCTTCATGTGGTGATCTATACTAAGTATTTAATTTCAATTTGCCTGAGCTGTTTTTGTTTCCGAAAACCCAGGAGGCTTCCTCCTGAAACCCCTCTGATTGTGATGTTCCTTTGATTCAATCGTTCTCAAAACTTTCAAACAACTCCATTGGCGCTCTTTCCAATGGTGGCAACAACTCAGTCATCTTGTAACTATAAATAGCAACTCAATATTAGAATTTTAATTTTTTTCAATTTGATAAGTGATGCGTTTTGATCAGTTATCGCATGAAAGCGTCTGGGAGTATATTTGATTGCATTTGGGTAGCCAAGCGGAGCTGAATGCAACTCAAATTGAAAGTGCATTTAAATTGCGTATAGTCTGCTACTATCTTAGCCTTGAAAGGTGCAGAAAATTAACTGCGCTTCCAAATGAGTGAATGCACCAAATATATTGATCAAGAAAAAGCAGGTTCTCTCCCAATTTTTGCGACTTGTATTTCAATAAATAAAAAGCGAGTCACCCGACGCGTTTCGTCTATACACAGACAGTCTCAAGGGTTAATAAATTGTCGCTGTACAAGTGGGTTTTTATACATAAATCAGTCAGTGAAAGCAGCTCATCTGGTCATCTCATGACGTCTGTTTATTTTTGGCATGTTCATCGCAATATAGCGGGATTCAGCCACCCTAGTAGTAATCGCTGTTAGTTGTTGATCAATAATTTTGTAGTCGAAATTGTTAATGGTCATCACTTTATCACTGTGGTCCTTCATCGAATGTTCATTAAGTGCACTCTTCTGGTCTTCATACCGTAAACTACGCTCATGTTCTCTGTAGCGAACTTGAAATGGACGACACGTTTGACCTAAGTAACTTTGGTCACATATTCTGCAGGTAAATTCATAAATAACATATTTACTTTTGCAGTTATACTTTGGGCCAATATTTTTACAAATACTACATGAACAAGTACTTTTATCCGATTTTTTGAAATTTGAAACAAGCTTTTTTTCCAGGTTTACTGGTGATACGTATCGGAATATCGTATTTATTCTTATATTATTGATTTTTCTCAAAAATCCATCGCCAACAAAATCAAGGTTCAAAATTACATCATTTTCTTCAACGTTAATTTTTTTATTTCTATTTTTGCGATACATATCAGTTTTACTAAAACCATTGTTATTTAATCTATTTTTCATGATATCGTACGCTTTTTCTGATGGGTCAGAGCATCGAGTCTCGACGTATCGGAAACTATTTTTTATAAAATTATTTTTTGCGTAATTCGGCAGCCAACTATCTTTGCGTAAACTTATTCCAGAATAGCAAGGTTTGCTATACCAACTATATTTTAGCCTTCCCTTCACTGAGATGCTTATGTCCAGGAAATTGAGATATTGAGATAATCATTTTTTCTGGAACTTCTAAAGTAAATTGAATGTTATCATCTATTGAGTTAAACGTTTCATGAATATTCTTAAGTACATTTTTATCTTTGGGGAAAGGACCCAAGATGATATCGTCTATGTATCTTTTATAAATGGTTGGAGAAATATTGTGATTATTTTTCAATTTTTCTATGGCTTTATTTTCTACGCTATTCATATATATTATCGCAAATGGGGGTGCGAAATGTGTCCCCATTGGACAACCTTTTATTTGGAGGTACGTCTTATGATTGTACATAATCTCATAATTATACAATACAAATTTCAGGAAGTCTATGATATCGTTGACGCTGAAACCATAATTTTCTATGTGACTCCAATGTTGTATAGCAAAGGCTTCTATCACGGTTATACCTTCCTTAATAGGTATACTAGGGTATACATTTTTAACGTCAAGTGAGATGAATATTTGATCACTATCATTAACAATATCTTGACTTCTATTTTTCATTTCATTTATCAAGGAGTTAGTACTATTAATATGTGCCGGTACATGTTTTACTAGTTGATTAAGTAGAACACTTGCCAACCAGTCAACTTTCTGAGTTGGTGTACCTATAGTTGACGTTATCGGGCGCAATGGAAAAAATCCATTTTCTTTGTCCTTATGATCTTTTATATTAACTTGAAATTTGGCTGGATGGCTCCCTTTTACGAGAAGTTTTTCGTGGTCGATATTTGTCATTTTTTTACATTTAGCTCTAACTAAGCGATTAGCTTGGTTTTCTATTGCAGAATTCTTTGAGATTTCTCTAATTTTATAGGTACCAGGTATTTGTATCCTGAAGGAGATTTTCGGTACGGTTTTTTATGCTTTCTTCATCACAATTAACGATGGGATTAGATTTATCTGACGAAATAACAGATAATTTATTTTGTTTCAAGAAGGTTTTAGTTTTTCTATCTATACTACTGACACTTTTGTATTTCTTATTTTTCTTTAAATTTTTAGCTTCTTCGTGTAAAGCACGTTTAGCTTCTATTTCGAAATTTTTTAGGTTATTTTCCAAGGTTTCGCTCATACGTGGAGGTAAGTTTACGGTATTCTTATCAAAAGGAATGTGCATTTTATTTTTGTTAGATGCTCCACAACTGTTAAAGTGATGAGACCAGCGCAATTTATATGACAGACTATCAATGGCAATTTCATTATCATTAAGAAAATCATCATTAATATGATGAGGCAACCGAAATTTAGGACCATTACTCAAAAATAATTTTATATCGTTAGGAATGGAGATTTTGGTTTCGTTAGTTAAGCAATTACTATCGAGATTATTGTCATGAATGTGATCAGACGAGCTACTCCCACTGAACCAAAATTCATCAACGTAATCCAACACTTGTACTTCATATCGTACGAACTCCTGATACAAGGGAAAAAGTCACTTGTCCACCAACTACACTTTCTCGAGTGACGTTCGTAGATCTTTGATGTTTCCTCACTAGCTGCTTCATCCAATCTATCAAAAATCACTTTCTTCTGCTGTACGTCGACATTGCTCCTTGTGAAGGTCAGATACTCGAAGGAGATTTCCCGGTTGATGTCATACGATTTCTTCTTTAGGCTAGATAAGTTTTGTCTAATCAACTCCCTCTTGAGTGAAGTAGTATTCCTATCCAGGGCCTTCGTCGACTCAGTCCACATCGGTAACTTGATGGTGTTTTCTATGAATTGTGGGGTTACGTTGTACGTGAGACACGTGAGCAGGAACATCATTACACAGGAGATCCGCACTTGCTTCAGCAACAGGCTTGTCAATTTCATACCATTCACATGTGCTGTTGGATTTCACTCAGCTTCATGGATTTCAAACACTGAGAAAGTTGACTGGTTGGCAAGTGTTCTACTTAATCAACTAGTAAAACATGTACCGGCACATATTAATAGTACTAACTCCTTGATAAATGAAATGAAAAATAGAAGTCAAGATATTGTTAATGATAGTGATCAAATATTCATCTCACTTGACGTTAAAAATGTATACCCTAGTATACCTATTAAGGAAGGTATAACCGTGATAGAAGCCTTTGCTATACAACATTGGAGTCACATAGAAAATTATGGTTTCAGCGTCAACGATCTCATAGA
This sequence comes from Prostheceraeus crozeri, assembly GCA_907163375.1. NCBI lineage: Eukaryota > Metazoa > Platyhelminthes > Polycladida > Euryleptidae > Prostheceraeus > Prostheceraeus crozeri. The sequence continues at coordinate 160,428 of CAJQUW010014145.1, read as the reverse complement.
CTTCCTGAAATTTGTATCGTATAATTATGAGATTATGTACAATCATAAGACGTACCTCCAAATAAAAGGTTGTCCAATGGGGACACATTTCGCACCCCCATTTGCGATAATATATATGAATAGCGTAGAAAATAAAGCCATAGAAAAATTGAAAAATAATCACAATATTTCTCCAACCATTTATAAAAGATACATAGACGATATCATCTTGGGTCCTTTCCCCAAAGATAAAAATGTACTTAAGAATATTCATGAAACGTTTAACTCAATAGATGATAACATTCAATTTACTTTAGAAGTTCCAGAAAAAAATGATTATCTCAATATCTCAATTTCCTGGACATAAGCATCTCAGTGAAGGGAAGGCTAAAATATAGTTGGTATAGCAAACCTTGCCATTCTGGAATAAGTTTACGCAAAGATAGTTGGCTGCCGAATTACGCAAATAATTTTATAAAAAATAGTTTCCGATACGTCGAGACTCGATGCTCTGACCCATCAGAAAAAGCGTACGATATCATGAAAAATAGATTAAATAACAATGGTTTTAGTAAAACTGATATGTATCGCAAAAATAGAAATAAAAAAATTAACGTTGAAGAAAATGATGTAATTTTGAACCTTGATTTTGTTGGCGATGGATTTTTGAGAAAAATCAATAATATAAGAATAAATACGATATTCCGATACGTATCACCAGTAAACCTGGAAAAAAAGCTTGTTTCAAATTTCAAAAAATCGGATAAAAGTACTTGTTCATGTAGTATTTGTAAAAATATTGGCCCAAAGTATAACTGCAAAAGTAAATATGTTATTTATGAATTTACCTGCAGAATATGTGACCAAAGTTACTTAGGTCAAACGTGTCGTCCATTTCAAGTTCGCTACAGAGAACATGAGCGTAGTTTACGGTATGAAGACCAGAAGAGTGCACTTAATGAACATTCGATGAAGGACCACAGTGATAAAGTGATGACCATTAACAATTTCGACTACAAAATTATTGATCAACAACTAACAGCGATTACTACTAGGGTGGCTGAATCCCGCTATATTGCGATGAACATGCCAAAAATAAACAGACGTCATGAGATGACCAGATGAGCTGCTTTCACTGACTGATTTATGTATAAAAACCCACTTGTACAGCGACAATTTATTAACCCTTGAGACTGTCTGTGTATAGACGAAACGCGTCGGGTGACTCGCTTTTTATTTATTGAAATACAAGTCGCAAAAATTGGGAGAGAACCTGCTTTTTCTTGATCATCATGACTGACCTCCCGTATCGACAACTCTATCATCAAATATGTTGTTAGGCATGATCTGTCCAGCTTATGACTTGGGAACCACTATTTGTAGCACAAAACTGACAGTGTTGCTTATAAACCTACTAAGTAAGGTTAATAGTATATTGCCATAATTCATATAATATTTACATACACGTAGATGCATCGGTGGATGAATGAGCATGTTATTTGTAACTTCATTCGTACTTTTGTATGGTCTACAGGTGCTTTGAATAGATTTAAGATGCTTCATTTTTAAGGAATGGACAACAATTCTAGATTTTTGAGAAGTTACTTTTTTGGGGGTCAAATTTTTGATGTTCACATGGGTCGGAGTAGATAAAATTTGGATTAGTTATCAAAAGCACGTGGAAGCTAAAATTCATAAAAATTAGAGCATAGTATCATGCTTTTGGAGCAAAATGAAAATAGTGTAAAACCCGCCGCCCCCCCCGGGTAAAATAGGTTTAGTTGGATCAAGTAATTTCTTCGGGTATAGGATATATTGATAATTCAATTCATTTCTGTTATTTGAAATTCCCTTCTTATTTGTATAGCGGCCTTCTCTGATACATTCAAAGAGTGCAATATGTAATGCAGGTTTTCGAGAAGGTCGCTTTACGTTGAAAATTATTTAAAACGCAAGAACTTGCATTTTCTTCGCATTTCATTATATTCAACGTGATTCGAGCACTATTAAAATTGTCGTATTCTAGAATGTTTCATATCATACTTGATTTGTGCTTTTGATATTTAGGCTTGATGATTTTCTCTCTCCAAAAAAAGTTCTATAATTTTTCCTATATTCTTTTTTTATGTGTGCACAATTCTCAGATGTTTCATCTTGCAAAAGAACTTGAGAAGAAGGCATCTAAGACATGGTTACCATGTATTGAGATTGTCTCCTCAATATGTCGTCCAACCAAAACGAAATTGTATATAGATGACATTTAGGGTTCACACTATAAATTGCTGGCTTCTACACGTTTGCGATTTCCTGATTATTCCGACATTTCGGACACCAGAGACTGAAGTGTATAGCTCTATCCACCTTTCATTACGGATAAAATATGTTAGAATAATTTTCAATATTTTGATCACTGGTCTCTTTGGTTGATCCTAAGTGAGATTCCTGGTGTTGGCAGTTTCTCTGAAACGTTTTACTTCTGTCGTCAAGAGCAGGTGCACAATTTTCCGTTCGATGTTCTCTCATTGGCATTTCTCGCTTTATTGATTATTTGTTCAACCATATGCTATTGTACATAAACATGAAGACATTATGCTAAGTTTCATTTAAGTCTCACACCTAGTTTGCTGGAATCCTGCCATATAAACAAAATTATTTGGACAAAGCAGTATCTAGGGTAAACGCGGATAATCTTTTAGCAAAAGCAGATACTCACGTCCCGAGTACGCCTTCAAAGCGTTAGAGGTGCCTTCCCGGATGCTTGGCTGAACTGTCCACTAGCCCAGTCTCTGTAGACCAAATTAGCGAAATTCGCATTGCAACAGGTCTTCGTCTTGGGACACCTCACCATAAGTGTTTTTATGGAGTAGCTGTTGATAAGACAGGTATTATATGGACTATCCTGCTCCAGAGCTGCTGGTCGCTCGAGTCGTCATCATGCGGCTAACAATTTACTGTCAAAGACATTGAATTCTATCAACATACCAGCAATTCTTGAACCTTCTGGTCTCATACAATGTGACAGCAAGCGGCTTGATGGCATGTCGCTTATCCCATTCATGAAAAGGAAGCCGCTTGTTTGGGATTTCACATGTTGCGACCCTTTAGCAGCCTCGCATTTACATGTTATCAATGGAAAGGCGGGTTCAGTAGCAAAAGAGGTAGAGACGTAGAAGTCCTTGAAATATGACACTCTGATGCATTCATACGACTACAGGGGAGTTTCAATTGAGACCCTAGGTGCGTTCGGACAAGGTGCCGCCTTCATTGTTTGACAGATGGAAATCACGTCAGGTGACCTCTAACAACGGTCCAACTGACTCAACGATTGAGTCTTGCCGTGCAGCGTGGTAACGCTGCTTCAGTCAGAGGAAGCCTCTATGGAACTTAATCATCGATCTCAATTTTTATTGCTTAGAGGTGTACTGGCTGAATGGTCATTTTTTGTATTTTAATTTAATGACTTTATATTTATATTAAGTGTAAGTTGACATGAAAAGTTTCATTTTATTCCGACAATTCAATGATGCACTACCCTGATGCTGTATCACATGAATATCACAAATGTTATGTTGATAATGATGTCTACAAGTCAATTCCATGATTTTCACAATTAACTTCGTCAACGTGCTGTCAGTCATTATTCAGACATGTCGAATATAGGTTAAGGATACGTGAGGAAGTTAGCCATCCGATTTGAATATGAATATTATCACATTATGTGACTGAATTTTAATCAAGCTAATGCACTTGATTTGTTCTGCAAGAACATTTGGTTATAGTGTGTAAAATCGTCAGGAATTTATCAGTATAATCAGAAGTCAAGATTATCATGTGCATACCGAATATTCCTCGGTAAATGATTTTCATGCACGATGATGCGCATAGTGAATGAAATATTATACAATCGCTGGACGTCATCCGAGGAGGTCGTACTTATGCATCGTTTGTCTATAGTATTGTTGTTCATTGCAAATATTCATCAAACTTTCTGCATGCGAAGGAGAAGCAAATTCTTATTAGAGGGTATACTCGTATAACTCTCATAGCAGTCTAACAGATATCATGTTGATGATGACATGCGCAGAATTATGGTTTCATCCATTCGCATCCGGCATATTCAGCGAAAACTAATTACTTTCTGGAAGTGTTACTTAACATATCACCTCCTAAGTGTCGCAGATTCTGTATAATTCAGTATGAACTTTTGGCCGAATAAGATATTTATATAAGCGTGACTCTCATGATGGTTTTCTTCGCATCCACTAGAAATTATCCTTGGCATCGTGAAGATCGATTTCGTTGTTCACTGACTGTTTTGAGCAACGGAACTGTCATTACAATTTACAGAATTCATTTGAGATGAAAACTGATATGCAGAGAGTAGATACTGTTGAGAATAAATGAAATGCCAAATATGGTAATTATTTAATACGTGATAGAAATTGTACAGCCAGTTGTTTACAATTTGTGAATGAAAAATGATGAGAACTTCATAATCATTGTTTTTAAAATTTTCTTTTACTATTCCTGTAATCATTGATATTTGGTATCTCAATTTTCTAGAATCCTGACTTTTTTATGTATGGAGTTTGAAATTTTTGAATGTAGACTTACATGTCACTTACTGATAATAATTGCAAGATCGTAATTGATCTTGCCAATTGACACGGTCGCATGTAAGCGGTCATAACTCGGTTGGTAGAGCGACAGTTCTAGATAACCTGGGGCCGTAGGTTCAAGTCCTAACAGTTACACATCCATTGCATGGCAATTTGATCTAAAGTTCATTTCATTTCATTCTTATTGTTATTTCTTTATTGTTAATTTATTTTTTTCTTTAATGAAGCTTTTCAGCTAGGATTCGGACTGAACTTCTGTAACAAGAACACGCATTTCAGCTGAGAAATCCTTTTCTTGAGGAAAAGTATGAATGTATATAGTTCACTATTTTATTATTTGAAGTCAATAGAAAAATATTTAAAGTTCAGTTTTCACAGAAATACATGTGAAAATATGAATTAATAAACATGAATTAAAATACATGATGAAACACCGACCTACACATTTGCAAGTCTCATTTATATTAGTCATCGATAATTCATTTATTTCATTTTTATTATACACTACTCATATCTCAGGTTTCATGGTGAAGACGAATTTCAATTAAATCATTGTGTGAAACTTAGTGCTTTTCTAGTAAGGTCAGATTTTTGGATAGCAGCTCTTTTCAAATTTCATTTATTGGTGACTTGGTGCATCATTGCGGCTCCACATTTCCTTCGTCACCTGATACCGCCTCGTTAGTCCATCTAACCTGAAAGAAAGTCGTCACACTCTTGACAAAGTATCTCTCTCTTTATTTCTGACATCAGCCATGGATTTGTATTGCTAAACCATCGTTGACAATTTCGACAATCGTTGATCTCGCAGCGATGAAGAACAAAATTCCATATATTAATTAATTTTGACAATCCTTGATCCCTGACACTGGCAGGGGACACGCGCCACGATTATGCATACCGCCGTCGATAATTTTCCATCGGCGTCTATATTTCTTGAGCGAGAGGTGAATTTTTAGGGGAGAAATATGAAATTAATAATAATAAACTTTGATGATATCATGATCGACATGCACACAATTGACACAGACGAAGGAGTAATGGACCGAGGAATAGCTTAGTAGTAGTAGTAGTAGTAATTTGTTTATTCAAGAATTGGAAATCAAACTTTACAAGGGAAAGGTACGTAGTACTTTAGAAATGAGAGTTATTACATGTAAAGACAGCGAGTAAAGTTAAAGTGAGTCGTTGTACCATTTTGTGAGTAAGGGAACAAAAGAATTCGCGCGTCTTTCAGATCTGATTTGGCATTGCATGAGATGGTGAGAATGCTTCAAGGTATCAGGGAAAAGATGGTTGATAAAGTTATCGCCTTGTTTGATATTCTGGAAGGTTTTCATTGCTTTTGTAAATCTTCTGCTTGCGATGGTCGGAAAGTTGCGGCAATCACACTGTTGGCCACAAATCATCCTGTGAGCTCTTTTATTTATTCTTTCGCATTTTTGGCTATTTTTCCTATTTAGCCCAGTGAAAATTTCGCTGTTGTATTCAAGAAGACTGCGTATACAACACTGATACACCTGGATGAGTTCGTGTTTTGGCAGAAGTGGTCTGAGCTGTCGTATGATGAAAAGTCGGCTGCTGGCTCTCTTGCATATGTCGTTAATATGATCGTCCCATTTAAGATTTTGCTGAATAGTGACTCCGAGAAATCGAATGGATGAACAGCCGTGCGGAAATGGAGATGCTGTTGGTGGATTCTTTTTGCCGAACGTTATAACCTTAGTTTTCTCTGAGTTGAGCTCTAAGCCATGAGAGGAACACCAAGAGTTCAAGTGTTTCAGTTCCGATTGAAACATCTCGTAGCAATCGTCTGAGCTGGTGAAAGGACAAAGAACTAGAACGTCGTCTGCGAATTTCAGAACAAGCGAATTGTGGTGGTGTGCAGTAATCGAACCAATGTGCGCGGCGAACAAGTAGGGTCCGAGCACCGAACCTTGTGGGACGCCGGACGAAACAATTGATACAGTACTTAGATGCTTACTTTTCAAGACTACACGCTGCCTTCGATCTTCAAAGTAATTACACAGCCATCTGATACATCGACTAGGTATAGACGAGTTAACCAGAGTCTGAAACAGTGCATGATGACTTAATTTGTCGAACGCTTTCTTCATATCATAGGATATGGCCAAAACACCATCGACGTGGCCTTTTTCCATCTCTTTGGTGACATAATCATGGAGCTCAATGTGCGCGTAGACACTCGAACATTGTGGACGAAATCCGTATTGATTAAGTCCATACAACTTTAGAAGGTCTTCTTTGATTGAGGACACGACGTACTTCTCCAGAATTTTTGAAATGATGGGAAGAAGGGTGATTGGTCTAAAGTCGCTAACACGCTTGGCTTTTGGTTTGGGGATTGGAACGACGTGACCAACTTTCCATTGAACTGGAACAATGCCATTCTCAATTGAGAGAGCACAAAGATGTGAAATGGGACCCGCAAGAGCTTGTGAGCATTGGCGAAGTATAGTTGGAGATATGTTGTCGCTTCCGGGACTCTTTGTTTTGATACATCGCAGATATTGTTCCGTCTGTACAATATCAATGTCAACCAACCAACTTCTACCATCGTCGAGAATCGAGCTAGCGATATTTGTCCAGTCTGGAGCTTCAGAATACACGCTGGTAAAGTATCTATTGAAGTTTTCAGCCGCCTGTTCCGGAGTTTCAAATTCGTTAATTATCCGAGAGAGCACCCCTGTCGATCTAGTATTAAGTATAGAGCTGGCGACATTCCAAAAGTTACCCTTTGACGACTTTATCTTATCGACCCAGTTCCTTTTGGCTTTCAAAATTTCGGTTTTGATTTTGCTTTTATAGTAATAGTACAAGTCGAAGTTGTTAGTTCTGAACGCTGCAAATCGCTGATTGAATAGCAGTTTGAGCTTGCCAGTAACCCACGGTTTGTCAGATGCTGTAATTTCTACATACGAGTAAGGAATCTGATCGTGATAATAGTTGAACACATCGTAGAAGTAATTGCATTTATCTTGGAATGAGTCGTTGGATAAATACATGTGGTTCCAAGGATGCTGAACAAGTCTTGTGAATAACATGTCAATATTGCTTCTGCGATAGTCGACGACTTTGCGTATCTCCTTTATGTGTGTAGCATGCTCGGGTTGAAGTAAAACGTTCAGATGATCAGCGTTACCAAAATTTGGAGTCGTGATGGGGGACTTATAGGAGTAAAGAAGGCTAGTGTCCAGGAATATCTTGTCAAGAGTAGCAGTCTTTCGAGTTGGTGCTTTAACAACCTGAGTCAATCCCAAGGTTGCACAAAGATCGTCACATGGAAGTTGATTTAAGTCCCCAGCGATGATTACCTTTACATCAGAGTCGCACACTTGATCTAGTGCGTAGTCAATGTTATCAAGAATATAAGCAATGACTTGCTGATACACTGCACTGGCTAAATTAGGTGGGACGTATAACAGAAGGAACAGAATTTTTTGTAAGGAAAGTTTTATCCACAGACACTCAATTTCGCGAGGACATGGAGGCATAGTGATAAGGCTAACGCTACGAATGTCTTCTTTGATGTAAAGGCAAACTCCACCACCTCTTCGTCCGTCACAGCGATCATGCCTATAAGGGGAACAATAGTATGGCAAATCAATCTGAGAACTCGAAACGTTTTCATTCAACCAGGTTTCACAGACTGCAATGAGATCTGGTTTAGCAGTCTTGGAGAAAACTGAAAGCTCGTCTATTTTAGGACGAAGCGATTGAGCGTTCATTAGAAGTAAACTTGGAACTGCTGGAACAAAGGAAGGAGATTGTAAAATCAAACGTGAAAATTTTGTTGTTGGCCTCGATTGACAATACGATTTCGATAAATAATCACGTCCTCTTTGTCATCTCTTCTTCTTCGTAATTCTTCACGCAAATGTCTGTTCGTCTCCTGTTCAAGTCTGGTTCGGTCTGGGTTTATGTAAACTTGTCGATACTCTTGCGAACGTCTGAGATGTTTTGAGTTTTTGAGAACTTCGAACTTTGTAGATACGTTCTTACATGTGACACGTAGCAATCTGGTAGCTTCGTGCGTAATGATAGAGTAATAGCAGCTACGTTGTTTTAAACTCAATGCTTCTTCATCTATTCCAAATTATGGAGTATAATGAAAAAATATAAATGGATGTAGCGGATTGTTTGACTTGCACTGAGCTACGCCATTCACAAATATTTCCTACACGTGATGTTTAGTGACCAGTTAGACACGGATATTTGAATTATTTTGCCAGAAAATAGCTGTATTTATGATTTCCACATTTTCTAAATTTTGTAAAACGATCAGAAAAAGATTTAAATCAGGGCATAACTTTCCAGTAATGCTTCTTTAAATTACATGCATTACTATTAAATGATGGACGCAGCGCTTAAGTAAGCATTCCGGTATTTGTATTTCAGTGCACGGTACATTTACATCAACATTCAATTAGTAGGCCTGCCCACCGCAGGTAGATATTGCACGAGTCTATTTCACCGCTCCCTAAGAATTTGTAGTCGGCTTCTGGCCCTAGTACGAGTCATATAAAAAAATCAACACCATTTGTGCATATGAATTTTATTGGAACAATCATGCAATTGATTTTGACTGCTATCATGAGCAGATTTTAAAAAATTATTTGCGAATGTCATCTACAAATTAATTTAAATTAATTTTTTGACAATATTTTAATTTGATAGTGATCATTATATTTAATGTTAATTATTTTCTATCGATCAATCGATAGACTAGTTAGATATTGCTTTATTTGAAAAGGTTGAACACACGACGATATAGTAGAGCTGGCTTTAGTCAGGCTAATATAACGATTGTAGTTATGTTAGATTTCCCTTCACCAGGTTACTACAACAATATAAATTACTTGTTCGAGTGTATACAACTAATCACAAGTCAACTTTTTGAGGCATTCATAGTTCTCATTTAGGTTAATTGTCACAATGACATATTATTTGAATTCATATCATCAAACGATGTGACGATGCGATCAGTACTACTTCATGGAAATCCACGCTAAATGAGGGTAATAGCAAGTAACCTTATATTTCTGTCCAACGCCGACAAATGTCTGTCTGACTGACTTGAGCAACTGATTTCTGTTTACCACGTTGAAACGCTTCAAACAAAGCATACAAAGCGCATTGCAGAACAATCATTGTTAAAGATCTGAATATAGTTTTGAATAGTCCGATGCCAATTAATCGTTAATTAATCTTTTCATTAACATCTTTTACCAGCTAAGCAATTATTTATTTATGATCATTGTAATGATCATCATCAATTAAAAGCAATTTCGACCAATGATTACCGGTATTTATTTTTTCAGATAAACATCTACTGCAAGTTTGCTTGGACTACATGAAACAAGGGGTATTGTCTCCGTTTGATACTGTGGAATTATTTGTCACTGTGTTCTGCTTCCTGAAAGACGCCAGTGAGACTTCACAAACACTGCTTGATGACTTTCGTTCTTATCAAGGTTATATTATACTTTCTGACTTTTTGCTGAAGTAAGTTCATATTAAAAATTTTTTTGTAACCTTTTATCTTTAAATTGTGATGAATTCCCTAGTCAGTCTTTTGCTATTTTTCTTGGTAGATTCCATAATTTTGATTGATTTGATCTGATTAATCATTTAAACTTGGGCAATGAAAATGATGGTTAGCCGACTTATCGTGAAAATTTCAAATACAGGCCGCTATAATCATGCAAGGTCGATGGGGCCGATCCGGTAGCACTGGGCCTGTTCAAGCTATTTACAAAGCCAAAGTAGGTGCACTCTGCATTTTTGCTGAAGATTACAGAAAAGAATGATAGTGATATAGATAAAACTGGACAAATTGAAAGAAAATCGTCTGGTCTGGAATGCGCTTCCGAGTACAAACATTGTTCATCTATTTATTCATTTCCATGCTTATCCCGGTATTCCAAATTTTTTACTAATATTGATAATGCTAATCAAATTTAACGCATTTGGCTCCTCTGGAGGCCTCTTTTCCTGTATTTCAACCTCCTGTATTCTCATGCCTGATTCTATGATTATTATCGATGATTCTGGACAATCACTCATGAAAGTTGAAAGACTACATCTTCAGTATTAGACCTACTACATAAAGATCTTGTCCTCTTCTTGTGATTGCTATTTTTATCATCGTTATCTACAGATTGGAGCGAGATGAAAGTGAGGACGGCAAAAATGCAGTAAGGAATCTTGTATTTTTGGTTGGATCGCTTGCTACCTGTGGCTTCATAGAACTGAAACCGAACCCTACTGCTGCATCCTCAGCTATATACAAATTACCAGGATTTGCACTTCCTAAACCCAATGGAAAAGGTGAGAATTTTGCAGAAAAAACTCGTCCTATACTCTCAGTGTTTATTTAGAGAATAGAACTTGGATAATTTCGTTAAATTTAATTCTGATGTTGGGAAACCAAGCCCAAAAGCTGAGGGATTATTTTTGTAGCATGCCTTATTGATTTCGGTCTTGTTAAGTCATCATTGGAAACAAGGCTTATTAAGAATATGATCATCCATCTCTTTTGACTTGGTTTCCCAACACCATAATTTATTCTAATGAGTGTAGTGTGTGATAGCCTCGAGCACCTGTAGGAAACCTTATTCAGTAAATCTGACATTTATATTAAGAAGAACTCAATAAATTAAACGTGCTACATTGTTCTAATTAGCAAACGTAAGTGGGTTTCATTTCACCAGATCATGTAGCCCTTCGTGATGGTCAAGACGACTGAAATGTTGGACTTTTGATGTATCTGTGATAATTTTATTTCAACATATATGGATATTTTGGCTTTTAACTAAGGGGAGTGTTCAATTCAGTGGTGTTCTTTTTGAAACATGAAGATAAGTGGTTTAACATTCATCAATAAAATGGCATATACGAGTGTATTAAATTATAGACATCAGAAATGTTTGGAAGGGACAAATTTATGTATAAAACCATGTATACTAATTCTTATCGAATCATTAGTACAGTAATATAAGCAGGACGTCCGCAGCATTATGCTCACAAAGCGGAGTGTATATAAATGATCAAGTACAATCACTCCCACCCTTTCCCTGATCATCGCACTTTCACAGATAAGCTCGATTAAACTATTATGACTGCACAGATTATTATTGAAATATGCTATGAGCTCGGCGGCGTTTATTGTTTATGAGAGAAAATGCGGTATACGAGACGCGAATATATGCATACTTCGTTTTTTTGGCTGAAAAATACGCAAACTGATAAAGCACTTTCATGTCAGGTGCTTTTGTATTTTGATGTATACCGGTATAAATAGAAGTTAAAATTATATGAACATGCTATTTAAAAAAAGTGAAGTATTCGATCAACTATTTCAGGGAACTATGCCGTTTGCAGTTCTCATTTCAAATGATTTGAGATGAACATAATAACACTGTTTTGGCAAGAACCATGAACTTGAAATCGGTTTTTGCCCTGAAGTTCTCATGATTCATTGGTTTTCTTTTCAATCAATTCAAGAAGATAATACATACATATAATAATTACAAAATCGTGATTATACATATATTATACATACATTATACATCGTATAATAATAATAATATATCAATCGCATTGCACAGGAGCCTTATTTACCGGAATCGCTTGCAAAATCTGACATCGAAAATAAGGACAAGAAGCGATCTATTACATTTGGTTGGATGCTCGACATGTGGTGCACATGCCACAATCTTGAGAACGGCTTTGATTGCACAGTGTTTCTCAGCCGCAGAATTTTGTGCTGTAGTGTGGTGGTCTACGTGGCACAGTGGTTAAGTGCTTGGCCCAGCGATCTTCCGGTCCAGAGGTTGAGCCCCGAGTGTCATTGGAAGTCGTCAGGAAGGGCATCCGGACTAAAACATCACAACGCTCCAGTTAAAACTCTATGTCAGCACCTTCGAAGCCCCCAGTAAGGGAGTAGTGACGTTAAACCATCATCGTCTGACCACGTTCAACGTGGACAAGAACGAAAAACGGGGAAGTAAATAGTAAGTAAGTACGTAGTGTGGCGAAACTTCACTCAGTGCTCAACGCTGGACGTGCAGCTGAACGCTACGATGCGCTAACAGCCAAAAATGCGACTGGTTTCTTATCATCCGATTCGGCGCAACCCACCTCCACCGGACTAAGACGTTGCTACAACGTGACAGTTCGCCAATATTAGGAACAATAGGTTGCTTGTAGATGTACCTGCATATGCCACATCATGTTGTCAACTCCCCCACCGTCAATGGACACTCATGAACCTCTTCCGAACAGGTGTAGGGGTATGTACTCATACTTTACAAAAGCGTGGTGCTCGCCTTACATCGGGCCACTAAAAGTACATTAGCGGCCACGAGCAGATGGGCCTAGTGAAATACTGTCCCTCTTTCAACTAAATTGAGGCCACTAGTGTCTTCATAGTTCGTCGACCACTGCTGAGGAGTGGCTTCAAAACCATTTATCAGCTGACTTTCTTACGTGATTTTCTTTATTTACATACAAGCATACTTTTCGTAAGTATGTATGAATTATTAACTTACGTATGAATGTTATTTCTTCATTCATAATTTTACTTCAATAAGTAAATCGGATTCGCTTTCTTGATGATGACTTTTAAAACTAAAAAGTTGCTGTCATTGTCATTTTTGCTGTACAATATCGTTTGCTTCATTGATTTCGAGAAAACATAGTAATCCCGGAAATTTTCCTTTCATTTCAGGAACTAGTGTTCGAAACATCCAAGCATTTCACGTCTTGCAGACTGTTTTTCTAAAGGCTCAAACTGAGCATTTGTGTTTGACAATTTTGGACGTGATTTCTAATATATACAATCAGGATAACGCAAATTACTTCATTTTGGATACCCAGAACACACTTGCCATATTTTCTGAAAAGATATATACGAAGAGCATGTCAGTACAGGTGAGATGCGATTTTCATGCTGAGATATCATGTGATGACTCTCTTAATCTTGAATGTCCTACTTTATGCGTTCAAAAATTCTTCATTGAAAAAAATGCTTTACATTATCATCCACATGAAAGTGTTTCTTGTCACTCAACGTAAATCTGGTTACTCAAGTCACTCGTCGATAGTTCAGTTTGTAGAGCGTTGTCGTAGAATGCCAGAGGTCTTTGGTTCAAATCCACTAAGACGCGCAGTTATTTTCCGTCTGCAAAATCATCAATGTTCAACCATGATCATATTTTGTGCAAAAGGTTTCGTTATGTGATATTTAGTGAGTTGCTCTATTCAAGCCCCACTACTAGATTTTATGCGCTACCTACTGTGATGTTCCATTTCCTCGATGTCATTTAGTCAGACCCTAGGTACTAACAACTATTGATCATAAATAATTATTTTGAAGGCAGACATTTTGAACCATTGGCTACTTATCGAATGTAAGTAAGTAAGTAAATTCTTAAGATCTCTTCTTAAGATTCCTAAGATCTCTGAGTGTTTGTGCTCAACATATCCATTTGAATACATGTAATTAAACACACAAAATTAGTTCAAAAGACTCGATTATCAAATTTTAAAAAAGTAGGTCATCTCGGTGGAACTGCATGCCTAATGGATTCATTGTACGGCTTAATCATACTTTGATTTCAATTAGTATCATTTACGCCATGATCTGCAATAGTTTCATGAAAATTTGCGTATTTTTTAATTGCATGATTTCTAATCTATATAATTGATTTTTAACTAATAATTTATCCATAATTTGTGGGAGATCGTACTTTGCTGTGAGCTTCAGAGATGAGAAAGCTAAATGATTTATGCCAAGAGGATTAAAGTATGGTAATCAAAAGCGCGTCAGTGACAATTAGAGAATGGATTGTGATAATATAATTTTCGCCGTTTTGCTATAACGAGAGGGACGTGTGACATACCCAAGGTTTTTTATGCCATTAGTTACTCGAATGTTAACGATTGATAACACACCTTAAAAGAATTTTTCAATGTGGACAGATACTATTTGCGTTATATTATATCATCCATATCAATTTTGCACTTCAGGATAAATATTTTCAAATATTGAAATTCATCGTCTTCGGGCTGAATTATGTTCCAATCAAAGAAATTACAAACTTGGTGTCTATGATGAAAGCGTGTCGGTAAGTGTAATTTATTATCTATTCTTTTAGTAAAGTATTTGAGCCTTTTATCAGTTATGGATTAGGATGAGAATTGTTTTTGCGCTTTTCAGTAATCTAAATATATCACATACATATAGTTGTCACTCACACAGCGATCACTTGAAAAGTCCCTACGAATATAAAGTCATCAAGCAGCTTTGTGTTATCGAATACTGTAATGATGTTACTTGCATGCATGTAATGATAACTATGCATGCAGTATGTAAGTAAGGAGGGGTATGAAGTTATACGACAGCTCGATCATTTATTCTCGAGGTATATTGATCAGCTTTATTTGTCGTCTAATTCTTCTCAAACATGGACATACGATATAGTTGATGTTTATTATGATGCATGGCAAGCAAAAAAATTCTGCTTCAGAGAAAATCTAGCTGCTTGCTGTTCGACAGACAAGAAGTCATGTAGCAGATGTTACTAATGTTGCAATAGCTAGAATAAGCGAATAAGCATTAGAAATCAATGGATGAATGAAGTCCGCATAGGATTATTGTCTTACTTTAGGTGAACACTCTGTTCTTCTCATGTTACGGAGCATAAAATTCTCGGTTGACGAAGGATTCCAGGCAAAATTATTCGAGATGAACGGACGTCCGGGCAGTTCATTTTTTGGAGTCCGGCCAGACGCCGAACTTCAAAGAAAACGCTATTGCTGAATAGTCATTTTTTGGTCACCATTAAAATCTATTATTTATCTATCTACAAAAATTTACAAAATAGAATTTTGCCATCGCATGATGTAAATTCAGTGTATTCTTTTAATTCATTAGTTCGATGTTTCATTTAAAAATGTGTTCCTAAAACTTAGTAAAGAAGAAATCATATTTTTCTGTTATGATTGGTATTTTACTTACTGTTAATTTTTTAGTAGACGGCACATGTATTCCCACTTTTTTCATGTCACACATATCTAATTGCCTTTTTATATTACAAGTACAATCATTTGTTGTGCAATGTCCATTGACTATTTCCCCAAATTTCACTCTTATTTCGGAATACCAAATCCATGGATAAAACCGAACAAGATTCTCGCATGAGTTTTTTGCTATCGCTCCAAAATGCAGCATTGCGTTTAAAGATACAAAATGATTTTCAATTAATGATCTAATAACCTGCAACATGAATTGTATGTATGTATAATATACATTTTTGTTTCCTATAATTCTGATTAAAATATCCTAATTTTTAATTATATTTTAAAATTTCAATAATTTTTTATAATTGAATTATTCAGTGTAAGGCTATCCGATCAGACTTCTTGAATCTAATTTGAGTACATTCCGTCCGCACTGAAATGGCTAGTCCAGTTTGCTTCTAAAAATTAAGTGATGCAAACTCCTTTAACCTATAACCAAGTAATCATTGCTCTCGTAGATGATGAAGCGAGATAATCGAAAAGCAGAGATCTCTTATGAAATTGACAACATAGTTGTTGGAGAGTATTTTAATTTGAGTCCTGCTTGTGCAGCTGCAAGCAATCAACTTAAATGTGCGGAAATTGTAATAGTGTAATGTTGCCGTTCAAGATTTGTCATGCCAAATACAAACCAGCAAATCGAAGACTTCCGTAAAGCGGAATGGCTCAATCGTGCTACCTTGGTGTGCCTTTATGTTTTAGTTCACGTTGAATATGTGTTCTCTATTGCCGACTCAGTAAAATGTTTTTTAATCCGTCCTTATCAATGTTAAAGTGAAATTAGTCTAGTTATGTTACTGCTTAGAACTCATTCTATGTTATGATGAAAATGATTGCTATAGAAAAATCATCAACATTGCTCGAACGTATCATAACTCAACGTTTTCTTATTCTGTTTGTCAAAGAAGTTAACGATTCAAAAGCAATTTTACTAAGATAAGATTTTGTGCTCATTGTATCATGCATTAATGCATTAACATTATTATCCATAACAATTCTCAATTAACCCTTTCATGGAAGATATTGTGCATAAGTGATTTACTGTAGAGAACTAGGAGCGCCGACTTTTTCTGACCTACAGCATTAGGTTGCTTCAAGCGGAGCTAGAAATTAATTCACTGAACGTGTCAGGAAAGGAATAAAGTCAGCATGAGGCTCTGTCTAAGTTGTTTACTTGAATATTTTCATACTGAACCGATGTGGATCATGGTTTGACTCAAATGATTCAAGATCAACTAACTACCATGCTCGATTTATCAGTGGATTGAATAGTAGTGTCATTACAATAGTAGAGAAGTCTCATCTCTGTGACATTCTGATCAATTTCATGGAAAATCTCGCCAGACATTTCACCCAAAAATGATCGCTTCTTAGCCTGAATATAGGCGTAATTCGGGAATTTAATGTGATTTTCACCCGAAGAGTTATCTTCAATACTTGTCCAATGAATTATGTTGTCCAACATTCGAGTCAAACTTCCTAATGTTTTCATCCGAAAATCATTCGGTCCAAGTTTCGAGTCAATTTTCCGATTATCACGAAAACAATTCTTTCTGGTACGCATGATGAACAGTGAAGCAACATTACGAAGACGACATACCTACCTATTGTTAATAAAAAATATATAACGTTATGATTTAGATCCCATTTGTGCTACAGGATGATAATGAATGCCGTAGTGATATCACGACTCGCTATCTGCATGTTTTATACAAAAATAATTCCTACAACAATCGTCCCGTTCAGTGAGAGTGATAAAGCTGTGTGCACTGACGACTGGAGGACTTTAGTGAATTTTTAATTACTTTATAAAAATGGTAACTCTCATTTACTTCAGGAGCTCGAACAAACTCGTCATAAATGTTGATCGGAGTTGAATTTTTGCACAATTGTAAACTGCTTGATCTGAATATACGTGCTTTGTGCCAGGACACGTTCGTGGTGACAGATACTCTATTAAATCATAAGGAGCGGACGAAGGCAATCATGGGGTGCTATCTAATTAACTCAACGTTCAGTTTAAAGAAAAACTGTTGTTTATCTTCCGCTTCACGAAACCGTTCCATAAGAATTTGTCTTGTTGTTAACCATGTAAACTTGACATGATCTGTGGCGAGTATAAATATTTTGACGATTTTAAAGATATGCAGGAAATAAGTGTCCTGCACTGGAGGAAAATTCAGCACGGGTTCAGCGCACTATTCTTTTTTATCATTTTGTTGTTAACTTTGCTTATTTGTCAAAGCGTGTATGCAATACTTCATGGAAATCAGTTTGGAGCAAGCGTGCAGATCACCATCTTAGGTTTTAATAGCAACTGACCCATTATGCTTGCTATTTCTGTGAAGTTGATTTTGCAAAAATAAATCGTTACTCAAAGGAACCGATGTTAATCACTTAAGCACATGACAAATGTACTGTATATACAGTTAGCCACAATTTTTCTCAAACTGTGTAGAAATTTTTGGAAGTACTACGTTGTGAATGGATCAGCACTTCGAAGATTGGTGGAATAAATCGAAGAGTCGGTTCCAGTAGTAATGGATAACCACCTACGGGTACGTCATTGAAACTTCACTGCTATGAAAAAAATAGGTTCTTCATAAGCCAAGAACACCAGTGTGCTACAATGCTCAGATACATCGTGACCTTGCAGCGAATTTCTAGGTATGATCAGCTCGGTTATAGTTCGGCTGCTTTGGCGATAGGGCCGGACATGCTGTCATAGGGAATGGTGAGCATGAAGTGTTGAAGCATTGAAGTGGAGCTATTCTGAAGTATGAGTGGCAATTTCAGGGAAAGTATGTGTCACCATAACTGAGGAGGTTGCTTGCTAGACATAGTGTTCCCTAAATAGAAAAGTAAAATGAAATATAATAACATGAACAATAAAATGGCAATGTCATGCGGCAGGAGTTCCTGATTTTCCCTGGAAATTCGTGAACCCTGGTAATGTGACTGAAATAAAGTGATAATTTAAATGTATCTTTTTATCTACTTCTGTCATGATGGATTTTCAAATTAGCCACATAGCTGTCTATTATTCCCTGACTTTGCGTGGTTACACACATCAAGATTTGATTGTGTGTCAAACTCATTAAGAAACTGTAATTGTGGATTTCGATTTCCTCTATCTGTGGATGTTTGCTTTACTTTAAATTATAAAGAATTTTAATTAAGGATTTTTTTCCATTCTAGTGCCCTATTTTTTCATGAATCGATTTTTTATGTAGACTTCGATAATTGTGATAATTATTTACTATATACAGTAGCTGTATCAAACACATAATATGCATATAATATACACAAATATCAAAAAAACACATTGCTTTTTTAATATTTGTTTTTAGCTATGGTAATCATGTGTATTATTATTCCTACAATCTGAATTTTTGTGATGTCATTGAAGATGCTGTGATATAGACCTCGAAAGTAATTCAAAGCGTTATCTGGTAGCTACACTTTGCGTAACTCCTTATCTCAGTATTGTTTCAGTCAGGACAAATCCATAAAACATACTTTAGCTAAGCTTGAATTCTTGATTATTTTTTCTAATATGTTTAGATGCAAGCTCAGTTGAGTGCTAAGTTATTGAAGTGTCAGTTACTACATTTATGTTTATGTTTCCGCTTTATATCTATTGCTCACTGATTATTATCAAACTTCAACATAAACTAATTTGGAATCTATTAAGGTGTATTGAAATAGATACGTGTGTGATCAAGTTCATGAAAATTGATATGATGCACGTGAAGTTCAAAGTTTGTTGTTGATGACGTCGAGGTTGTGATGCTGCTATATCAGATCTAGAACTAGTGAATTCTAATTTTAATTAATATGACATGTCCATTACGTTAATGAAGTTGACTAAATATTGGTTGAAACTGCTCTGAATGAATAACAAGACTCAATCTGAGCAATTATTTCGATTTTGAGTTTGTTTATCCCTTTTATTTATTAATGTTCATCCCGCTGTTTGTGAATGAACTCGGTCCTGCATATAAACCAACATTTGCTTCCACATCCTGGTATTCACCGATGATGGTACGTTACGCGTACTGAAAAGCGTCTGTTAAACAATAAATCTATGCATTCACTACGGCATTTGTCTATATTTTAAATACATTTCTATTTTCCTATTTCCAGGTCTTGGCTTTTAAAAATTCTTGCATGAAATTCATGTGTGAAAGTATGCTATTCTAATTATTCTTTGTTTACATTTGTAGTGTAAACAAAACTCTAATACTGTGTCAACAATGTTTACTAAACATGTTGAAATTCAACCCAATATTCAAGGACGTTTATCGAGAATCTGGTATTCTAGAAGTAACAGTTACAATGCTGCATCAATACGCTGCGTGTCTCAAAGAGCCGAATGACTCAACTGCCGCTTCGACAGCTATTCTACCTGATCAAGCTCGTCTAGGTGCCTTGACAATGGAGCTGTTGTCGTGCATGTTGGCTGGCAATGTTAAAAATGCGAATATGTTTCGACAGTCAGGAGGTGCGCGATGTATCCATAATATGGTGCCATTTATAGTATGTCGAGCACCCGTCTTGAATATTGTCCAACAACTTGTTTTGACAACTGGAGGGGAAGATGACATGAGTACCCTGCTGGGTAAGTAATCGATGAATTTCGACATTTAATAAATTGGATATTTGTCATTTCATACACTTTTGAAACAGCTACGATGCTAAATGTATCTACAATTTCTGTAACAGGATCGTTGAGGTGGACAGAATTAAACTAAAATCAAATGTAAATGTCTTTGTTGCTATTTATAATTATATCGTTGACTGAAGTTAGTTTTATGGAACTCTTTTTCTGACACCGATGTTTCGCTTGTTGTCAACTTGATATTGTTAAATCACTAATTAATTAATGAAAGAGTATCAATTTCCATATTGAACTTCAATCCATCATGATTTAACGCGATAATTAATACGAATGTGGGAGGCGAATGCACTTGATGTTTCCATCCATTTACCTTTTGTTGTGTCAGAACAAATGTTTTAAATTCCAGTCATAGAAACCTGAGTGATGATCAAACGAGGTATTCCTTTTATTGTCGCTCAAATGGTTGTAAGTATACGCATCACGTGAATCCAATGAAAGCAGAAATCCCACTTAAGATAAAATTATAACTGGAACTATATATTCATCTTCGTTCAATAACGATTTGTTAGCATCGCAATGCGTCGCGGTTTACAGCTGCTTGTTAAAGGGCATATAAGACAAATTTGATGAATATTATTGTGCACCAGCCCTATGAAACTATTGTGGAATATTCATTCACCTTCGCAATTTCCTGTTTTTGTGGAATTTCATGGATCGTGATTTTGATATGAATCTAGATATCTTTTGACGTATTCTAAAGTTCATGTTAATTTTTCACATTTTCAAAGAGTTGCAAGTTTGCATTGTCTCGCCGGTACGACTTTGTGGGAACAAAATTTCTTTATTTTAGCGTAGGGCTTTTTCAACATTTTTTCAGGGCACTGGTATACCTTTCTTCAGTAAATGCAACCAAACAATTTGGAATTGATGCTTGAATTGGAATGATCCTAACAATGACTATGGTATCGACATTTTGGCAGACTGATTGTGCTATCGAGAAGAATAAAGTTATTCTATCTATTTTTATGACCTTGTTCATTCCTAAGATGAGAATTATGCACGAGTGACAAGAGAAGAAGTCAAACAGATCACTTATGTGTAGTTTGATACTCAAGCTCCGACTTACCTTCAAAACCTAAGCCAAATATAAGTTATAGTATTGGTTCCAGCCGACGAGCCTCATTTTCTAAGAGTGAAACTTCATTAAATGGATAATCCACTTGTTCTCTGAGGTGCTGATTTCTATAACTCTCAAGTCAATCTTCTAAAACCATCACCAAAAATAAATCCAATTATTTCGAAACTGTTGCCTATCTTTTGCTCACGTATGCTAGCATAAACGGTATTTATGGGTTATCTCCCCCACCCAGGTTTTCAAAATTGTCTAAGATCTACAAAAATAAATCAATTGTCACCAAACTTCAGATAGACGTTCTTGATTATATTTTCTACCCACATACAAAAATTCATGCAGATCGGACGAGTACTTTTTGCATTAGAGACGATAACGTGAAGCGCAGCGATGTCAACAGCATGATCTACTCGTGTGTGCATTGTTCTCTCTCCCTCTTCATCCACTACCACTTATATTTGAAATCTTCCCACGGCCACTACCTTGCCACACATTTATTAAGTTGAAAATGTTAGTGTAAGAGATATGGCTTGGTCATCATCACCTCAGGAGTTGACGGGAAATGACTTTGTTGGCCTCAAGTGCTTTCTGCTCAGACGATGAGGTCAGAAGAAGTCAAATCAAGTTGCAACAACGCTTCACTTCAAGTTATCGGTACTAATTCAAAAAATACTTGTCCGCTTTGTACAAGTTTTGGTATGTGGGTAGAAGATATCTTCACTCGCGTGCATTTAAAGTTTTACAACGATTGATTCATTTCTACGGATTTTGAAAAAAAAACGTGGGGGGAGATAACCCATAAGTACCGAATAAACTTTGCTGCTATTCAAATTCATTAAGCTGGGCTACCAAAGCTTTTATCTATATTGACCTTGTCAAAAGTGGTAATACATTTTACTCATGCTTTCAATTACCTTTTTTGAATGATTTCGAATTAGATCGCAGTGTGACTGATATTGGAGGAACATTTTCCATTTAATTCATGCGTTTGGTTTAATATTGATGAAGTAAAGGCAATAGACAATTAGACATTTTATCATAATTATATAAATAAAATACTGATATTTCCAATAGTCATCGTCAAATCTGTATACCGTCACTTGTACAAGTGAAAATGTTTAAATAATATATTATCTTCACTATTTTCCATTTTTACCATGGTTGAGGGAAGCATGTTGCCTGATTGGGTGTGGTACTGATTCTTGCTTAATGCTTTGGCTGCAGGTCTCATGCATACTGCGCCGGCCACTCAACTGCGTCTGAAAGTCGATGTACTCGAAGCACTTATCGGTGTACTGAAAGATTCTCATCGCTGTCGAGCAGTGTTTCGAAAAGTCGGTGGATTTGTGTACGTTATGTCGCTGCTTGTGTCGCTGGAGAAATGTCTTTGCCAGCCGCTGGTTGCGCCTTGGGATGAAGTTGCACGAGAAGACGTATTAATGACATTACGCACGCTTTTCCTCACGCTCACAGTCTCTATGAAGTACGAACCGGCAAATGCGCGCTTCTTCCAGGTCAGTATTGTAGCAGAGCTTTCAGAGAGTCTCATATTGTAATGCCCTTGATTGCATTGAACTAGAAATCCTTATGCCGTCACAGTATATTCAACTTCAGTACATGAATATAAATTTCCTTCATAAACCTGTTTATCAATCGATAAATTATGCTAATTTCGACGTTGTTGGAACACAACTGGCCTATATACAAGTTTGCATTATCAGCAACTTACTGTTTTGCGGACATATTAATATTAGATTCCGTGCCATTGCGCATTCCGCACTAAGCGTGCTATTTATTAATTCAAACTTACTGATGCTATTTAAAAGATGTATGTAACAGGCTATTTAATGAAAATGATTAATATACCTGTTTAATATCGCATTCGATTAGTCATTGAACGATGAACAGGACGATGTTTGCCTGATCAAAAAATTAAGAGAATATATTCACTATTAATGTTTAAGACTGGTAAGCGACAGCATCATGATGGTCACAGCCCGCTGATACCCATGCCTGGTACTGGGGTCAGATGAGGATAGAGTGCGGATAGTGATCAAAGTCATGTTCAAGGGAATTCTCTTACGTAATGATTTTGAGGACAGCACTTATCAACATGTATGATTGCAGTTCGTTATCAATCACCTTTGAGCATTTTAATGACATCAACTTGTCATTTTAATATACATCAGCTCAGAGGATGCTCACAACTTTGATAAAGCGCAAAACAAGTAGCCGAGACCTTTCTATGGTGCACCGCACCTTATCATCAGGAGGACTAATGAATGAATTGTCGATGTGTGCATGCACTGATAACAAAATTCATCACACATCTGCATGGAACAATTATTACTCGAGGTTATTTTTTGGTCAACAACTTAGCAATTAACAAAGATCAATGCAATCATCGAATCAGTCGAATGATGAGTGAACTGAGTGTAAAGTGGGTTAAACGATTCAGAAGTATTTGAACACTAAATTTACTCACGTTTGTTATAAGATTAATATAAGCTAAGTTGGCATTCCCTTACTCTTGAATTATTTCAGATATGCGAAGGCATTTTTTCACAAGGATAAAATGATTATTGACTTACGACCTGTGCTCGGCGCCGGCTTTATCGTATCTTGAACAAGAAAGTGGTTGATGGACGCCTTCCTTACTTGCAGCTGTACCCAATTATCTGTCTTTTACTTGATTTCTATTTACTTGTACCCAGCTATCCAACTTGGCATTTTTTGTTTTGATGAAAGAATTTGGACCTTTTGCAATAATTGCACATGAACGAAAATTTTGGTCCAACAGCAGCACGAACCAAATTATGGTTCAACTTCTGTTCTTCTACAAATCTTTTTGATTTTCCAAAAAATAAATAATGTTACTCTGCGCTATACTCTACGCATTGAGAAAACATTCTGTAAAACAAAAACTGGATTTTCAGGCAAAGGTGAAGCAATGTGTGAAGATTACATAATTCGATTGTGAATGCTGTTTTTCTGCGGTCTCATTATGCATCAGAGCATTCAACACGAGAGCTCCTCAACCTTTTCCTACTCGCAGAAATCTTGAACCTCAATTGATTTTGAGATATTTCTGCATGTATGGAAATCAAAATGAAATTACGAATACGTAAGTGAGATAGTTTTTAGATAATTGGAGCTACAAGTCACAGGCACGATTACTTTCATTCATCATGCACGATTACAAAATTCATTTGCTGAACCATTCCGCAATTAAAAGCAACATAGCGAAACATGGCATTTGTATGATATACCATGTCAATCAAACTTTGTTGATATGACTTACTGAATCATCAATTGCTAATCGCATGCTGTTAAGAGATTATTCAGATTTCAGATGAATATATGTAATGGATGTCCTTGATAACAAGCAGTTCAAATTTTGCGAAGCACACCGATGAGATTAGATACTAAGTCATTAGACTTCTTAACGTGTTGCAGATACCTAATTCAATTGACAAAAAGGACATTATTGGCTCTATGAACTTGCTAGGTATAATTCGGATCCTAGGATATTCAAATGGCTCAGAGATTACGATCCCTATCTGCATTAGATATATCAACAAGACCTGAAAGTTTAAAGATCCCAGTCATTTTGAGAGGAGGCCGATCCTTTAAATTTCGTCGGAGTTAAGAAGCTGCTGCATTACTTGTACAGTTTCCACCTTACACGCATTACCGAGGAGCAATACGACGTCCAGTCGCACGAGCTCCCTTCACATACAGCTGCGCATAATGAAACATTCCCACCATGTCTGTAGAGTCCTTGACAAGTCACATGCAGTTGCGAAGGACTTCATCGCATAACAAAGTATCTCGATATCGCTTCTGCACTTATACTGATAATAAGGAGTACTCAATGTCGTTCATATTTCGATGTGGACAGCAAAGTTTCCTGTATGAATATCCATTTTAAAACGCACAAGTGTCTGTTTTGTTATTGAGTCTATTTCTTATCTTTCGTGCGAAAAACACCTGCTTTGCTGCTCGCTTACTTTAACACGTGTATGGGAGACAGCTATTCTCGTTGTCCTTCATTCACATATTCGAATTTTAGCTTTTGGTGAAACGAAGGCGAAACTACACAATTAGAGGTTACAGGATTATTGTCACAAAACAACAGAACTGCAGCGCTTTAGAAAATTCGGGTGCTTAAGATTCAGTAGATGGATAAAAATAAAGCCGGTCTACTTTATTACTTAATTTGTCTATCAACTGCCATAAGATAAAAAATCTTATGATGCATCAAATTGCAAAAAACGATGACTACATGTAACATAACATAAGGCATGCCATTCACCCGAGGATTTCTGCGGAAACCTCCTTGGATTAAGTAATATGGAAATTTGGGGGGAGGATTCCGAACAATCCTCCTAGTAGAAAATGATAGACAGTATCAGTAACAAGCGCACCCTGAACTGGTGAACTATCTTACCTGGATTTTTATGCCATGTAGACTAAATTTCGACTTTGAAAATTGAGTGAGGATATATGGAGAATGGCACTGAAATCTGTGACGGGATGTGAGAGACTCATGGACCACACATGTCTAGTATTTTTGTGTAGCCTGGTGCAACACTATTTTTTAGTATGCAACATACTTTTTCTACGTATCTATGAATGGAACCCTTATAATAGGGGTGTCTGATTTTGTGGAGAACTGTCGGATATGTCAAATATTGAGGTTGGAGTTAAAGAGTTTCATAAAATAACATATTTTTGAATTATTGTCACAATAAATTTTTGTACAGTATGTTGAAATGAAGTTCAATTTATGAATTAGGATAACTCTGCATTACACATGAATTGCAAGTTTATTGTATTTTCAACGCTTTAGTCGTAAAACACAAAAAGCCGTATTCACACAGCTTAGCAGTTGTGATAAATGGGGTATATATTTGCGTAGATATATTTGAATAAGAAAGTCATTGCAGGCATATGCACGATCAGTGGATCTCCTTAGGGCGTAGACTCATGTAAATATGCTAATAATGAAAGCAACAATAATTGTCAAGGAACTGGTCATAGTTTTCTCTGAATAGATGTCAAAGTCACAAATCATGATTTTACTTTAACTGATTTTCGACAAGATGTTAAATGAGATTCGCAAGTTTTGGTAATGAAAGTTTTGTTTTATGTCTTACCAGGAAGAAATCCGATATGCTACCTTAATCGACTCATTACGTCTTATTGGTTGTTTTTCTGGTGAAGAAGAAGATTTGAACAAAGAAGCGGACACGAATAGTTGGCCCGATGTTGAAGATGTTCTCATTCGTCGAGGGAATCCTTTTCTTAATCGTCTCGCCAAACGAGTAGTGACAGTGCCGGAAGCTGCTGAAGAAGGCTATCTAGGCAATAGTCTGACTTTGTTCGACGCCACCACGATCTTGTGTTTCCTCTACAGTATGTGTCTCGACCAGGCTCCTCTCGACGCTCAATCTTCACCTCCACCTGCGAACTCTGTTTCCTCGTCGGTACAAGAGAATTCCACTAGTGATAAAGGAGTAAAGAGAAGTGACTCAATGTTGACTCGAACCTCCATTTCGACATCTACTCCAGCCGTTTCCAAGTCTTTGAGGTAAGTATTCAAGAATTTTCAGAAATCTAATATTTCTGACAATTTTGAGAGTGATTTTCTGAAAGAGTACGTATGAAGCTTTAATGTCACTACACTCCGTACCAGGGGCTTAGACGGTGCTGCCATTGTCAGACTTTTCTGGATCGTTGTAATACTTATAGTCCGGATGCCTTTCCTACCGACTTCCAATGACACTTTCGGGGATCGACCGCCGGACCAAAAGATCGCCAGACCAAGCACTTAACCGCTTTGCCACGGAGACATACATGTAAAAATGCATTCTTGTTCAACTAGTGAACTTGTCAGTACACCGGCACTCTTCTTGTGTAAGAGAACACCCTATAAGTGTAGCTGCAATCCAATGTCCCAATGATGATAAAAAGAATGAATATGTCAGCTGTGAAAAGTATGTACACAGCTATCGACTTATTCAGCGTGTGACTTTGACCTCGTTAGAAGTGAAATTTTTATTATATGGGTCATTCCACATCAAAACGTCAAATTTCGGAAAAAGGGAATGGCGAAGATTCTCAGATTTTCTTGAAATTCACATATTTTCATCATTTGGGTCTATCTAGATGAAATCCAAAACATTTCGGAAAAATTCCTTCGGGAAGGTCACTTGCGTGACCTTGACTTATTCGAATTTTTCTATTTTTAGAGAATTTATGAAAAATCATATACATCTTTGACGGCTTACATTACCGATCTCGCAGCGAAGTTGAAGGAAATTCTTCTTGGACTGCTTAATTGATACCAGCCAAAGATGTTCCAAGTGGAATTCATATTTTTTTCGCTGCGAGATCGCTGAGAGATTTTCATAAATTCTCTAAAAATAGAAAAATTCGAATAAGTCAAGGCCACGCAAGTGATCTTTCCGATAGAATTTTTCCGAAATATTTTGGATTTCATTTAGATAAACCCAAATGATGAAAATATGTGAATTTCAAGAGAATCTGAGAACCTTCGCCACAAGCCATTTGATGTTTTGGTGTGGATGACCCATTTATTTTAACTTACTTGCCTTTCTTTAATATTGAAGCATTACTTGAATGAGAATTTAAACTTCTTAAAGTAGTTTATTGCAAATGTATTTCTTTCTGTATTTCAAATTAATCGCTGAAATGTTAGTAAATGAGTGTTTTTACATAAACAATTTTGTGCGTATAAGCCTATGTGAAAACAAATGATATAATCTAGGAAATGTTACAAGTTTTCGTTCCAATTTTGATGATGCATGATATCATCGATTAATTTCTTGGTTAGTCTGGTATCAGGAGGCATTGAGTAGTATCTGATTGTTCCAAATTTTGATAAATGGTATCCTCCAGTATTCCCCTGTGGAACGCCCTGTAGAATAGAAATGTGATAGGAATAACTTTATTTTATGCTTCGCTAATTTAAGAAATCATTTTGAACCTTGCGACTAATTGTGGCATTGCATGAGTTGCTAAAATAGGACACAGATGTAAGTTTACAAGTTTAACGCATGGTAAATATTATTATGTCAGTGGCAGGGATGAATTGAAAAATCCGTTGGGATTCTGTTGTAGATGAATGTTAGGCTATGTTCAAATGGTTTATTAACTTATTTATAGAAAAATCGTAGCAGAGTCATTCACAGTGCATGAGACAAGTTGTATAAAGAGCATAAAATTGATATGGTATATAGTCGCACAAACAAGCGCTAAAAAGTTCGTGATTTACAATGGGATAGCGTCTGTCGAGACGAATATTTTCATGCTCCTCTAGATTATTATTATCTACTGTAGTCGATTATTTACATCGACCAGCTGGCTTTTCTCAATACTATGATTCATTGTCATAATAAGGAAAACGCAAGTGTTGTACCGGTATTGTAAAAATGGTGTAATAGCCAAGTTGCTCAACAGGATAGTTGCGAATCAGAAAAGCAGAGCTTCTGGTAAAAGTGTTCAGCTGTAGCGGATAATGTTATGGATAAGTTCATGAGATGGTTAATAAGTTCGTAATAAGGTAATTAATTTTGCTGAAACAACAAAATCAGAAGATTGTTTGTTGACGTTTTGTAGCCATAGGCTTCAAATAGTAGGCTATGTGATACGATCATTTTTATTGTCATTTACTATTGTTACATCGCTTAAATTAATATTAAATTAAAATTTTGCAGCGAGGATGGACAGTTGGCGAAATGTCTGTCATGTGAAACGAGCGGACACGATCCGTGGTCCAACGCTGATGTAATTGTACATACTGGACCTCTCCTGGTTTTCCTGCGCCTTCTTCCGCGGTTGCAGGACCTCGATCAACCCGCAGATCGTCTTCGACTTCAGGCAGCTGCATTGACACTCACCCTAGATTTGTTGCAAGTGAGTGAAATGGTCAAACGAAAACACTTTTTAGTTGCCTGCTGGCTTTCATGTCCGATGCAGTTACAAGTCCAATGAAGAGCTTATTGCAGAAAGCTAGGATATCAAACTTATAAAGCGTATTATTGCGGCACAGAAAAAAGTTTTATTCCATTTAATATATTAATTTGTCATCCTG
The DNA here is from genome assembly GCA_907163375.1 of Prostheceraeus crozeri. Lineage (NCBI taxonomy): Eukaryota > Metazoa > Platyhelminthes > Polycladida > Euryleptidae > Prostheceraeus > Prostheceraeus crozeri. The sequence continues at coordinate 130,852 of CAJQUW010014145.1, read as the reverse complement.
TGTTCCGAATTTCATCTCTTTCGCTTTTTCTGATATATTTTCTTTTCTACTGCTTTTCTCACAGCTTCACCTCGCATCGACTCAGCTATCAACTAGTAAAATTAAACTACACGTCTCACGGGGTAGTGGACTGTCACTTACTATTTTTATCTCTGTCGCCTTTTGAATGCCAGTTTATATTTCGTAGAACGGTCAGTTCTCATTTCTTTATAGGGTCGTGAGCGGAACCAACAAGTGATGTGCGAAGCAGGAATGGCCCAGCTCCTTCTTACGGTGTACCGCGGTCCGATCTCTGTTGAGAGACATCCCTTACATCCACTAGTGCGAGCGCTGTTTGAAAGATTGAGCGGACAAGGACTTACAGCCCATGAGCTGCGTGAATTCTTTCGCCTCGGAAATCCTCTCTGTTGTAATCCACTGAGCATCGAACGACCGGAAAAGACGGCGAATCTACCTGCAGTGATTAAAGATCATGGTGGACCTGTCCCGTTGGCTCGAGTAAAATGTCTGGTTTCTATGACCACTCCAAGGGACACGCGACTCCAGCAGTCTGGTCAAGCAACGCCGCCTTTCATTGAATTTGATATGTCGAGAGAAGGGTTCGGAGCTCTTTTCCTACCGTCAATTGCACCTCAGGGTCCAGCTTCGGCAAACGTGGTCGGCGTGGGACTAGTTTCAGTACTCGACAATAACGTGGTCGGCGGCATTGGAGCAGGTGAAATCTCTGTTCTTTACTTTCGCATGGATGTATTGTAAATTGCATATTACGTGCAAGAAGTAATTCATATTATCATTTAAAGAAGTTGAGAGTTCATTAAAGAATATTTGTTTGTCTTGTACTCGCATCAATGTAACGTATGAAGCAGTTAAAGGCCTGCTTAGAAAATAATGTGCAGTGTGCATGCATTTACTGTACCGTTGTAGCAATGCAGTTTTCAATCGAGCGCAAATGACGAATGTTTAATTTTGCTCATTCTTTCTGCGATTAGACTTTGTAAATATTCTTGCAAGTAGGATGTAGTAGCATAGTTAAACATTTAGATTTCCGCCATTGTCATAAGTTTTGTGTATGAATGTGGGAGTCGTACTTTTCGTCGACATTTTGAACTTTCACATCCTCGACACGTATAGAAATTCTATGATGTATTATATCAAATGTACTTGCGTGTGTCTTAATTCAAGATCCATTGATCAAATCTATATTTATATAACAAATCTAACAATCTAACAAATCATATAGGCCTATTTCGCTTAACATCTTAGCTCATTTCTCCTTGCTATTCAATTTGACCTCTATGTTTATGGCATCAAAATCTGTTAACTTTCACAACACCATGATAACACACTACTCAGATTATCTCCGAAATGAGAGAATTCCTGAAATCTTTTCGTCGTCCAATGCTTACATGTTAAATTATTTATGAGAATCCTCAACATGTTGTCTAGTTTGTCTGGATGATTATTATTATTGACTTTGTACACTCAATCCTTAATACCATGTAATTTAGTTATTTTATGAGTGTAATATGAGCCAACGAAGACCAAAATGATGCAAGATAAAAAGTACAAGCAGAACTTAAACACAAACGTGCATTTTTGTATCAATCTCAATAGCGTATCTGTACCCAAAGTGTGTGTTATGTGAGATTCAACGTTGTGGTAACAATATTTCTTCATTTGTGATCGTTACGAATTACAGCTTTTGTATGTGCCAAAAATGTATCATCAGGATAAATTCATCAAATGATCAATTGCTCAAAAACTCAGTGAAGTGTTTTTTTGAATTTACAACACGATTATGCATCAGTTATAAATCCCATGTACGAGTACCGGCATTCATTTATAAAGTTGCGTAGCTAGTGCGTTATTTGATACTTTTTTGAAATTTATCGAGGGATTTTTTACTCATCTTTTACAGCTCCGAAAGTCCACATCATGCAAGGTATTGCCTTTGTGTTGATGGTGATATGCGGTTGAGATTCGAGTAATTGGGGATTGTCGATGATAGAATCAGTAGATTATTCCAAAGACTCATTGTCCACGATTTGATTAGCAGCTTTCATTAGTAATTTCTGACATCAATGAACAAGATAAGTGACGCAAAATTTTTGCATGTAAAAATATGACATGTACGAGTAATTAATTAAGCGAAATGGAGATTATAACATTATTTCTCTTTGTTTCTTGCTGAGAGAATAAAATTCCACCTTCAATTTGTGCTTTATTCAGTCAAAATATGATTCAAATTTGGCACAGATATAATGTAGCTAGGTAATATTGACCCATAACACTTTGTCTCGCTATTGTAATTCAATCCTTGTGTTAAGCGACCTGTCATGAAGAAATTTATATTATTTTTTCCTTACATATACGTATGGGAAGATAAGTTACATAATTCCACAACTATTTATTTTATATTAATTCATCATCTTGTCACCACCTTGTTTATATAGGCCGTGGTTGCCTCAACAGTGCATTATTATGTGTACAAAAGGTGATGGTGGTCATTATATTTTGCTTGTGGTGGACAGGGCCATTTGACTCTTGCATTACCTGATATATTCGAAGACTCATTTACGAAAGATGATTTTTAAAATAGGCTCATGATGCACATCTAATTTTTCTGAACATAAATTTTGTAATGAAAGATAAGAGTCTGAGAGTTCAATTCTTATGTCTTTCGAAAGTGATGTTGTGTAGGCCTGTGTATTCGAAAAGCTTTGTGTTGTAATCCTTTTTGCCTCTTCTATTCAATGTCGTTTTTGGGTTCTAGTGGTATTTTGAGATTTATTTTCTACACCGTTGATATCGATGCAGAAGACACGTTAACACTGGTGTGTTTGACAAAGTATGTGTCTCAGCTGAAAAGCGACCATACAAACATTGTAGAACTCATTTTCATCATCTAACATCGGTATAAAATGACAGCAATGATGCATTTTCATCGAAGAAAATCATTTGCAAAGACGATTTAGCATCTAATTTACAATCCCATTATGAACCTTCGGGTCCCAGCGCCCTGCTTATCCACCAATAGCAAAGCAAATTTATGAACGGGAATTGCAACCATATGTAGACTGCAAGTTATCCACACAATCATAGACAGAAGTTCTTTCACTTACTTGATGGCCTCAATATCATCCCAAGATGCCTCAAATGCTTGAAAACAGCGACTAAACCAACAAGGATGTACGTCAGCGCTATTATTTTTTTCCTTTGTTGATTGGGAGGGGCCCAGTGTCAACCCTGAGGATGGGATGTGGATTCGTCCCGAAATACATCAGTCAAAATATTTAAATACATTTTCAAATACTTGGCCCTTCCCAATCAGCAAATCATATTAATGTCTAGCCAAGGCCTATTTACAAATACTTTTCCGAAGATCGGCTTGGATATTAATTCAAGTTGGTGTTTTGCGATAACAGGATATGTTTTATGGTAGCCTACTGTTTTTTTGGTAAATCATGACCGTGATAAATTTACCACCGAATGAGTTTCAGTAGTAGGCAATTTTTCTTAAATGCACGTGTGCATCATTGCATATTACTACTATTTTACATTTCGTTAGAGAAACATCAGACGACAATTTACAGAGGGAATTAGATAGTGTCCTAGAGTGGTCAACTCAAAATGGGCTTCACTTGAATTTTTCGAAATGTCGTGTCCTAGGCATTCTTGCTAAAAATAATTTATCTGTCAATGCTGTTAGTTTGAGTGAAAATACTAGTTTGGAAAAAGTTTATTTTGTTAGTGTTTTGGGATGTCATTTTTCTTCAGATATGAAATGGAACAAGCATATTGATTGCTTGATAAAGAAAGCATCTAAACGCTTGTTTCTTAATGTGCATTCAAAAAGGGCTAGCACACCCTCCCATGTTATTTTCATGGCGTGCTGCAGTTTCATACGCCCGATTTTGTTGTATTGTTATCCTGACTTTTGTAACGCTCCCAAATATTTACTGAAACGACTTTCACGTGTTGAAAAAAGAGTTTTACGTATTATAGATGATAGCGAATACACTTATGAGACTTTATTTGACGGTGGCGACCGCATGTGCAAGAAGATCTTCACTGATGTTATTTTGAATCCTTACCATCCACTTCAGTCTTTTCTTGACCATAAAGTCTGCATATCTACAAGGAATAAATGTCAATTGAAACGTCCTAAAGCAAAGAGTGAACGCTTTTTAAATTCTTTTATTAGGTATTGTCCATGATTCACACCAAGATTTTATGCATCTTTGTATTTTATCTATTGTGTATTATTTGGCATATGCTCACCGCTCTCGTTAGGCAAATAAATATACTTCTATTCTATTTTTATAGTAGTTATGATGACTGGTTATATTAAATGTCAGCGTCACTAATAAAAAGTCTGCTAATAATAGCATAATGTTTAAGCAATGCATTTCATTGGTATACTAGATGTCACAAGTTAATGTGGCATGTCTTATGTATTGGAGACATCCTATTAATTATTTCGTAATTTCTAATTAGAGAGGAATGACCTGCTAGTGATTTTAAAAGAGTTGAATCTAATAGAAACTTGGTTGGGTCTTATTTGCGATTTTGGCATGTTCCCAGTTCCTTGTATTTTCCTCGAAAAATGTTCTTTTTTTATAAAGTACTTATAAGCAATCAACTCTTGGAGCTTATTTGGAATCTTGACGGAATCCTTATCTTGGAATGTAGTAACTTATTTCCGGGATTGGGCCTCTTACGTTTGCTGGCACGATCTTTTGTCCTCATCTATTTGAAGAATATTTTTATTTTATGCATTCGTCTTCATTCTATTTGAAATTTCTTTTTCAAAATTCTATTTCGAAATTTGCTTCGATCGCAGTCTGGAAGTGAGACTAGGGATGTAACTTAATAATTAAAAGTCTGTTATTCAAATTGCAAGCCTGTAATGGAAGTCTTGTTTTCGTTCGCATTCTTTTGAAGTGGCCCAGTGTATAAATAGTTTTCTCAATCCCGACATCCCAAATATAATCTTTTAGTGCACTCACGTATCCAATAAGCATTACTCACACATATGAATTAAATTATTAGCCTGCATAAAGTTACGTGACGAGTATTATATTATTTCGAATATCCTTTGTATTAGGAAATTTGATTATAGCAGCATCACAAGAATGCAGGACATTAAAAATCTCTTCCAGTAGATATCAAATCGCCCAATATGATGCACAGTGATATACAAGCGATTCAAATTCCACACTCAGGGATTACAGTTGGTGATTTCCGATTTTATAGAATAAAATGAAAGAAATCGATGATCACTCCTTCTTTAGTCATGTCTCATCGCATTTATCGCCGGTTTCTGCTTCATTCGTGCTTCCTGCCGTCAGTCGTATCCTCCACGATAGACACCATTCTCAACCACACCCTCTGCACTTGTGCTAATCCTCATCAGGATGTCTGAGTTGATCGTCAACCCTCAACGTCTAAACTTCTTTACCCCTAGACATGATTCACATCAGCCAAGAATTTCTCCTATCTTCGTTGTCGCATCTAGTAATCAAAATATGGAATAATGTTCATAATAAATTAAAGTATCGCTACTAGATTAGTATGGTAGAGAATAGCAGTAGAGATAGTGAAAAGGAATGACAGTGCCACCGTACATCAATGAAGAATTTTTTGATAAATGAAAACTCGTATTTTCATACGATCGGTGCGTCCTGAGATCGGTTTCCCTGACAATGTCATGCAGAGTTGGCACAAGGGTATCCATTCAGATTAAATGCATAGAACTGGTCGAAGATAGGCAATGTTAGCAAGTGTTGGCAAGTGTAGCTCTCTGAAAACTTTAAGTTCAGAAACTTTGACACCTTAGATGTATATTTTTCATGACTGAAATGAAGAACATTTGAGAATATTTGAATTTGAAAGCTTTTTAGCAAGTTTCAGACACGCAGTATTACAAAAAGAATCGGATAAATATGCAATAATTCGATTGAAAAATTAATTGTCACGGAAAGACGCTTGAAACAAGTTTTTTTATCAAGTAGAAACTATTCGTTTTCTTAAATATTGCGTAAATGATTGTGAATTATTATATTAGTAAGTACAGTAGGTGCTACTGTGCACTCGTATAACGCGATGCCAAATGAAGCAGTGTTGCTATACACAGACTTAATTTATGCTTCATTTGCATCTGCGCTAGGATTCGAGCTGAAAATTGAATCAGAATGCAGATTAATAAGTGTCGAGCAGAAGCACTCCCCAGCGCGATTTCGTGTCGAGGATGTTAGGAGAAACTGAAATCAATCGTGTTAAAAAGGCCCTACTATGAAATATTGCCTGATGAAGATCTCGAATGAAATTTTTGACTTCGTATATTGGAGAGTGAGTAATCGATTTTCTAGAAATAAAGCATCGACGCTGACGTGGTTCAATTTTGCTGAAGCGTTTTGACAATTGTTGCGTCTAAGTAAAATAAGTTACGATTAACTAAAGGAAGCCCCCTTCCCATCAGTATATCGCTGTGGTACAAAAATGATTCGTTGCCATTCACAATTTTCATGCCATGCCTATATATTAAATCTTTAATTTTGGTGGCCTAATTTATTCATTAATAAATACAGTAACAATGTCAGTTTGACTTAAAATATTTCAGTCATGAGCTGAAAATAGGTTTTTATCTGTTTCCGAAAATTTGATGCTTCACATCAGCAGCTCACATCGAAGATCGAGGTCTGTGATGTAATTTGCCACAGATTACATGCAATGCTATATTTCGAGAATCAGAAAAAAATATTCGTGGCAGCAGTGTGTGACTTAACTACCTACATTTTATTCAGACGGTTCAAAAAAGTTGGGTACTCAACTCGCATATGGATACTTCCTTAGATCCTTCGATACTACTCAACGATTTTACCATACTTCAGTCAAATGTATCGATCGAATATACAAATGCACGCACCTATATTTCCACTATTTTCAGATAAGCTATGATCTTGAACGAATGAAAATACGGAATGTAGCGCAAAATACGAGTAGTTTTAAAAAAGTGTAAATTCAGGCAACAGCCAGATTGTGAATTGTTGTAATTTGTTTTTTCTATTGATGTAATTAATTCTAACATTTATAACTCCACATTGATATGAGGTGGTAGATATTTTCTCTCGCAAATGATATGGAACATGATCATTCATAGTCATTACCTGCTGCTGAGAAGCGATTGCTTAGCGAGGTTGAGCAAGATAAATGAGTGCATAGACTCACTGAGATAAATACATTGATGTGAGAGAGGGGAGAGAAATTCGAAGTGTGCATAAAGACAGAAAGATCAGACATTTGTATTGAATTTCTGACGCCGCGAACATTGTGATGTGCGCTTTTTCATTGCGTGATAGTAGATGCCCTCACTTCTAAACCAGAAATACTTTACTATTTATGTTATGAAATTTAGTAAATCTTACAGCAGCATTTTTTTCAATAGTAGACACATATGCATATGGATAACAAGCTAATCACACAAGGATCTTTCCTCTGTCGGTGGAAATTCAGGATTAAGTATTATCTTTCCTTAATAGAAAGGAAATTTTGGTTGAAATCGGGGATTCGTCGAATCATCAAACTCATGAAGCCTCTGCTGAGTATGCATGCATGTGGAACATCAGAAAGCTTTGGAAGCCGTTTCCGGCGCTAATTGCATTACAGATCTTGCCGGTTTCGCCTGAATAGATAGACATTTAATCATCACTGTCATAAACACTTGAAGAAAAATCATTTTTGCTACTTGTGCGTATAATTTTTCCGCTTAATCTGTATACTGAAAGACAATGAATTTTGATAATCTTTCGATCGTGAGTCGTTTTTATAAATCAGTTGTAGGCCACGCCGATTCAGCATCTAAAAGCATTCTTAAATGGCGTGACAAAGGCTACCTATGGTAGACATGCTTCATGACTTAATCAAGATTCCTCTCTGCATTCAAAGAGAGCACAAACTATTGACATATGAGTGTTCACAAGACATTCAAAAGTTCAGAATTTGAATTTCCAGATGGAATATTAAACTTTTCAGTGGATTTAATGAAAACAGATTTTCTAAGATACACCGATGCTTATAGACTGAAAATTTCCTAACAGTTGCATAACAAAAGGCGCTGTTTCTTTTCGTAAATTTTGATATAGTAAACATTCTATTATGAGATGATATAGGGTCTCCACTTTTGAATTATCACATAGCTCACATAAACGCTTTTCATATCGTAATCGATTTGCCTAGCTGCCAGTTACGAAATCTAATTTGTGATCTTGGTCGAAATTTTGATAATATATTGATGTCATTGTATTCAATATCAAAATTCAGATATGATTTCATAGTATTCTCAAAACCACATAATTTTAAATAATTCAGGCCAGAATGACTCTCTTTTGCTGCAGATGTCCATTTTTCTGTGATGTAATGACCATTTGAAATCATATTGAGATAAATTGCATCGTGTGCTTCTTTTATCAAACTTCTTTCATTTCTCGTAATTATTTTTATCCAATAACATATAGCTGCCTTCGAGAAATGAGCATCCATAGGACATATTCCAAATTCACCAATGAGACAATAATTGGGTGTAGTCTGCTTTAGACGGTAATATTTTTTGTAAAATTGATATTGAATTTGATCTAAACTTCTTAGCTTATTGAAGAAACAGAATTCGGTACAGTATTTCATTTTTGATGACGTAGGCATCTCAACTGCATTATTTAAATATCTTCAGCAACTTGTCAAAATTCTTTTGGTTGTTTAGCTGCTAGGTAAAAGGCTTGCTTTCCTTAAGCAGTCAATTGTTCCGAATGAAATTGGTTACTTTTTGATATCCACATTCCTGAATACCTATATTTGTCAACTACTTCTATGGATGTCAATTTTTCATCAAGAACGATGTCAATTCTGTCTATTTTAGTAGCTATATTGTGAGTCATGATTTTAGTCTTATCATAATTAATGCTAAGGCCATTATCTGTACAATATTTGTAAAGCAATTTAAATTGACTTTTCAAACCATGTATACTTTCGCTCATGCGCAATATGTCATCCGCATATATGACTGATGACATTTCCAAATCAAATAGTCTTACTGGATCAATCGTGTCTTTGTTATCATCTAAGATATTAATAAAATCATTTATGTAAATACTAAATGAAGTTGGTGATAAAACATCTCCCTGTGGAATATCATTTTCAAGTTTAAAACATTGTTTTTCTTTGTCGCAATGTGAAATTTTGTATTCTTTGTTGATGATAGTGCTAACAATCAATGACATTATTACTTTCGGGTATCAAACTTCTTAGTTAATCAATCAGTCTCTTTTTCGAAATGGAATCTAAAGCCTTCGACAAATCAACGAAGTATAAAAATAATGGCTGTTTTATATTCTCTTAAATTTGCATTATTATAACAAGATTGCGTGAAACTTCTATCCGAATTCGAGTATTCATTTCGCTAAAAAATGCAATGAATATTCATCTGTGCTTCTCTATAAAGCTTGTATCTTTTTCTGTCATAATGATTGAGTGAAAGTATTTCTTACATCAATCTGATTATCCATCACTTGGTTTTTGATCAACAATGAGGAAAGACGTTACGTCATCGATTTTTCCAGAATTTAGTATTTTTACCTTGATAAGAATTCTACAACGTTCATGCGATTTATGTAGTTATTTTACTTTCCGATGGAAAAACAAATGGAGATCACAAAAACTTTATGGCAACAATGCCGTCGTCCCTTTTACTGATTGAAATTATTTTCGCTTATCTAAGGCTCAGGAATTTTGACATCACCATCCCTCATCTGAATTTGATAAATAAACACTATTTACCATTGAAATTTATTTCTAAGGTTCTTAGTTATATTTGGTCGCGCAAAGTCACAAGCTCTGTCATAATCTGTGCCTGCTGCATTTGATTAGATCAGTAAGGGGTAAGATTGTTCAGTTTACTCATGTGATTAATGTATTATCAGGCATCTGGTTTTGACGGAATTGCTGCAGGACTACTGTTAAGGTTCTAATGTGAAAATCATATACTTTCCTATGAAGCTCCTCTGAGATGCCCATTTTCGGCAGGCCCTTACTCAGTTAAATCAAATGCCTGAATCCTTTTTGCAGACGTTTGCAAAGGCCTGCTCTTTAAGGACGATTCCTCTGTCTACTATCGATGATGTCGTGTCTCCAATGCAAGTAGTAGTGTACACAGTAAATTTTATGTCGAAAACGAATGTCTTTGACATGCTCTTAGATTCATTTTGCCTGAATAACCTTACAATTTCTGTGTTTGCGAAATCACTGATGAATGTGATTTCAAAATAAATTGATTTACTCGGCGACTGCACTTTCCTTGATAATCTTGTAGTAGAGTAGTAGCTTGCAGCAATCATTATTCGCTCAAATTACTTAGGGATTTTTTTTGTTGACTGTGTCGCTTCATTTGTTTTAATTGCTCCTTGATATTTGAAATGTTTAAAAACTTTAATTATTCGGAGAAGCGCCTTAATCGATCGGAAATACTTCGAGCACCACATAATTCAATCAATATAGCAGTACAGTAGTAGTAATAATTTCGAACTTATCACTTGACTATACTATTAATGAGAACTAGAAGTCAGTTTTAAGCAGACATCTATTCTCTAGATAGAGTGATTCATTATGAGTCAATAGAATGTTTGAATTTATAGATTGAATTATACAACCGTTTTCTTCGTTTTACAGACGGTTATTGACAACACTTGACGGAGCTAGCAATGCTCTTATGGCTGCACTTCAGTGGTCCTTTATAAGCGTCCCTTTTCTAACGACCGACCAGTTCATGCTTGTCGGCCACTTCCTTGCTTATCGTGAAAGTTAATTTAGGTTGATTTATTTATGGGTACTGACCTTATAGATCAAATGATCGTAATGAATTTTGATAAGCCTGTTGGATTCAGACATCCACTTCTTGTAAAAAGGCGATGAATTAATTTTGATGCATTTGATAATCAAATTCACTTGGCTCCATGTCGGTATCTTGTCAGCTTCTTTTTTGTCTTTAAATGTTGTGTTACACAGCAATATGCCATGAGATCAGATTGCGTATTCTTCTACATGTACCATTAAGTAACATGGTTGTAAGATTACCAGCATATGGACCTACATAGTTAGTTTACGATAAAAAATAATTTTGTTCGAAATTGTAATTGAAAGATCTTTTTATCAAGTTTTGAAGCAGTTGTGATGGTCAATGCATTTGAAGATGAAGATAGTCGCCCAATTCACTAATCCAAAACAATACCCAATAACGATGAACACCAAAATCAATGCACGAACGCTTCCGTGGTCTCTATTCGTGTGCAACGACCAAGTGAATTGAAATGCAACTTCACGGGAAAACTGGGAACACAACTCAAAAAGGTACTAACGAACTGCTAATCGCCACGGTAGCTACAACGTTTAAACGAACTCTTTTTGGACACAAAGTCCAGGTTTGCGACCAAGAATGAACAAAGTTTCCAGAATACGCAGCGTTCCTATTACATTGTTTTGATTTTGGTATTTATTGTTTTTGGATTAATGAATTGGGCGACTATCTTCATTTTTTGTCAATTCGTAAACTTTCAAGGCAATTTAGGACTGATACCTTCTCTTACTGTCGTACAGAAACGCAAGCGATTGAAGTCAATACCGAACTAATCCCGTACCGAACTTTGCTCTTTCTAGAAGCAAATATAGCTGTTGAACTTTGAATTGTCGAGTTTCCATAACTTGTTCATGATCATGAAATGCTATTATAGACTTCTTATAAGCTATTTTTTCGCATGCAGCAAACTTTGATGCAGTAAACCAACATAACGTTTAATTTGAGTGATTTTTGTATGCTAGTATTTATATTTTCTGTCTAAATGTGTTAAAACTAATGTGTTATGCATAGTTATTGTAGCTGTATTTAGCATACCATCTTGGTCATTTTGCTTGTTATCAAAAAATGTCATTAATAGTGAATGATGTCATCGAAAAATTTTGGATGATGTTGTGTCGAACTCGGCATATTGCAAGTACGTTTTGCCTTTGGATGAAGCAAATTTAGTTTCTAACGAATCAAATTAGTGGTCCTCAAGATATTCATTATAACTGAAGTATCAGTATTCTGCAAATCTGCAATCTAATACTGAACATGTGTAAAAGTCTGCAATATTCTGTAAATCTTCGAACACAGCATTCTGCATTAGTTTTGTTTTCCTGAGCATTCTGCCTCAGAAAACCTTCCTTATGACAAAGTGCGTCGATTCACTCTCAATTTTATGCAAATTATCTCGTCTTTGGTAAGGGAAGATGCATTTTCCTTTGATCATCTAATCGAAATAATGAAAATTAGAACATGAAAACATGATAATTAATTGCCTTCCAAAGGCTTTTGCTATCCCTTGTCAAGGTACTGTGAATTACAGCAACTCGAGGAAAACGAAAGAAGTTCTCTTATAGAAGTGGGGCTGTCTTTTTTGGTCTTTAGAAGGATAGTTTTATTGTTTTTCTCGTTGAATTTCATTCCACTCTCCTCCGCTTAAGTGTCATCTTTACCAATCGCTGTATTGCAGCTGTTTGTACCATCATTTTTCTATAGAAATTTTCATAGCATGATAGAAGAACTATCATAATCATTTACATCATCAATCAATCAATTTGATAATGGCAAATGGTCGAAGCTGCTGCAAGATTTGATAATTGTATCTACGCAGGTCTCGGATAGAAAGATAATCATCCCCATGAAAATGAAATCAAAGCTCAAAGTTTGTTATGAGTTGATGGTCAGATAAAAAGAGAATAGGATTACATAAGTAACTCAGAGATATAATACATAGAAATCAAGAATGATAGCCATCGATTTTGATATTGATGATTTCTCGTGAAAAAAGAACTTGTTTAAACAATTTTTGACGCTCTTCTCGAGAGTTGAGTTTCGGTACTAAATTACTCCATATCGATTCGCGAAGTGTCGTTAGATTTCGATCATTGCATTGTTTTGAGTGCTTGTAGACTGATGAATCTTATGTTATATGATATTTGATTCTGATGTACAAAAGTTCAACATTAGGCCTACTATCAACATTAAATTTGCTTCATTTTTAGCTAGTTTCTTTGCAGACTACACTTTGTCCGAATCAAATTTCAATGTTGATAAGACGCTAAAAAATGTATCAGAAAATAAGAAAAGAATGGACAATACATGTCACCTCTCTGATTGTGTGATTGCTGTCTTATTGAAATTTTTGAATTTATCTGTTTCTGAACAGTGTTGCTATGCTTTTCATGTTGATTTGTTAGATAGAATCTACTATGCATGTAACAGAAGTAAGCTAAGTTGAGATCATTCATTACATCGGCGAAACAGTTCCATAACAAAATGATATGACACAAAGATTATGATGTGACATGCATTATAATCATAAGTTAAAATGAGAGATAAATTATTAAAGATTTTTGATATTCGTTCGGCGTCATAGAACTCATCAAACAACTGCATAAATGGAGGGATTTAATCAAGCCTTCCCTGACGTAGAATTTCATTATTTTTCAGGAGAACGAACATTTCCACCCTCATCCGGATTCACGGTTTCATCATGGCTATGTATAGAGCGGTTTTCTACAGTGGAACAGCATTCAACGTGTCAAAAACAATCAAAGGACCACCCGGTTCGATTACTTACGTTTGTGCGGCATGTGACCGGCTCAAATGAGCATTTAGTTTGCCTAACAATTATGATCAACTCAGCGACCCGTGAACTTATTATTTCTACCCAAGAGAGAGCGTTGACAGGTAACTGCAATTCATCTTATTATTCATTTTATTGTCGTTATAATCACGTTGAGCACAACAGCAAATATTGAAATAATTAATTTAATAATGGTAATCAATAATAAAAATTTATAAGGAATAGAATGCGATGTAAATATTCCAGGAGTGGTGGTGGTGGTGTCAACCCACCCCCTCAGTGCTATTGGGGGGTGGGTCCAGGGGGTCGTCAGGTGGTGGGCGGACCAACCGCCCGCTCGCAGCGGCGAATGAGCTCCGCACACCTGACGGGGGCAACCAACATGTCCTATGGTGTGAGCGATGTCTGTATGTGTGTGCAAGAGAAGAGGTGTTTTGTGTTGTTCGGTTGAGTTTTACAAAGGGAGCAAAGAGGTGAAGAGTGGACAAAGGGGTTTATATTGTGTAAGTATTCTTTTAAGGGTGATTTTTTAGGGCAATGTGTAGGGCGTGTGTTTCATCATGTAAGTGATGTTTATTTGTGTCGCGTGCGCAACCTGTGGCCATCCTGAGCGCTTTGCTCTGTATTGCTTGTAGTTTGTCGATAATTGTTTGTGAGATGATTGGTGACCAGACTGTGGATGTGCATTCCAAAAGGGGACATGTGATGGCCTTGTAGGTGGTCACGATGGTCTCTTGTTGTTGTCACCATTTGGTGGGAGTGAGGCATGAGAGAATGTTGCGGGTGTGTTTTGCTTTCTCGCAAGTGTTCTATATGTGTGTTGAGTATCTAAGTTGACGCCCAGGATTCGCTTGTTGTTGAGAGTTGTGAGTGGACTGTTATCAATAGTGAGTGATACGTTTGAGCTTTGTTCGTGGGGATTCGGTGTAGAGAGTGAGAGTTGTTTTTTTGGGTTTATCGTCAGCGTATGCTGTTGTTTTGAGTGTGGTGTCTGTTGGAAGTGGGATGTCTCGCATGTAAAGATTGAAGAGGAAGGGAGAGAAAACTCCTCCTTGCGGGACGCCTGTTTTAATGTTATGTTGCAATTCGCAATGTAGTGTATGAAGAGAGAAGGATGTTGGTCTGTTGAAGTTTGTGCATGTGAACTGTGTCGGAAGCTTTTGTCATGTCCAGCGAAGTGTTGATTGTGCGCATGGGTGACCTTTTGTTGTTGAAGCCAGCATCGATGGTGTTGTTGATTTGATGCAGTGCGGTGGTTGTGAAGTGTTATTTTTTGAAACCGTGTTGGAAAGGCAGGGAAGGGACGAATTTTGTGACGATTGTGAAAATGATATTTTTCATTGCTTATGCAAGAGGTGAGAGAAGAGAAATGGGTCTGTAGGAGGGTGTGAAGATTGATGGCTTTGTTTTTTTTTGGAATTGGTGTGATGTTTGCAGTTTTCCAGATGCTAGGTATCTGGAAGTGATTTTATCTTGTAGAATTGTTGTTTGCGGAGTCTGAAATGTCTTGTTCTGTTTGGTCAGGCGTGATTTTTGTGGTGCTGATAGTGGTGGTGGTAGTAGTGTTTATTGACAACAGAATGGTAATCATACAGACAGTTAGCATTTACAGTTTTACACAAGTACAAATATTCGAGATATGCATTTAGATGAAGACAAAAAGTAAATGTAAAAGTAAGTCTCACAAAGAATTTGCTAAGCGAATCATGTATGGGATGAAAGACATGTATCTCACAGAAGTGCGTGTCAACTCGGAGTGGAATTTCGTAGTCCTCGGCATGCGGTTAGGTATTAAACCATGTAGGAGATGCTCAGGTTTGTCTGCAATTTCCAGAAAGAGTTTCAAGCTCTGAGTCTGTCGACGAGCGGTAACTATATCCGCAGTGCAATTGCAGGATGCATCAACATTGTCAAACATGATCAGTTTGTGCGCCCTTTTATTAACAGCTGACAAAACATCGGCAAGCCGGTCACTAATGCCAACGAAGGAGGGCGAAGCATATTCGAAAAGAGATCGAATATAAGCGGAATAAATTAGATGCAGTTCCGTGTGGTGGACAAACGGCTTGAGACTCCGTAAAACATGAAGCCGGGAAGATGCTCGTTTCTTTAAATTTAACATATGAGTTTTAAAAGACAGATCCTCATCTAAGGTCACACCAAGAATGCTCAATTTGTGGACTAATTCGTAGTCAGATGGAAGAATTAGATGAGAAATATCAGTACGACGTCGTGGACTTAACATAATCTTGGACTTGCTGTTGTTAATGGCCAGCTTGTTCGAGATGCACCAATTATTCATGTTTGCTAGTTCAGTATGAAGCAATTCCAAGGGGGATGCACTTCTCAAAATCGGAATAATCAAAAAGACGTCATCAGCGTACTTTACCATGGATGTTTCCTGACATGCAGTTTCGAGATCTCCCACGAATGAATTAAAAATGAAGGGACCCAACTTAGAGCCTTAGTGAGGCGGAGTGTGCATCTGTCGATTTTTCTGTTTTCTTTTCGTGCTTTGTGAGGTGTGGGTGTGGTGAAGTGCCTGTTAAAGGCGTTCGCTATGTCGCGATTATGATGATGTTTGTTGAAGAAATTGATTGCAATGTTTTTGGGTGGTTTGCCACCCTTGTCGTTGAGTTTGCGGATGGTGCACCATAGTCTGCTTGTGTTTTTGGTGTTGGTCAAGCCAGAGAAAATTTTGCTGACCCATATGTTTTGCTTGTATTGATTGATTTCTTTGGTGATTTCTGTGTTGAGTGTAAGGATTTGATAATCATTCCGGTGTACACTGCAAATGTTGTTTCTTTGTTGGATGGCCTGTCTGATATGAGTCGGTAGTATGGGTGTTTTGATTTGTTGGATCCCTTTTGGCATGTTGAGTTTGTCTGCTTGTAAGATTGCGTTGGTATGTTGTTGACTTTGTGAACGTTGGTGGGTGGTTGGTGTTTTGAGACTTCTTGATCGATATTTTCGGTGAAGTCCTCCCAGTTTGCCTTGTTGTAGTTAGTGAAGGTGTGTTTAAGTTTCTTTCTTTTGCCTGTGAAGATATGCGTGTGGTGATTAATGAGGATGTGTTATGGGCAAGTGGTCGGATGTTGAATTGTTGAGGGTTTTCCATGCTGTCCGACGTGCTTTTTGGCTGCTGGCGATGGTTATGTCTGGAGAAGAGTTCTGTTGGTTGTGGGCGGAAGGAAACGTGTAGGTGTTTTGGTGTTGATTGTGGTTTAGTCAGTTGTGGCCAAGAAGTCGGCGATGTCATCTCCTCTTTTTTCTTGTGTGAATGTATGACTGCCTTTGGTGGAGAAGTGCGCGTTGGTGATGAGGAATTGTTTGCTTTGTGCGAGGTGTATTTAGAGGTATTGTTGTTCTAGGTGTTTGTATGAAGACGGGCCTCGAGGATTTAGAATTTGATGGAGTTGGTATGTAGTGGGGAGGTCGCCGCCTTTGTTGTATTTTCTATCTGTACGAATGGTGAATTGGGGATAGTTGTGTCTTTTGTTTTGGAGGTGAGTTTGCTTTCTTGTATGCATATGATGTCGGTTTTGTTGTCGAGGATGAGCTGTGTAAGTTCGTAGTTTTGGATGCCGTTGATGTTGAGTTGTATGATAATAAGAGTGTAGTTCTTGTGTTGTGTTCCTTTGTTGTCTGGCGGTGCTGGGTTAGGGGTTGGGTATAGATGGGTAAGGTAACGTTTCTGTTGGGAGTAGGGATGAGGAGAGGGTGGGTAGTTGTTGGATGGTTTGTTTTGATTGTTCGCAATGGTATTTTGTCCGTGTTTGGCACATGTGGTGTATTGAGTGAGTGTGATGCTTGTGCATTTGAGATGTAGCCCTCGTGAGATTACACCTCGTGGAGGCCCCATCCTTGACAATCATATTCCAGGAGTCCTCGATCCTGCCGCTTTCCGTTGATATTTCAAATCCATTGAATTTTAGTGCGAAACTCTTTATGAGATAATCAAGCAGATAATGGCTGATATCATGCTATTTTTCGAAAGCGTCCTAGAGTTTATTTCTTTATTGACCACAAATGATTGCATTGTTAATTTCCTAGATATTCTTCAATTACAGCAGCCAACTTTCTGGGAGAGAGAGCTTGTTATTCTAGCCTGAACAGAAGCTATTAAACCACCTAGCAAAACAACCAAGACTTATCTGTAAAATAATCAAACTTGACTGTTGAGAATAGTGTATCTGTATGCGTAGGTGCGAGTTGAGAGCATAACAATCCAGCAGCTGAATGACAGCAGCTCCTCTGCTGTCAGAAGGAAGGGCTTTTCATACTCAGACTGTACTGACATCCTCTCTGCACTCTTTATTGTAAATATTTCATTTTATCCTTTTAGCCTAACATTCTCTTAATTACATCCACCTACTATTTAAGATCATTAGTAACGACATCCTCTTATCAAAGTTTCTCTTGATGTCTATCCAGCGTGTATCTCAATTCGTTAGTGTCAGTCATGCGAAAGTTGTAATTTGTACTAGTCATTCCTTGATGTTTACCTCAAGAGAGCAAGCGTAGCCAAGGTTCTCGTCTAGTTTTCACTTAACATTATTCAAATACAATATCTGCGAAAATATTATCTTTTTCTGAATTTTTGATGACAAACTACTGTTTACTCTCCGTCACAGGACGGGATGTTTCCAGCAGATTATTCTGAAAAGCTTCTGAATTTCTATTATGACCTGCTTCATTTCTTTTGATTTATGTACTAATGATAATTATGACAAATTTTATAAAAAAAATCCTTCTTGCAGTGTAATTAATATAATGTAATTTCTACAAGTACTTGAAAAATGCAATCAAACACATCCAAAATATTTCGTGCTGCGAGCTTGTAATTAATATGAAATATCAGATCATGTTAATTCAAATTTTAATGAAAATATTTGATTACGTTTATTATGTTTAGTTGATTTATTGCTTTAAACATCGTTTGATGCTTATGAATTTTTATGGCTTTCCGTCGATCAATTACGAATCCTGGTTAGCATAATTTCATCATTGGTACTTGATAATGGCGTGGGGCAAGGATTTTCATTCTTTTTTTTACAAAAGACTCGCGGATTTTGCAAAAAATCCAAAGCACTTTCAGGAAGCCGAAGCTTTTTGTCTCTACGATGTAAGACGTGAGCACGGCAAAAGAAATTTACATATAAGCGTGTAACATTCGACAAGTTTCAAATTACCGAAATTACAATCTACAGCTTTTCCATTTCTATTTCACATTTTTCCAAATCGATTTTGCTTCATGGTTGAATGTTACTGAATGCTTGTCCTAATCTGTTGTAAAATAAAGGATGAACTTTATTCACTATATTGATTTATCAAAAATATTCATATTATATTTCGAGGTTTTGAACAGAACTGCATAAACAGCTTATTAATGCAATCATAAATGCGGAGTCATGTTCTGTGCATACATTTACCTTTTGCAACTTCAAACAATCATTGGATAGCGACTTTCAATAGCGAGACTGTTCAATTAAGAAAATCTAGAAATACACACACTCGGTCTTGAGCTAACAAATCTCCACATGTGTGTAAGTATGTTCATGCCTGGTTAAAATGTTGATAACCTTTAACAAAATCTATCAAGTTAGCCAAAGAATAATATGACTGACATTTGGATCGATATGAATGCGAACTGCAAATTATAATCGCTGCACATTTGTACTAGCATCACTTCTGTTTTTAGTGGCATTGAGGATGTGAGAAATCCACGAAGCGTATGTCTGTGTACATAGTTCTACCTAGCACTATTATTTTAAATAAAATGAATTGAAGAAAAACACTGGGAGAGACTTTCAACAACATTTAGCAATGAATATAATTGATGTGATAATTCAGTAGTTCTTAACAATATATCTGATGAATTGCAGATCGAAGTCTTCTTGATGGTGATTGGCCTGCTAATGATCACTGCGCCAGGTTCAATTGTTCAGAGTTGGCCACGGAAGATCAATGGAAGCACGTTGTTTTGGTCTTTCAGCGGTCAGGAATGATGAAGCACAGTTCTGTCAGTCTTTTTGTTGATGGATCTCATATCAATACTCAGAAGGTAACGAAAATCGCATCGGGATGTGGTATAGCAATGAAACATAATAGTAGTAGTATAACTTGAATTAAGTCAGTTATAATCAATCGAGATTTCATTAGTTTGGTTCTCTTAACAATTATCTAATCTAATCTGCTTTCATGCCGAAATGATTTTACTCACACACGAATCTTTCCATTGTGAGGAAACCCGTGGAAAAAGATGGACATTCAATGTGTGCGCTTCATTTCGAGTTCTTTCAATCGCTGCACGCGAATATCATCTGGAAATGGTCTCGTGCAGCGACTGAAACTACTCGAATTAAAGTGCATTCATTAAATGTTCATCTTTTGCCACGACGTTTCTCACCATGGAACAACATAACCAGAGACCGTTATTTCTTGCAACACGAATCATTGTTAGAAGAGAATATGCATCCCTCCAAAAGTACTCCAACGATCTGGTAAACTCAAGACTCTAGATCTGTAATGAAGGAATGCATGAATATGTCTTGCAATAATTCCAAGTGAAAGGCTATAAATAAGGTTCTTTACACATAATCTTCTATTTCAGTTAAATTACATATCAGCCAATATAGGAACATCAGACGCAAATCCAAATGCCAATTTGTCAGTTTATGCATACGTCGGAACACCACCTTGTTGGCGTAGACAGAGCTGCCTTAGATGGCAACAAGGTCCTCTTCATTTTATCGAAGAACCACTTCAGCAATCGACAATTTCCGACATGCATCAGTTGGGTCCCAACTACATCGGCAGTTTCCAGACTCCTCCTTCTCCTGCGTTTTATCAAAGTAAGTCACTTCAGATGATCAGAGAAGATCTTTGCTCTCAATGACTTTCAAGATAAATTTTCGTAATAATAAATAAATAAATAAAAAAGTAAATAAATAATAGTTTTTCAAGATAAATAAACATGCTACTATATATAATTTAAGGGTAGTAAGTGATATATTAAATGTCTCAAAATTCAAGAACTGTGAAATTCCTCAACCTCTTGGACTGTTGAGTCGAAACTCTAGGCTAGAGACGAGAGCCTCCGTGTTCTGAACGACAACGCTAAAATAAATGGTGGCACAAAGCATTCACTCAGTCATCATCTAAATTAATTTACCTCTGATTCTCATGCTTTGTCAAAGATGGAACATGATTTTCATGATTTTACAATTTTTTTCAATTTGTAGACGTCTCTGAAGAGAGCTCAATTGGTGTTTCCGGACCCCTCTTCCCTGAGGAGCGGCTTTCCTTCAGTCTTTATGCTGGATCCGTCTCTGTACTAACTGTTTCTCGCATCCGAAAATATTACAACAGCAATGACGCGAAGGCTGTAGCTAAACAATTGGCCGTATCCGTAAAAGAAAATGCTACTCCAGTTCGGCTTGTACATAACGCTGCCTCCCATCTCCATGGCTCTGCTCGTACTTTGGGTGCAATTCTTGTCGGATATCAGGTTAGTGATGTGTGGCATGCTCTGCAGTGCTCAACCAATTTGATCATTGTAAGCGCTATACTATGCAATGATATGATTCGCCCCACCTCTCTATTGACATGAATGCATCTAAGTTCGACAGAACAAAGACAAAGTCAGTAAGCTTGTATATTAAATAAATAAATGAACGTTGTTTATACTCGGAAGCACATAGGCACGGAGCCTTTCTTCCATGTTGGATATTGGAGAACTTTTGACTGCGTCTTTGTCAATCCAATAGAACAGAAACCATCTAACAGCATGAAAAGAACTACAAACTGATTAGGGTTACTACAAGGTAATTTATATCTGTGGATGAGCTACTCGAATGCTACGGTAGTGAGTATTAAACAAATATAAATACACCGTTTATATTCTGTTATAGACAACATGATGATTATAGCAATCATTATTGTAACATGCATATTTAGAAAGGTTCATGAAAATGTGCATCAAATGTGGTCATGAGATATTACCAAATTTGAAATACCATAAAAGACTTTCTCGACTACAAGTCAAATGACATCATGTTAGATTAATAGTTTACATGCATCGTTGTCATTGTCATTCCTAGATAGATTCATCCATTCGTTAATTAGTCATCAAGATGAAGGATCGATTTATTAAAATTAGGTTAAATAAAGTTTAATGATTCTTGAACGTGCGTTAGTTTTCGAATGTATGCAAATGGAAAGTAAGAATCGAATACATTCATATTCAGTTACTCACGTTTCGCTTATTCGCTGAGTAATTCATTGCATGTTCTAGCATAATGGAAACTACACCGCGATCTTTTCGCCAAGTCTTTTCAAAATGGATCCGAATACTGAAGTGACACCACTAATATCCGGTGAACACATTTTACACTCAGCTAACCACTGAAGCTGCAACTCGAATTCTTTTTCACTAACATGAAACTACTACTTACTTTCCCACACAATTCAAGAATCAGAGAAAACATGACAATTCTGAAAATCACGGTATCAAATACAGTAATTCTTAAAATCGAGTAACTGATAATCACACATCCTGATTCGTACCATATTTTATATGAGAGCTTCTTTATACGAGCAGCTTTTGTACGAGGAATGCGTAGTGTCAATGCATTTCGAGTCTTGGTTGCATGCTGCTCGACAAACATCGACCTCAACGGATACTCCTGATTTCTTTCGATTGTTTTTAATAAAGTTATATGTGCATGAGACCCGCGAATTTTCTTTTTTGCATTGTTTTTAAGATGCTCTTAAGTTTGGTAAATATCTAATAGCCGGTGTGTAACATTAAAAATCAAGCTGCTATACGCGTAACTGATGAGTCAGTATACATTAAGAGTTCAGTTTCTGCTTATTTGTAAAGCGGTTCAATATTTTCACAACTTGTATTATCAGTGTTTTAACTTCTTCACTACTTAGTATCGCTATTAAGTAGCATATATATGCGTGAAGATTTTTGTTAGGGCTAAAAATTTTAATTGTGTCATTTTCAATAGATGTAACTTTTACTTGGAGTAGTGATTTTTGGTCAGTGTCGAAACTTGTATTGGATGCGATGATTTTGTCGCACTTGATAGTGAGAAATGCTGTAAACTTTGGAGACTAAGCGCCTTGAATAATGCATTTTCCTATTTTTCGTAATTTTGTTTAATATTATTTTGAGCTTATATTGTAATTCTTCCCAGGGTGTGCGCACTTTCCATCCTCGACCTGTTGTTCGAGTCCTGGAGCAAGTGAATGGAGCTGCTGTTCTCCTTGGCCTGGTAGCTATGGCGATGGATGCAGATGGTCTGTATGCGGCCATGAAAGCTGTCGTGTGTGCCGCTCGGCACAATGCAGTAGCAAGGTCTGAGTTAGAAGGGGTGCGTGGCTATCAAATCCTTGGCATGCTACTGCGCAGGAAACGTCATCTCCTGAACCAGCATGTACTTCATCTCACATTGGCGTTGGTAGGAACACTGGACGGTGGCAGTCGTGAAGTTCCCAACAGATCTGCGTTTGAGGATCTTTTATGTGATTTAGAACTGTGGAGTCATTCAGACACGCTTCTCCGATCGATGCTTGAACATCTCGTTGAACTTAGTGCCGCAGATCCCGCCAACTTGAGAACATTGCTGAAATTGGAAGTCCCGAAGAGAGTTTTATTTCTTTTACGAGATCCAAAGCTGAGTGGCGAATGTCTAGCTGCAGCAGATAGCCTTCTCAGACGACTCCTGGAAAATGTCACCAACTGTGATGATCTTCTCAGGTGAGTGAGAATATCCCATGTTGAACCCTACGATTAGTTGTATCAAAAACTTGTCATGTATTGGTTGAATATTTGGTATTTCTAATTCTGGTACTTCGTATTACTAATATCAGTTGTAATTTCTTAAATCGAAAATGATCAGCATTTCAATGTACGAATAACATGAAGAGTGATAGTTCAAGAAACAACACTTTGAACAAGATCGAGTGTTTCTTGCATTTTACCTTTGTTTATCAACGACTTCAATTATACATGATGCAAATGATGTAATTTTGTGTAGTCGTTTCAATCCAAATTTTGTCGTACGATCCTCGGTATTCGGTCCAAATTCACACTTATACCTTTTAAGGTTATGATATTCATTATGCGACTCCATCCATTGTATCTCTACTTAAAATTCTGAGTTGGTAAGAAAGCTTTGTGAATTAAATTATTATTCAAACAACGAGTATGAACATGATGAAGATGAAGTGACAATTCAATAACTGATAATGACATGCCAATTATTGCTAATATAATCTCGGCAAAATCTGTAGAAGGATGATGAATTCTTGTTGGGGGGCCAGTTTCCTCGCATTATTTTTTAAAATTCTTGGGGAAAGTGCAATTTCGCTTAATCATGGAATCATTTTGTTGCAGTTCTTCGATTCCTATTGCAATTTGACAGGTATTAGTCATATTGTGCAAGATTATTTTGTGGTGAAGAAATATAGATTAACAAAGAATCATTTACCAAGTGCATTACCCGAATTATATTTCTAATATCACTTTAACTGCCCATGTGATATGCCCATCAACACCCACGTTTGATAACCTAGGACTAAAATTATCAATATAATTTACATTTCACAATATTGAATATAGATGCAGTTCATTTGGATAAGCCGTTTATGTGGACAACCTCAATTTCTTGATGTGATATACTATAGTTGTCAGTGAAGTCATTTTGTATCATGACGCTTATTCGCCCTGTTCTTGCTGATTTTATATTTGCTGAACATTTTAATTTGACAAGTAAAATTTATGCTCCTGGATATTATCTGTTAATTAGTGTATATTGTTAATGCTTGCAATACAACGAATGATCCCATCTTGCATTCAGTAGTCAAATTATTGTCGCGTCTCAGTTGTGTAATAACCACTGATTACATGGGAGCCGTGTCAGTTCTGGTCAGTTAGAATAACAATAATGATTCTCGGATGTTTCAAATGTATATGTTAACAAAGACCAACAACCAGAAAATTTGCTTTCCCAAAATTATATATTTCATTATTAACATTGTTAGCCTTAGAAATCGTTGTCTTCAATATTATAACTGATAATCTTGCAAAGTAATGATCGACAAGAGCGCTTCAGACCGGTTGACAATTGTTGTAATTGATGATGCGCGATGACATGTGTTTGGTTATTCAGACACTGATTTTTCGGATGAATTTTTGATAGATATGATCATATAACATGTACATATAACACAAAACCCCAAAAGAAACATAATTTGACGAACTATGGATTTCAGGTCTCTTTTTTTGCACAGACATTAATGAAAAGGTAGTCCCATGGATGGGTATTCCTCAGCGATCGAAAGCGTCTTTTTGTCATTTATACAAATATTCCAACGTGGACTGGCACTCCACAGCCTCATTTTTATCGCTCTTGTCTCTCTGTTAAATGAGCGGAGTAATCTATTGTACAATGCCCAACAGCTTATGCTTCAAGCAATGAAGAATCACTTGTCTGCGGCCATCTTGTATGACCATCAGTTTGTTAATCCATTTTAGCGCAATAAGTCATGTTTTTGGGCTAATAGAATGTCTAGAGCTTAAATGTTTCATGTCTAAGGACATTTCTCGTCTGTTAGATGATATTATGATTTCTTTCCTTCCAAACTCATTCATGTGAAGTGACTGAAGTGTTTGTCTTTAGGGTACTATATGTTTGAAGCAGCTAATGAGCATGTCGAAAGATAAACGGACTTCGTAATAAGAGCATACCTGAAAATCCCATTGTTTGAAAATGAAAAGAAAATGCGATTTTTGCACTCATGATAAACATGAGTCATTCTTTTCCGGTGACACTCATTAAAAGTCAGGAATGTGACAGATGGCTCTGGCAAGAGATCTACTCTATCAAGTGTAGAAAATATTGTATGTATGAACTCCGGAATTCGTGTTAGTCTCTCCTTACATTTTTGCTAGATGTACGGGCACATTATCAACATAATGCTTTTTGTTTTTCCTTAAATAATTTGAAGCTGTTCAGAAATTGTCGAATGGAACTCTGAATTATTCGTCTTGAGGTTTTGCAGTAATTTAGTTCCACCGAATTAGTTTCTTCAAAACTTAAACTCTATACAAAACAATTGCAGAATGCTTTTAGATTCTACTGGATATTAGCTATTTAGATTCGTATTAACATCACAAAATTTAATTAGATGAATTAAATGATAAATGGTCCTGCCACTTTGTAACTTAGTACTCTCTTTGGCCACTTCCAGTCCAGCATCCGCTGCAAGTGACCAAACCAGCGCAAGCAATTCTAGCGCAGGACTGATTCTAGGTCGGATCTATATGAAAACATCGTAACATGAAAAACATCGCAAATTTAAAAAAATCGTATACGAATAAGTCTTTAATCGCTTCAATATTAATTCTATGAATTTGACTAGTTAGTCAATTTAAATTCATGCCATCATCTCAATTGAAATTTTTCCTTCCAAAAACTAAATCATTCTATCAATAGTAACATCTATTTAATATTTCAAATACTGAACTTCTTGAACTTTCAATTTACCATGAATGTTCGGATTCATCCTACAGATATCCATGCTCAGACCATAAAAATCTTGGCACTAATTGGATGTCTATTCATCCATAGCATTTCCTAGTATAATGTTACGATATTTTCATGTACGATCTTCTGTCATGCAGATGGAGCATGCCTCCTAGTTTAGCCATGGAGCGGCGTTCACATCAGGGTTGGAACCGGCGTATGCAAAGCCGGCCGGTCGGAGCTGAGACAGCGGTTGGCGTCTCTACACCGGTTGGGTGAATCAATTTCCACATGGCATGCATGAAATATTTTAATGGTCTGCCTACCTGTTCTCTGGATACGCAAGAGCTACCTATTCTAATACAATATTATGCAATGGAATTATTCGCACTTTTGTAACATGTTTTGTGCTATGAGCAGCAATACTCGCAATGACTTGTTTACTGATCTAATGAGTTGTAGGCCTACCATATAATTTATTACAATGTTAACTGTATTTTCAAAGTCAATATATGCAAGTAAGTAGAAAACAGAGCGTCGAAGTGATGATCCAAACGGCATGGTATTGATGGAATAATAATAATAATGCGTATATCTATATCCCGCCTCCAAAAGAAAGTTCCAAGCGGTCAACAATTCCAAGTTCTAATGCAATAACAACTCTTCTAGCTGCAAAGAGTTTTGAGATGAACAATCTGATTGCTGACTGAGTGCTGATTTTGTCTCCGTGCGACGTCCACCATTAAACTTTTTTCGAGATGATTCACTGAAATGAGATTTACTTCTTCTTTTGTGATGGAATTCCAGCTATTTACGGCGTCAGTTGAGAACTCTCTACACTGCAGTTTAAATTCAGATCTTTTTAGTTCATATTGATGACCGCGGGCTGAAGTATAGGCCCCTATGAGTCTGGAACAAAGAGCTCGCCAAAAATGTCATCAATTTTTCATTTCAGTGGGGGAAAATCCACCTGCCTCTGATAATTCATGCTAAGAGCGAAAATCAAAAAAAAAGGAAATAGCCTTCAGATTCTGTCAAAGCTATTACATTCAACAATGCTGCTTAAATCGATAAGAAATAAGTGGTGCAATAACCAGAATGAAGTTTTAAATATAGTACGGTTAATTGCTTAGTTTATTCAATGATCAGATTAGCGCATCTCCTTTATAATGCATTGTTAACTTTACCTATCATCTACGCAGACTTATTTCTAATTTACAGATTTGGGCAATTCATGGTTTGGACTTTGCCAGCAAACATGGAGAACGAGCGGAAAGTCAATCTCAACGGAGCTGTTGGTAGTGATGATAATACTGAATACGACAGAGTTCCTTCCACTCAATCTTCATTCAATTCTGGATTCGCCAATGATGAAGCGAGCTCACTACCTTTTGGTAAGACTTACATTTGTTCCTCCTTCAGAGCATTCATAATGTGTATAATGATAATTGGTTCATTGACTATCGATGACGGTTAATTATCAATGAAGATATCAGTCATGTCATAATCTTGAAAAACCATGAAAATGGCAGTCATTCATCAGACAAATTCGATTACGTGTACACAACGCTTTTTAGAGCGGCAGTCATCGTCTTCGCTGACGATGTGAGTCAAATTTTGCATAAGCTGCAATCTTCATCCTATTGTTGTTGTTCTCATTGTTTTCGGAATATGTGCATTGTATTCTCATCATCAGCAAATATTTTTTTCTACTTTGCTTTCTGATTAATTTCATCTTTTCTAGATTTTCTAGAACGAAATTGTTATGTAACTTGTTCTGCAATCTGTTGAAATTTCTTGTTCTGTACGATGGCGATTGCTCTTCACATCATCGAATTTCGATTTTCTCATAATATTACACTAATATCATATTTTTTTCTTTGTAATTCACAATTTGTAGAACTTTTCCGTAGGTAAATATTAAGACGACATCGTTATTTGACATCACAAGAAAAGAGATAATATTAAAATTTTGTAAGCGTGTACACTCGCACAATGGAAGCTGTCATTCTCTATTAGGCCTACATTATAGCAGCGAGGTGGACAGTCCGCAATCTTGGGCCTCTAATCAATTGGCTTGTCATTCATGAAGTGGTTAAGGAACTACAATTTGAATGTACTACATTGCACATGTAGGAGGCTGCAGACAAGAGTTCATCTTGGCAATCAGATCAAAAGCAATTAGTTGAATATCGATTAAGGAAGTGCGAATTTGCAGACTTGACTGTCAAAATATTAGCTGGCCTCCATCTCATCACACTGTAGTGTAGGCAGAATAGAAAACAATGAAATTTATGAATTTCAAACCGTATTAATCGAATGAAAGACGACATGCTTATGCGGCCGAGCTGAAAGACAACGATTGGAATAGAAATCGCATTATTGGATGAGTGTTTTTTTCAATGGGAATTGGATAGAAAGATGTCAATTTCATCCCATTAGCATGCCTAACGATGCATACCTGCTACCATCCAAGCCTGACTATAAGTATTATTAAAAAAAGCCAGTGTAGTAAGTAAACTTCTTGAAAGTACTAAATCAGCTATCAAATATTAATATACTGTACATGAATGCATTTTTTCAGATGTTCCGAAGGAAAATCAGGATGCATTCGGATTGGAAGAAATTCCTTTGTCATCTGCAAGAAAAATCTGCATACGGAATATGTGTCTCAATATTCTTATCCATCTACTTTCAAATCAGCAACCCGTCAATCAGAAGTTAGTCTCATTTGCTTCTTGTAGTCTCCTTCACGTATTTAGCTGTGCTCATCACTTCTCGCGATCTCTCAGTATAACTTGAAATAAACATTTGAAATGTAGCACGTCTCTCGTATGGTGGTATTCATTATCTTAAAGAGTCTATACTACATGTTTGCTTTCTCGCTGTGCATGCACAGTGATTGAAGAAGTCAGATTTCTAGTCATGACGACTTAATCCGATACATTCCTAGAAGGATTTGTGTTCATTCATTGATGACATAAAAAATATGAGAAATTTAACTTGTGCTTGATACATTGTGGAGATGTCGATTGACTTCTTTTGACAGAGGTGAACAATAATCTATTTGAGATGCCTTCCATGAATTAGTGCGAAATTCACAGCATTGTTCCTGAGCCAAGTAAACAGACACGTGAGACAAATTGCCACTTTGAGGTCTGCTACGCTACGCTTCATGCCTCAAGGATCGAATTCTGAGCCAACTGTTTTCTCAGTGAATCATGTGAAGTTGTAATCTTGAATAATTCATAAATCAGTATATCAATGTTAATTGATATTAAATCAATATAAAATTGCCTTTAAGAATGATATCTGAAGTTAAAAATATGGCTGTACTGCTAAGTGGATCCACGACATCCCTTTCCCCCCCCCCTCCAGACAAAATCCTTCCATAAACAAAGGGGGGATGTTGTCGCGGTTCCAAATAGGTAACTATATTATAAGGTGATAATTGCGTGTACGACTTACTTATTGATTTCTGCTTGACAAGGAGCTAGTTAGTTATGAGTAATAACTGGTTAGTAATTATTAGATGATGACTCAAGTGGAGTAAAAACGTTTTTGTTAGTTTTCCCTGTTAGTTGATTGGTTGTGTTTATCCAAATGTGCATTTGATAGCTCCCCTATTCACGTAAAAATCTAAATAATCGGTAATGCATGCTGCATATTTTTATGCATTTAAGATACTAATTCATTAACTAGAGCATATTTGACCATTTGTCGAAAAAAAGTTGTAGAGAAGGAAGTTTAGAAATTTTAACAGGATATTCTCTACGCCCGATTTGATTCAATCATCGTTAAGAAAGTTGTGTGTTTGGTCACCCTTCCGCGCCTTCTGAGGAGGGAAACTGAACAGATCCTTCAATTAGAACAATTATTTGGCTGTGATAAGAGATTCATGAAAATTTTTACCAGTAATGTTGTTAATAAATGTTTATGTGTTTTGACCATTTAAGCCGCGGGTTTTCCCCCCACCATTTCGCCCGTGGCTGGGCGGGTGGGTTAAACCCGTTGACCAAACCTGATGTAGGTATATGCTAGTATATTTCACTGACTGATACATAACGCACTGTAGCTACACAATACTTTGTGTTTCGAATATTTGGTAAATGATCGCTTACATGATTTTCTGTCAAAATATGAAAGAGAATATTTCCTAACATCAGAATATGAAACACCTATTCCACGAGGAAATTTATGGGTATAATTCATGCGTATGAATAACACCAGAATTTGATACGAGATCCGCATGGTATGATCATGCCATGACATTCTCACACGCAGATTGCAGCATGATTTTTTTCATGCTTTAATTTGTTCAGCTGCAACTGTTATTCATTTTTCGGATTTATTAGCAAAGTTTTGTATCAAGTCACTTATATAAAACTTAAGGATAATCAGAGAGTATTCATAGAATTCTGCACCTCATTCAGCGTTACTGTCATGTGCTGAATTTTACGTTTCCAGCTCATCTAAATCGATGAATCACAAACTTATCAGTGTGACAGTATTTTACATTATTGTGTCAACAATGAGAATTGAAAGATTTTCCGATTTCCCAATACGCTGATCATTTTATCACACGATGATTTTGAGATGTAAAGATAAAATAAATATATTATTCTTAGATGTTCAAATGGTGCATGCCATTTCGAAAGATTGATCATCCTATAGCTTCGATTTAGCGGTCGAAACGCGATCGTCCTGACCAAGTACCTGTTGATGACCTCATTAAAAATAGTCAAATAATTTGTATGCATATTTTGCAGAATTTTATTTCACGTTTTAGCTTAAGGAACTAATATTAATTCTCTTGCACACCTGGTAGATTTTAGATTGCGTAATCCCGCTGTGTTAGCTAGATCTGATATTTTGATCGGAAACAGACCTGCCCTCTTATCATTGGAATGGGCAGACTGTTAAGCAGAATCTTTTCAATATATAAGTGATAAACATAATTTTGAACAGAAGACTTACTCGCCAATTCATTCCACATGAGGGAAGGAGAACCGCTGTTTGTCCTTCTAGTAAGTATTTTTTAAATTTCTAGACATTTTAGTTTATAATAATTTTCTTTTAAATCATATTTTCCACCATATTAAAAAATAACTAGTCGTTAGCTTGTTTTTTTTAAATTTTATTACCTTGACGCACTTTGCTACGTTCATTCGAAGAAATTGTTTATAAGCGTGCATCTATTAAGAACGAAATAAAGACACAATTTGGGCATGATTTGCAGGATGCGAAAATTGAGCATCACGACAGTCACTTGAACAGTTACATTCGCTTAAATATCATATGATAAGAATGTAAGAGGATAAAAATGCGAAAACAATTTGCAAAAGCATTATCAAGATTTTATAATGTCGAATTTCTAGAAATATCAAGATTCTGCCTCAAGGTAGGCCTACTTGTGCAAATCCCGTTTAAGTTTTTTGATCACGAAATTGCGCTCCGGCTATCAAAAATGTGTTCACAGTATTTCTTCGTGATTTCCGCACATTCTGCAAAATTATGCTTAATTTCTCTCGTATCTATTCAGCTCTCCTTCAAAGGTGTTCTTCATCCACTTCTTCTCGTTCTTCGTTCCTCGCTTGACGACTATTTCAACTTCGGAATGGAGTTCCCTGTTTCACGTGTCCCGCTAAATTGTTTACAGTTACACCATTGCTGTCCGTATTCTTGGATGCGACCAATTCCCAGGATTGTCATCAATTCTGCAACGAACGTAAAATGGGTGTGCGATACGTCTGTCTTCCTATGTTATCATACACATGAATTGAGAGCACTTGCACCT
The DNA here is from genome assembly GCA_907163375.1 of Prostheceraeus crozeri. Lineage (NCBI taxonomy): Eukaryota > Metazoa > Platyhelminthes > Polycladida > Euryleptidae > Prostheceraeus > Prostheceraeus crozeri. Next base: position 98,822 of record CAJQUW010014145.1, on the reverse strand, counting down.
ATAAATCTCGTACATTGTTGCCCATAAAGAGTGTAACCAATAATGATATTGAAATCAATAACTCATAAAGTTTAGATGAAAGTAGGCTAACAATGAAGGGATAACAGCGATGCGAAAAATTGCCCTTCATAGAATAACCAATTTCTGGATAATTTTGAGTCTAGTGGAGCTTGATATGATTCCTTCAATTTTTTTGCGAATCTTGTCATTGCGGTTTCGTGAGAAGCAAATCAGTTACCTTCGAACACCACGCCGTTTCGATGCGATTTTACCGTGATCAGTTTTGGCAAAATTATCAACGAACATGAGGAAAATGAAGCAATTGATGAAACAGTGATCAACTTACCATGATAAAAAATAATGAATTTACAGTTTCTGACAAATCAGAGATAAGAGCGACTTAAGGCATTTGTTGAGTAGCAATCCATTTTTCAAAATATCCGCTCCCAGCTCTTAGAAAGCAAGAACAGAGGGATTAAATGTCCGGTGTACTACCAAAATATCATCATACATGTTTCGAACTGTAAACAAATAAATCGTGTATTAAGCAACAAATTAACATAAATAACTCTATTCCGAAACATGAAGTATCAAACTTCTCAAAAAATGTTGTGAAATAAAGAAAAAGTTAACTATAGAAAATTGTATGAACTTGCATCGTCAGCAGTGTCTTCTTGCGAAGTAAGTAACAGTGAGCAACAATAACCTGTCAATATACTTCTCATCTTTAAAAACATTAAAAATTGGAATTCAAGTTCAAATTAAATAACGACGATAATTGCGTGAAATTACAACTTAAGATGAAGCGTTTAGTTTTGCGGTAGCCTACAGCAAAAATAACGAAATCCTGGAAGTGTCGTTTTAATGTATCCCAAAGTGCCCTTTATTACAAATATCAGCTTAGTAAGAATGGATCCGGTTCAACGATTAATTACAAAGCATGAAATATTCATGCAAAAATTATGGTATGAAAAACGCATGCCCATATTTGCGTATGACTTGAGCATGCAAGTTTTGTGATGTAATTCCCTTTCCTTGGTCAAAGTTAACTATGGAATTTGCATGCAAAAATCATAGGATGAAGAAATCATGCCCACATTTACGTATGATTTCAGTATGAAATCTCAAGAACATATGAATCATGCGAAAATCACATTATGATTCTTTCCGACTTATTTCCTCTAGGAATGGCCACCAGCGAGCACTCCAGACGAGCATGAGAAAATTGCGAACCGGCATTCAACTATATGTTCGCATCGGAATTTAACTTAGATGAAAGTCTATTTAAGAAAAATAATTGTAAATGCACTGCTTCACAAATAATAGGATAACGACCCCTGTAATTAACAAGCGTGATCAAATGAATTTCAGAGACTGCCGGAGGGCCCATCCATTCATGGCACAAGGGGACAAAGACATCCACTACCTCTCGGCTTTGATCTTGTGATACAGTGATCATGTCACATTAATCGAGTCCCAGTGGATTCAGGAGTATTAAGAATTGATAGTTTCATCAATAAAGCTTTATCATTTAAAGGGGTTTCATTTCGCAATCGTTTCATTAGTAACATTGCTTCTTGTTATATAAATCTCATGGTAAGTTACATGTCGCTCTTAAGTTCCGTCTAAAGAGAAACAGAATAGAACAGTTGAATATTCTAATGTGTCTGAATGAATCAGCTTTTACCTTCACTTAAACACAAAAATCGCAGCAAATCTCTCACGAAACGTTGTCTTCAGTTATCTGCATGATACTATTACAATGGCTGCATCATTGCGACATATTGAAAATGGGATTAACCCATCTTCAACTAATTACAAAACAAAAACAAGAGTCGCGCCGCACTTAAAGATTTATTATAAAAATATTCACCATAATAATAACAAAGCATAGATGTGCCTCTTTCGTGTTCTTCATAAGGTTGGTGTATTTACACACAGAAACCAGATGTTTACATCAAATCTTTTTATCATGATTTTCGAGGGAGAACATATAAAACTGAGCATTTTCATCAGCAAGTCAAACACTACGGACGAACAGTAAAAATAAATAAAAAATGAACAGTAACCTTACAGACAAACTTCTGTGCTAGATATTTTCCTTGCAAATAAATCGATCGTCTCCATAGCATATTATTGTCTAGATCATCGTAATTTATTTCTCCACACAGGGCTGAACAGTTTCGTGTTTTGCACAATAAGTTGGTGTTACCTAAACCATTGAATAAATTTTGAAAGTCAAAGAAGGATAAATGTAAAATTTTCTGTTCAGTTTGTTACTGGATCTAATTCCTTCTCATGCTAATATCTCCTGAGGAGGATTGGAGCTTCACAAATTGTAGAGGGTTCTAATCGAAGGCGATGATTAGGAAAATTAGTGCTAAGAACGATTTTTGCAACGTTTTTCCTATTGAAATCTTGGTAACTTGATCTGAAAACCTTCTAGACATTGTCTTCATCATGAGTGAAAATGATGGAAAATATTTTGAACTGTAGGGCACATGAAAATTTTACTGTTCAAAAATTTACCACAGAAACAGAACCTCAGTGAGTAGACAGTCCATGACAGGAATGAGAATCTTCGCTGATCCGCGGAATTTCGTGTTGTCCCAACGAATCTGCCTAATTATGTATTCCTTGTTTTTTCCATTTTGGACCCCTTGAAAATAGGAATGTCCGCCGGGCCCCCGTTGCCCCATTCTCTTGCCTGCTATGAAAAAACTATAGATTGATCTATAAAATGCGGATCACCCCTAAACACGAACTGAAGTTCAAAGAACTGTAGCTTATATAATGTCACATATATTTCAGTGCAATTTTAGGAATATATTAAGTTTACTCGATTCTTTGATATTTAGTTTTAAATAATAAAAGTTTCCCGTTTCATCTTGTAGATCAAATAATAATTTTTCATTTAAAATGCATTGGATGATTCACATCTCCAAATATAATAAACCACTTTCTTTCATTTTTCAACAAATTATGAGTAATTATGAGTTATGGAAGCAAAAAAGAAATCTTGAAAATCTGTCAATTTGAAGTGAGGCAACACTGCTTTTCAGTATGAGTCAAACATCAGGAATAAGATCGCTGTCATAAATTGATTGGACAGCTGGTTTCATAGCTTCTGCTTCGTTGCGGCAGGGAGGCTTGATGTGCGCCATTGCCCATAAATAGAAAAGTCCTGATCACCATTGTTGGTGCAATTGCCATGATCGAGAAAGAATTGATATTCAGGAAAGGTTGAAGTTGCTGCTTTTGAATTATTGCTTTCTTTAAGAGCTTCCAACAAATTGTGAAATAAGTGTACGTCAGTGGTGACTGGTATCACTATGAATTCCCAGCTCTCTCGCATTAAAAGTTATGGTCGTCCACACACGACATCTAAGCGCAGATACTGGCTCATTATGAAATTTGTTAAAATTGATCCTAGTCTGTCTTCAATAGAAATGGCTGTGAATCCATCTTGATTCATCAACATCCAAGTCAACAATTCGACGAAGACTGATTGAATCAGGATTTAAAAACCGCTGACGACCATATCAAGTTGAATTATCTGATAGCTCGATTAAGATGGGCGATGAGTCAAGTCATGGGTAACATCAATGGAATCGTTTTCTTTGGTCAGATTCGGTCTCAGTTATTCTGATAGACAGTGGCAACCACTTGATACTTGGGGTTAAATTTGACAAGTAAATTTCACGAAAATGTATCAGCGTCTCATCGATAATTTGATAGAATCATGTGTGTAGAATCAGTGTGTGTGTGTGGGCACCATTGAGACATCGTGACATGCAAATGAAAAACTAGTCTCAGTGGTAAATCAAAGTCAAAAAGTCGGTTAAAGACAGGACTTCGGCGTTCAGCGATGTGATGGTCGGATGGCCTATTGATTTTTCTAGTTGACATTTCACTTCGTGCAATATAGAAGCTTCAGTTGTTTTCTATCTAAATTAAAACAATATAAATAGTAAACAAATAATTCTAGAAAGCATAAAAGACATTGTTTATAATGTCTGATAACATTTGATTGATTACATTGCTCAAATAAAATGGTTTTGTAAGAAAAAATGTCAAGAGATTATATCAGTGCATCACGTGCATAACGAAGCCGCGTCACGCACGCAGCGGAACTTATTTGATCTGTTGAAAAAAGTTATTGATAATTATTATTAATATTACACACAAATGCGCATGATAAACAGTTTACCTAAGGAAGTTCGTATCTTATTTAGTCTTGGTACAAATACGTGATGAACACAGTTCTCGTACACCATGTTAATTTAGTCTAAATCACACACCAAGCAAGAGCCAAACTCGCTCATGGCTGATATTGATTGGCGTAGGGTCTCCAGCATTCCATGAAATGTTGATATCAGAAAATGTTTTCGTCAGAAATGACAGGGTCTTAAAGTTTGCTTTCGCTACGTGCATAACGCATGGAATTACCCATCGATATCGAAACAAAGGGCAAAAAGACATTTATACTAATAACTGCAACTCATTCTTTCAACATGCATGGTTCACTTTGGATGACGTTTGAATTTCAGGGTGTCAGAGGAACTACAGAAGACGTTGGGATTTGACTGGATTCTGTTATTTTTTCAACCTCAACTGCATAGTACAACTGTTGTTTTGGCAATGCGAGCATTGTTGATTGTTCTGAGCAGTCCTCAAGCTATGTCTCGCTTCCGTGATGGAATTATTTGCTCAGGATGGTTGAAAAATGTTGATCAGCTTCTGCAACGCCGCCGGGGTCTTCTTCTAGGTGATAGTTTCTCCTATGTGCATTTTGTTCATGTCGATGCGTTTTTCTTTCAAAATGTTTAAAGTTATCTGTTCTAATGTTTTTCTGTTTTTTTAGCGAAGTCGAGTATTCCCGGTTCAACATCTATGTATCATAAATATATCAATGATTTCCAGCGGTAACGGAACGAAATGCATAGAACATGAATATTGAAACATAATGAAACATAAATACATGAAATATGATTTTGGTGGAGGAAATTAATTTTTGACTTAAGGAAGTAAAGGAATGCTTTACGTATTCGAGCTACTATTCATGTTAGGTTTGTAAGGCTGCTATCTACGTACAACATTCATACTAACTAACTAGAATAGCATTGTTTCAGAATTAATTGATAAACCCAATACTAAGAATAAATAAACCGATTATTTGGAATGATAATTCAAATGCGGGTACATTAAAGGTTTCTAGAATTTTCAATGAGCCCTTATTATTGTTATCAGTTTCATGTAAGGGTTGGCTATAGCGATCGAGAGAATATCAAATACATAATGCAAGTCGTTATCGAGTTTCCCTGACTGAACTTGTCAGCTGGTGTAACAGCTAGCCTGCGATATTTCGCAAAGAGCGATAGGTTATTCTAAATGGGGATATTCTAAACATAATAATCTCGATTGCCACTTTCTCAAAATTCTTTTCTTCACTTTAACCTCTATTGCGCATCATGGACAGTTTTAACTTTTCTCGGCATCGAATAACTGGAGCGGCTAATTAAGGATTAGCCTTCATAATTTGACAAGTGGAGGAGCTTAAGCCCCTGAAGCCCCCCACCTTCCGCCACCGCTTATGATTTCACAATAATTCCAAGTTACTGAACTTGACTTGACCAAATCTGCTGCATCTTCATGTTAGTGTGAATTAGCTGCTAGGCACGTAAAGGATATCGTGCTATAAAGTGAATCTAGGTGGTACTATGTCTGTGACAGAAGTCTATGATGTAAATTGGAAAATATGTGTTATTCGAAAATGATAAAGTTTTCTGAAGTTTTTTCTATTCAAAACTGCCAAGCGATGCCAGATGAACCCTGCTCCCCTCTTCTTTTTGAGGATTTTATTTGTCATTTATTCGTGGTCACTGCTTTGATTGTCGTTTATCATTGATCCTAGAAGAAGTGTGACTAGGGCGGCACCGACTTAACGTTAAGTACAATAACAATTATATTTGTAAATTTTGAAAGACAGTACACTATAATGATCGGATATTTGTTTTTATCATATGTTGTGCTATAAGTGATTAAAACTATTTCCACTTGTAAATTTAGCCATTTTCTAAGGCTTAATTCATTCAACGGACATAACTTGAGAGTGATCAGTGACGATGCATGTTAGCTTGAAGGATGTCAGCTTACCAATGCTCCTCGATCAGTATGCTTGGTTGTTGTGGCAAAAGTGCGTTAAGTATATCTTTGTCCTACACAATTTATTTAATGGGAACCAACCAATCATTTTGGAGCATTCCTAAAAAATCTATCGAATAATGAGATTTTTGAATCAGGAAACTGTGATAGCAAGGCTTTAATGCATGAAAATGCTTTTTGTCCGTTTAGTGCTTTGATAATTTCTTCAGTAGTCAACATCGGCATCGATCGAATTGAAATATTTGACAATTAGATGTCTGATGTCAGTTTCATTGCAATATATTGACTATGATTGAAGATCACGCCAGAATTAAAATCGTCTAAATCCAGGAGTTGAAATTTCAGCTTATGAGTTTAGAACTTCCCTAGATAGAACCCGCTCGGACAAATGGTGACCCTGAGATAAGTGTTCGCATAAAGCTGTGTAAATGGCTCATACATCAACGTATAATATTTCTTTACTTTTCCCTTGAAAAGGGTTAAAGTGAAAACGAAAATATGAAACCTTTTTATCTCCACTGAAATTCCTATGAGTCAGGGGAAGACGAATGCCAAGTAATACATTGTCTCTCACCCAAGCTTTTGGACTGTGCCAATTAAGGAAAGAGATTAACACATTCAGCATATATGAAACTCTTTCGTTTTGATTTGACGCACTATTTCCAAGCAAACAAGTTATAAAGTTGCGCCCACAAAAATGATAATTTCCCCGGTTGCCACAGTAAGAATTTCAGTAAATCGAATGTCATTTCGAGAACGCACATTATGGTGCAGTATTTTATGAAATACTCTTTCATCTCACTTCCCTATCCGTTTAAAACATTCGCGTATGACATTTTTGATTGATTCATTTGTTTACAAGATGATTGATTACCATACCATGCCATATTGGAACAAAATATTTCTTCGTCTACAGCTGGCTTTGATTCGTCAACTGGTGGTGACCGACTTGTTATGAGCTCTAACAGTACTCGTGAAGTTAACTTCGATGCCTGTCATCTCCCTGGATTTGCCGTTTTGCAACAATTACTTCCTTTACATGCTCATATACCTGAATTGTATTTCCTATTAATGGCGATGATGCTGGGTCATCAAGTGAAGCAATTACCAAATAATGTGCAGGTAAATCATTCCGTTTTATATCTCTATGTCTCTCGTTGCTGTTTAGGATTAAGTGCATGTTGTTTGCTCAGCATGTTTATGCCAATATGACGTTTGTGGGCCGACGGTCTGCGGATTTCAGGATAAATCTGATGAAAGATTGGAGAAACGAATATAAGTGGTATAAATAACGCTCATAATACCATGCTACAAGAGAATTTCTCTTTTTATAATAGTATGATGACGTCAAATTTAGCTTGCATGAGTTACTGAAAATAATATTTATTCAGCTTTCGACGCACAAATGATTTGCTTTTGCTTTCCTAATTTTTTAGGAGGTTAAAAGCAAAGTATTCGTGTGTCGAAAGAAATCTATTATATTTTCATTAACAAAAATGTTATCCAAATCTTTGCGATTATGTTGTTATTGTCAGAAATTAAGTTCATTTGATTATTTGTTTTTGTTCAATGAGTTTCCGTCAGGAATCAAATGCTTATTCTCTCATAAAGCTTACATAAACTTAGAGCATTTTCAAGCTGTTGTGTACTGAGTACTGAATATATGCATGTTGCATATTGATAACGTACTCAGTTCTTCCATGGTCATGATGAAATTAATTATCTGTATTTGAGTTAATATTCTTGAACACAGTCTCACATTATTTAATATCCTGGTGATGATCGTCAGTGGTCTGCTGGTATGTTTACAACTTGATAATTTCACAATCCTTGAAGGAATCAAGTAAGAAAGTAAGTAAGTAAGCGTTTATTCGGAATTACTTGAAATCATTACATTGCAAAAATGACATTTGCAAGATAAGGATGTAGCCTACACACCTGTACATTTACAATAGCATTGTCAAAAACACAATGAGTAAAGCATTTGTCTCTTAAGAAGTACTATCAGACTTGTAAAAGACCGTTAGCCATAATGCATGAATATGGGAAGAATGAGTACATTCTTGTTGGAGAAGAAGCTGGATTTATGTGGAAATGTCCACTACGCGGCATGCAATTGGGCACAAGGTGAATTGCAACTTGTCCCGAACAACTGCGTCAATGGTGCAGCATCAGCATATTGTGCAATGTGGAATTTGAAGAGATTGAGAAATGTGTTTGTGGCGTCTGAGGAGTTCAAGCATGGATCGTGGAAGAATGCCATCGAACAAGACATGTGGCAATCATACGAATTTGATTTAAATTTAGACATAACCTATGAAGATAGCTGTTGTGCAACACGTTAAGCCACCTAGCTACCTAACTACCTTTAGCATACCATCGACAACTCGGCATTATAATGGCTGTGATTCAATGATTGCAAAACGAAGCAGGATAGTGAACAAACATCGTCAAATTTTGTTTATACAAGTACATGGAGTATAAATCACTTCAGTCGATTTCAAAATGAAAAGGATGATATGTTTCACATACATCTAATTCCAAGTTAAACTGAGATGCGTACAAATATAACATGATATTTTCGACGTTTCGACGCTCGTCTTCATCGAGACAGGTTAAAGAGAATCTGAGAGATCCCTCCACTGACTAGGATCCATTATCGTAGTCAGTGGATCCATTTGGGAGCAATCTGTACCCTTTCTCGATAAAGGTCACCGTTGAAATGTCGATAATTATGTTTAATTTTTATTCTTATACACAACTCATTTTAACTTAGTGAAACATATTTTCCTTTTCGTTTTGATATATCATAAATGATCTATCATTATTCATGAAAACTTAAGCTGTAGTCACTTGTTGAACCCGTGTATTTTCATCGATATCCAAGCATGTTCGCCTCAAGGGTAAGTCAAGCAAAACGTGCAGAAGTCTTTAGTGATATATTTGACCGAAAAGACAAGCCAAAGTCGTTCAAATTTGCTATGGCGCGTTTTTATCAGCTTGACGTTGAATTTAAGATTCTGGCTGAGAAGGTAAAATAGACAATTTGTATTCTACATGAATCCAGCTTCTTGCGCAATTATATTTGTTAAGCTTATATTGAAGCGTATTTCGTATAATAATATAATGTAACCTGTTGAAGATAGAACATTTTCAATAAATATCAAATTTAATTTTAGAAAATCAATATTACTCTCGATGGTACTTTGACTTTATATGCATGTGCAACCTTAAATACATTCCCCTGATGATACCAGCTTGGAAGCAAGAAGCAATTAGGCTGTGCTAGTCAGTCGATATGAATGTTTAGTATCAGTTGAACAGTTTGTTATCTTAATATTTTCTTCAATGTCGGGTCAATTGAATCGTTGACAGTTTTCTGTATATCACATCCAAATATTTGATTAGGTCTTCAAACAGAGGGCATATCCTAGCGTAGTGGTATGGTTGCTTAGTTAGTTATGGACTAAGACCATTTCCTAGCTAAAAAACTGCACTTCGGCACGATAGTGCAAAAATCCATGGCTTGCGCCGTGTCCGATAAAGAGGACGCTATCGCTGTGAGAGAGTTTACTAACCCTAACCAGGTGAAAGTTGCCTGTGTGTGAAGGCGGTCCCTCCCCTGACTTGCTGGTATTGTTTCTACGCCTTGTTTCCGAAATATAAAAATATAATCCTACTTTTTCAAAATAATAAAGGATAATAACTGCCGATAACAAAGAAAAATCATGATGAAAGTCAAGATCTCTATATTCTTTCGACTCTCATCGTGCTATTTTTATTTTGTTGTGATGATGAACTTCTGCTAGAGGGCCGCTAGCGTTCGTTATCTTAAATGGCTTCACTTCAACATGCTAGGATGCAGCCCTTCACTTTATTATCAAATCTCAGTGTAGTAAGGATGTTTTGTTACTAACTAATCTGATTGACTATCACCAAAATATCGTTGTCATGAAAAAAATCGTGAATATATTTATATATACATACATATATATATATATATATATATATACATACAACTTGTGAATTGAATCGACAAAATACTGAGCTTTGAATACCTTATTTCCAGGAGACGAGTCCTCATAAATGGCTTCAGAACATGGAGGTACTCAATGTTTTGTTTTAGCATTGCTCAGTCTGAGTTAGTAAACGTACACAATGATTTATCGATTGTATTTTTATTTCGTGTGTTTCCCAACACGTATGTTTTGTTCATACCCATTAATGATGCAAAGTTAATTATTTACCTTGTGATATTGCTGGCCTGTGGTTGACACTTTGGCTTTATAGTAAAATGCCCTCGCTCGTCGAGCGCAGTATTATTTGGCGTTGCGCATTTTCGTCATTGCTTGCCCAGTCAACAATACGTTTCGTCGTTAATGGAAACTGTGCAACTCTGTGTGTAGCTGCAAGGTCTCAAGGTTTTGCACGAAGGGCACGATATCTGTTGTGATAAACAAAATGATTACCATTATCAATTAATCACCATCCCTTCTTCTTGTTTGTACCATTGTCAATGTCTCTTGTATGGTATATACATATGGATCAATAATATAAGATACTTCATGTAAACGTGTTCGCCTAGATAGTAAATCTGAGGATGATGTTTGTGGTACTTGAAATGATTTTTCATTCTATATGTCAGGACAAAATTGGTTCGACAAAGAACACGTCATTCCAATCAATGCAACTGATTGGAGAATGTTTTTTCAAATACCGGGACATTTTCATGACAACCGAGCAATACCGTATCTGAGTCAGTGAATTGATGTCTTCTACGTACATGTATTTGGAAAATTACATTGTAAATATTGTTTTTCTCTTTTGGTTTTGCCAACGTTGGGGTCTATCAAAATCTAAAATTACGCATGAGTTCAGACCTGTTGGTCGGAATAATTGTCTGTCATTCTATCATACTTTGCAACCATCTGAGACATTCGCATGAGCAATTATTAGTGAGCTAGACGTCGAATGTTTCCGTCGCCGTCGCTTTCTAGCGATTATTTCGATTAATTCGATCGGATAGCTTCGTCGCTGACGGTCGGATAAGCAAGCAGTGATCTCAATACCATATAACTGTGGCCATCTATGCTATTTTGCTTAATCATATATCCAATGTGATATTCGTAGAATCATGGATAGAATGCATTATAATCGAAATGAAATACTTAATTTGCAAAATAAGACATGTGTATGTATCAATAGAATTACCAAACGAAAGCTCAAATACTTTGGCATTTACGTCCAGCATATACCAGTTGTAATATCACGGCATAAGGAAAGACCTTCAATTCCAAATAATACAGCATCAAAATTTCCAAGAGTTGTCAAAGGGATTTCTAGTGGTACTCATGCCATTCCTGTTGATACGAAGGATACCAAGAAACACAAGATTCAAATAAGCTGTTTAAACGCTCGATCAGTGAGGAACAAAGCAGTGGACATTTGTGAAAGACTTTCTCATGATAAGATCGATATTTGCGTAATCACTGAAACGTGGCTTTGTGATCACGATAATTTTGTAAGAAAAGAAATGACTCCGTCTGGTTATTCCTCATGTGATTCTCATGAAAGAAAGGGACAACGAGGTGGTGGTACAGCACTTGTTTGCCGTTCTTCATTCAATCCAAAGAAACTGAATGCAGAGGGAGTAGCGTCATTTGAGTATTCTATTTGTAAACTTGATCTTTCAAATTTTGGATTTCATGTATGTATAATTATCATCTATCGCCCTCCAGATAAATCCATTTCGCAATTCCTCGTTGACTTGTTTGAAATCTTGGGCAAGTATTCCTACAACACCAATCTTATTGTTATGGGAGATTTCAATTTGAATCAATCATCTGATAGACAAAAACTGCATGATGCTTGCGCACCATTTAGTTTTGAAAATATTGTTGATTTCCCTACTCACGTAAGTGGCTCAACTTTAGACCTTGTTCTGGTTCGAAAAAGCGACCCTATTCAAGTTACTGAATGCTCTCAAGGAGAACTTTTCTCCGATCATTATATTCTAAACATCACTGTATCTGCACCAGAAAAACCTAAATGGGAAAAGAATAGAATTGAATATCGATCATGGAAGTCTGTTGATTTTGAAAAAATAGAACTTGATTTGTCAGTTGAATTCGAAAATGAAATCGCATCAAGCGCTGACCTGGATTCCTTAGTTGATCTTTATGATGATGTCGTTAAAGACGTAGTAGAAAGAAATGCACCACTTCAATCCAAATATAAAATTATACGACCTTCAAATAAATGGTTTACAAATTCATTAAGAGAATTAAAAAGAGAAATGAAAAAGGCAGAAAGACGCTATCGGAAGAACAAAGTACAAATCAATTTAGATGATTTTAAAACCAAGCAAGTATTGTATCGTGATGCACTATCTATCGCTAAAAAGAGATATTATGAAACTCAATTTGAACAAGTTATTGGGAATCAACGAAAATTATTCCAGTTAGTCAGCAGCTGTACTGCCGAGATTTCGACGTGTTCTGATCCTGATTGCTCGCCAGATGAAATGGGAGAATATTTTCAAAACAAAATCTGTCGCATAAATTCCTGGCTAGAGACCATGCGAAATCAAACGCAATGTCAAGAGAGAGACGATGGCGCTGTTCCTACAGCCTCGAATACTTTGACTTCTTTCCGTGAAGTTAGTATCGATGAAATTCGTTGTCTTATGATGGAAGCACCAAATAAGCATTGTATTCTTGATCCAATTACGTCAATTGTAAATCGTTCATTGAATAGTGGTGTCTTTCCAAATAAATGGAAAACTGCATCTGTTGCACCATTGATAAAAGATCTGAAAAAGCCTAGAACACCGGATAACTACAGACCTGTTAGTAAATTCTCTTTCAACTCGAAAATAACTGAACGTGTTGTTGTCAAACAGTTAAATGATCATGTTTCCAAAATAGAATTTTTTTACCGCAACTGAATTCAGCTTATAAACAAAACCACATCACGGAAACAGTCTTAATAAAGGTTCAATCGGATCTTCTTAAAAGGAATGGATGAAAGAAAGTTGAGTATTCTTGTTCTTTTGGATAATTCGGCCGCGTTTGATACAGTTTCACACACAGAGCTACTTTCTGTTTTGCGATCAGCCGGGTTAGAAAGTATATGTATGAAATGGTTTCAATCTTATTTATCATCAAGAAGTCAAGTTATCCGCATTGGTGGCAACACTTCTAGTTCTTATGGAATGACTCATGGGGTTCCTCAGGGAAGTTGCTTGGGGCCCATTCTGTTTGTACTGAGTATAGCTCCTCTGTATCATGTCGTTTCGAAATTTATAGATATTAACATTCATGGATATGCTGATGATCACCAGTTGTACATTACCTTTCCCCCTGATTATTCATCACAATTGACCGCCGTCAGAAAAATAGAAGAATGTATAACAGCTATCAGGAGTTGGATGTTTCATCACAATTTAACAATCAATGATGATAAAACTGAGGTTATGGTTATCGGATCACGTCAACAACTTAAAAAATCCATTATTACGTCAGTGACAGTTGGGGAAATCCTGATCCCAGTAAAACAGCGGGTACGACATCTTGGAGTGGTAATGAATCAAAATTTGACGACTGAAGATCAATTAGCAACAATGTGCAGAAAGGGTGTGTTTCATCTAAGGAGATTACAACCGATTGCGAAGTTGCTGAATACTGAATTATTGACAACAATTATTCATGCTTTTGCTACTTCCTCCTTGGACTATTGCAACTCACTACTCATTGGGGCACCACAATGTCAACTGCACAAATTACAAATAATTCAAAACTGGGCAGCAAGACTAATATTGGATTGTAGAAAGACGGACATGCATGTAATTGAAATGATGAATAAGCTCCATTGGCTTCCTGTTCACAAACGAATTAAATACAAGATATGTCTTCTTGCATGGAAATGCTTTCATAGGATGGCTCCTGATTACTTAATCAAAGATCTTACGGTCTATCAACCATCACGATCTGGTCTTAGAAATCATGATGATTTGTCACTATCACAGATAAAAACATCAAATGTAACGCATGGTGATAGGAGATTTTCTGTTTTCGGAGATATGGTATGGAATAAGTTGCCTTACAATATTCGCTCAGCAACCTCACTTGCAACTTTTAAAAAACTATTGAAAACATTCTTCTTTTGTAATGTGCTTAATGTATAGCTGCTTGAGACTTTTTGTAAAGCGGGATAAAAACAAAGGAATTATTATTCATTATTATTATTATTATTATGTAAAAATTGAAGCGCTTTCAATATTCACTTGAGAATGTGATGACTGTAATTGTCTTATCCTTTTTCTTCCGTTTTTGTGGAACAAATTTTTTCCAATTTCCATTGTAGTTGACTCGTTAGCTAGGAAGCGCCTATATTGATAAATACCACTTTTGCAAGTGATAATAAACCTCAGCTTTCAATTTGAAAACGTTCACACAGTGTTTACACAATCGTTCAATTTCCATGACTGAACTTGGCGCGGTTTACTTTCATGTTGGGGCTTATGCCATGATTGAAACATTTAAACTAAATTAAATTGTAATAGAAATCAAACATTATTCTATGCATCAATGTCTGCTTACTTTGCTTCGTTTTAAAAATGAAATGTTTCTTATTAGACTCAGTGTTCAGATAATCAGTAATCGCTGATGTTCATTCATTTGGAATGTGGTAGTTTATTTGTCTATTTTCCATTTAATGCACTTTGTAGATATGCACCATAGGAAGTAGAAAATCGTCAACATAGAAGTTCACATACTTTTTGATGAACATGAATTGATTTTATTCAAGTTGCTGTTTGCCGTGAAATAAAATGTCACTATTCCAAGCAGGAAGATGGAGTGATGTATGATCATTATGAGTGGGCAATCACATATTCAGCTGCGATATATTTTTGTATACTAGAAAATTAGTTTGAAAATAAATTAGCACTGTTTTAGAAACATGAAATTGAATTGTAAATGGCAAGAAGTATATGGGAGAGATAAGTTACAATGAAAAGGTAAGAGGCAAGTGTCAATCACATTACGAAAATGTATCTTCACAGAAAATACAAAATTAGGTCAAGTTCAATAGAGAAACTTCTATACAATGTAATAACATTTCCTATGTAAAGAAAAAGTATCATTTTGCATTTCAATTATCAAACTTTACAAACTTAAAAGAATTTCAGTTTATCTTATTGATGACTTTGCTCTCAAATTTCATTAATTGCTCCTATCATCAGGTTCAACATAAGCCTTATTTTCATTAAATGTAACAAATATCATTGAGTTGTTGTTCCGTTATGATTCATGAAGCAGAGTTTGTTGAGATAGTGCGCAAAAAATCACTAGTCGTCTATCGATATTGAATACTATGCTCTCTAGGCGGAAATATTATATATTCTTCCGACATTTTTTCGGTTTGAAAAAATTGCTTAAGCGGAATGACATCGTTCATGAAATGTGTGGAAAAAGGCCGTCGACTAACAGAAACTTCCATTTTCATCGGGCCTGTGATAGAGTTAATAATTTTAAAGCAAATGATAAAAATCATCTTTCAAAATAATTAAGCATTTCAAGACTGCGTACAATGATTACGAGTTAGTAACGGCCGAAGTATGTATACAATGCTCCCCGCAGCTCGTGACCTGCTAAACGATTTACAGCTCCCTTCTTACGCTACACGCACATGTAGGCCTCACAGATCTGTTTTTCCTATTGCTCCTATTTTTCCGGTTGAGATCTCTTATTTTGAGATTTCTCTTATTTTTCCTATAATTTCTTAATGTATCACATCGCACTTCATTGATGCCGAGTGAGAGATAATTATTCCAGCATCGTTTTCTTTTTCCCGATCTCAGTTCTTTTGGAGAATATATATTTTTCCTTAATTTGTCCTATCTGGGCATAGTGAGAGACTTGCCTTGATCATCAGATGGTCGCACGTCTTCTTTTCCCCGATTATCCTGTCTGTGCATGAATTTTTCAGCTTACTCTACCTGGGCAGAGTGAGAGTCTTGCTTTGGTTGAATACTGAAAATCTTACATTTTCTTTCGTCGACAAATTTATTGACAAATTCTCCAATTTGTTATACCTAAATCCTGTGTAGACTTCAATGATTTTTTCCGTTTTCTTTTCCTCGTTCCTATTCTTGAGAATTCTGGGCAGTATGAGAGTCTTGCCTCGATTGCTTGATACTCGACATTTCTTTCTCCCCACTCCTTCTTTTGGGGAATCTGTTCGATCTTGATTAAATGCTCGACGTTTTCTTTCCTGCTTCTGTTTTGGAGATTATATTCTGCTTCGATTAAATACTCCTGTTCATATTTTTGGGAATTTCACCACTTTATTCTATCGGAATTCTGGCAGTGTGAAAGACTTGTCTCAAACTTTAAATGCTCTACGCTTTCTTTTTCTCGCTCACATTTTTGGGGACTATTTTCTTCTGTTTTGTTCTAACGTATGTAAGAGTGAGTTCTGCATTGGTGTTCTCGCTTTCCAATACCTCCCTGGCTCTACACGAGCTCCACTTCGATCATTGAATGACGAAGAGTGAAGCAGGTTAGTTTTATGCAAGAACACAGAAATGGTTCATCAGTCTGGTCTGACTACACGCCATAACTTCTGATCTGTAGTATAATTTCCTCAAAGTCCTTTATCAAAACGTGCTTTGCACTCTCTGACTGCAAATAGACATGTCTGCCTCAAGAAGTCAAGTCAGAGTCACTGAAGCAGAGTGACACCCAAATTTTTCTTAGCTTTAAGACTTGAGGTTTCTTCAGTCACGTTTATGGCACAGAACTAAATTCAGCCTAGCCATTGTATTTAATGCGAACTTAATTTGATCGAGGAAATACTGGTCGTCCCTACTATGTACATATTGTTTCCATTTTCGATTGCAGAATTCGAAAGTAGACGGCCATAAATCGAGTCCCAGAAATCTTGAAGAAACTGGTGGCACCGCTTCTTTAAAAAAATATTGAAATATTAGTATTTTTTCATTCTTATTTCAACAAGGCTTCAAGAAAATAGACTAAAATTAGGCAAAAAATGTTTGCAAAACAGCTTAATTATCCCCAGCACATGTTGTACTACTGCGTTTGTCATCCTATTTTTGCATGCGCACTTGCTGTGAGGGCTATATATGCAAACCAATATTGACAGTAATGCGAATCGCCTGTCCATGCGCCTCCCTTCCATTGACATACTGTGTAGTTCCATTTATTCCTCACTCATTCTTTCGTGCAAATTTTTCAACAATAATTCAGAGTTTACCTGTTTACGAGAGTTTTAGGTTCGACTTGACCTAGGCTTGAATCCAGGTCGCTCAGACGCAGAGCAAGCACTCTGCCACACGGCCAATGCGACGGATGAGAATCAACTTGTGGATGACTACAACATGACTTTCGATAAGATGTCTATTTATGGATAAATAACTTCACTTCTAAGTATGAAATCTTTCTGTCATCAAGCCTTTCGAATCTCGATTCTTAGACACACTGTATTTCTAATCAAGTATCAGAGGGAGTCATGGTCACTGACCTCTCACTGATAGATTAAATAGGTCCTTTTTCATTTATCAAACATTGTTCTTTAGTATAGAACATGGAGTCGCACTTGAATTATATTCAGTTAAACGAGTTTTATGTGAAAACAATGGTGAATCACATTGCCAATTTTTAATTTCGTCTTCTGTCAAATTGCAAACCGGTACACAACTAGGACATTGATTGAATAGAAATCGAACTAGTGTAATATCCGTTTCCATTGCAACCTAGATTGTGGTGTTGCATTCGTCATGCAAGACCATGCAGGCCGATAATACTTAACCATGAGTGGAATGCTTCGCTCTATTTCGTCTTGCAGAAGCACGTGATAGCAAGAAGATATATCGAGATTTTTTATGAAATGTAGTTTCTGTGCGCTCATTACTTCTTCTGTTATCGTAGCTGCATGCAGTTTATTGCTGTGAATAAAGATCTATCCATCTGTATCTATCAATTTTGATTCCAATTGGTTCTGAGTTCTGTAGGTACAATCAATAGAAGACAAAGAAGAGAAGTTTCACTGACAGTAGAAATATACGAATCACCGACTCATCGCGTTGACATAAATCAAGTTCTAATTTGCCAATGCGATGAGCCGCCATGATCCATGATGATGCAAAGTTATTGTAGCATTTTCGTTGTTCTTTGATCCTATTTCGTGATTCAGGTTGAAGTTGTTGAAAGGACTTCATGTCGATCACATGAACCTCTGATGCATAGAGACGCGTCCCGAAATGAGCAGCGTACAGCTCTCTGTAGCAAGGTCTCTAATGTACATGTAATGCAGTACATCACATCTGAAAGAAGTTTTAGATATCATTAAAATTGCGCTTTTTACTTTGCAATTATAGATTCAAAGATTGTCTACAATATGTGCTAGTTCACTAAGTATTTATATATTGATTTTAAATATTTTTAAATGAGACATAATCGACGTAACAAAGTCATCTAAACGGGAATCGCCCTTAAACTTAAGTGAAATAGCCAATTAGCCCTTAAATAGCCCGGGAATGCTATCTTGTGATTTTTTGCCACTAAGTTGAATGAGCAATATTTCTTGATTTCAACTGCTACTATTGTGAATTTTATTGATCCCACCATTTCTATTAAATTTCTTCGAATATTAATGGAAATAAACAATATGATTGCACATTTAGATGAAATACTTGGGAGTACATGAATTTGCCTCGTTTCCATGTGACTGTAAATGATATTTGTGAGGCGATGGTTAAGTCGTTGGCGCGTCGCTAATGATGAAGCACTGCAAATAAGTAATGTTGCATCTTACGAAACCAATGTGTGGCTATTCACGTGGAAGTCGATGGGTTGAATATAAACTAATTCGTATATGCAAGTATAAATTCGCAACAGACTCGTAATATGGCAAATTGACACATTATGATGTAATTAAAGTTACGAGTTTTAGACACTCAAAAGTCATATCTAAATCGTCGTTTATCTTCACGTTACAAATTTCAGAAGTTGTAAGATATTTAACGAGTACAAAACCTTTTGAGCAATACTAGCTTAATTTAACACTGCCGGTTACTCCTACGCTTTCACCCACACCAAGTTGCGGAAGGATATCAGTCCAAAATCATGCCAAAATAATTCTACCAACGTTGCCACTGACAAAAAAGTGCATCAGAGTTTTCGTTGGTATTTTGTGATAAGCTAGGTGATGAGTTCGAAACCTCACATTAAGTCGCGAAAAGAAGTCCAACCAAACCAATGGGACTTATGTATGGACCACCGCTTCCAGATATCGGGGTCGCGACCAAAAATAGGGTCGCTAGTATAGGGAACCAACCATCTGGAGCTTTTTCTAGTGGTAGAGATTTTGTTCTCTATACCGGTCACGACTACATCAGAAACGTGAAAAATAAATCAACAAATACCGTTTTAAGCATCAAAGTAAGCAAATTTTGCTAGCATGTGCCGTATGCCTAGAAAAATATGGCCTAGCTATTTAATACCTGGATGCATGTGCTTCACCGGCTAAAATTAAATTAAACCAGATATAGAAGCTTCTGCCATGGTATTGTCTTCAATACAGAGGTAACATTACTGCGTTGCACCGCATTCGCTGAATCAAGAAAGATCGAGACCTTGATTCTCGGGCATTATACTTGACTCTGCTCGAAACATCAGACACAAATTTCACGACTGGCGGTTACCATGCGCCCTTTGTTTCTACACATGTTAATAAAAAGAGGATGATAATTAGGAATTCTTTTGGCGCTTACGGTCTTCCTGCATTGTGGCAGTTTTCCTGGCTGCTTTTGTCGATTCTTCTTGATAAGTTGGTGTCATCGTGCCTTTGTATTAACACAAGCATTTTCATATCATGGTTTTCTATCATGGCATGAATACCCTGTAGTTCAAAACGCCGTGTTCCGAAATATAATTGCTTCAACTAAACATATTTGAAAATTGAAGCCTGAGTACAACTAAATAGAAGTACGGTTAAATACAACTCTATACAATTTTATGAATCAGATGATGACAAGGCAGTGGTTTTTGATCGTTAAAGTTCAGGACGTGAATTTTCCTGTCGATATGAAATCATTCAGATCCCGTAAGTAGTTCACTGGCTGCAGGGCATTGAGGAAAGTAGATGGTTTTCATCTTAAGAACCACCGCTCACAGAATTTTAAAAGAAAATAAAAACTAGTCGGTTGAGTCAAGTATTGTTCACGTCAAAATTTGATGGCAAAATTCAAATAGGAAATGTCTCAAATTTTATGATGAAGACGTTTAAAGAAGTGTCCCGATAATGATCGAGCGGTATAATTGGAATAACATATCTGTTCAATATTAAATAAATACCGTGGAAATTCGATGAAATAGCCCGGGAATTTGAAGCTTGGAATCTGGCCGCCACCCTGTCGTGTAGCCTCCTTATGCTTCAGAGGTTCACCATGGTCGGGCAGACCGAAACGAGGGTGAAGCATGTCACTCATAAATAGATTATGATCGCACTATATTATCTTTTGCAGTTGTGCTAGTGAAAGGTCTTGTTATATAACACTAACTGGTTATCATATTGTCTTCTAAATGTTGTATTTACGACCTATCTCTAAATTGTATTGTGTTACTGTGTGACATATTCAAGGTAGAAGATACATGTGTCTTTTCGGCATTAGAGTTCTGTTTATATAATGCTCGGGTGTTTCGTTTATGAGCTTGGAAATATTATCTCTTCAAAATACAATAATGCTGGAGAGAACTCAATTTCCTGTTTCCTACTACCTCAAATGTCGAAACTTTTTGTCATCTCACAACTCCTCTAAACTGTGGCCTCAAATCAAAGATTCTGTGATGTCATCCTTCATAGAACTTCGTGAAGATCATGTGCCTGAGGCTATGGAGTGTGATTTGTGAAACTCGAATTTGTTTATCTGTCAGTAACACCACAATTCCGATCTTTATTCAAATGAGCATCCATAAGTTTTTCCTTTTACAAAAACCGTTTCCATAAGGGGAAGAATATCACAAACAAGTATATGATTGCTCAATCCTTTCGTGTCGGCTTCCATATTTCATATGAGTTAATGTGAGTCAGTATTAAGAATCATCGATGTCTAGAGTTGACTTTGTTGTAAAATTCAGGATGTTGCGAAGATAATAATTGAGTAGGGCCTATCATTCACAATCAGCATGTTCCTCACTGATACAGATTTTCGCTATTATTCCACGAAAGAAATGTATCAGCTATCTCCAACCGAAAGTCCTTGAAATATTGCCTTTTCCGCTGCTCACTTCTCAAGACCTGCCTGTATGAGTGAAGCTAAGGTTGAATTTTGAAATAGCTGTCGATGTTAAAATTGTATTTCTAAATTTTCGCCTGTACAAAGACCACGTCAGGGATAGAAGTCAGTTAGCAGTGCCTATAATTTTTATCATTTTATGCAAAAGCAGAAATATAAATATATGTAAATCTTATTCCCCTAGCGCCGTCTGTGTACAGACGAAAATTTGGGAATACAATTTTAGCATCAACAGCATCGGCTATTTTTAAATTCAACAATATGCTGTTCAGGGTAAATAACAAACTCCTACGTGAAGCCAGGGTATTTGTTGCATGCCATACACACGCTACGTGCTGGATGACGTTGCAGTCGTTATCGTCACCAATGCGTCACGATGATTGTGATTCCATTTTATTAGGTAATTATTTAACAAGCAGCGGTGCGTTACAAATGAACCACACAAAAACCGTCAATGGCGACTTGCAGCCCGTTTGCCTGAAGGATCTGAACGGGCACTGTCCATAAGCTGACACGAAAAGATTTTGGAAGTAAATGTGATATAATTGCTTCTGCATAGTCGGATAAAGGCTGCATGCGCACTATGATTATAGAGTTAGTTCAAGTAGATTGGTAGACAAAACTTTAGCACTTGAATATTTGATCAGTTTATCAATGGAAATTGACATGTAGACGCATGTGTCGATTGTAGGCCACCCGCTGTAAACAGGATGACGATCCTGATGATCTGCTAGGATTTCCATCAGTACAGGTAAATAGTTGTTAGAATAGATGTGCTGTGTCGTCTTTTCCTCTGTACTTTCTTTCTATTCTCGTATTAATGACATATTTAGTCTTGTTTAAGATATTGACTAGGTGGCACTTTTCTTAATTAGTGATAGATTCTTTGGTTTCGTTGATATTTCGGCATTATTTATTTTCTGCCTCAATGCCGTTATCATTAGAAATGTATTAGTCACAAGCCATGTAAATATCTTGTTAAATAATTATTATACAGCGATTTTTCTCAAGAATTCTAGATCGATGCTTGTCGGAAATAAGCTGTTATAGACCCTTAATAAACCAGAGACACAAGCGCGGCACACCAGCAGTTCACAGATTGTATGTATGGAGTGAGTTAGGATGTGTCTCACTTGTGTCAATATTAGATCTAAATATAATTTATTGTTTTCGAACTTGTCGAGTTCGGGTCACCTTCATTCTATTCATGAGATGCGAAATAACTGTGTATTAGTATAACCGATCATGTCAGATACCTTTAGTTAAATAAAATTTCATCAAATATTTTATTATCAGCTGACGTTCTTGTCTGTACTGAAATGCAAATGCATACGTTGCTGAAAATAACAAATGTTACCCATGAACAACCATTTCAACTTGTGTCAGCCCTTGTCAACCTGAATAAAACGCTGTGTATATCTTTTTCACGGAATACTGAGCCGTGTAATTTTTCAGTCAGCATCCGTGGTTCTTTTGTAAACAAGTTGATTGTATTGATTGTATTAAACTTCTTGGCATCTATTTTTCTTATATCTATGCAATAGATGCTGTCGCGTTATGTCGGTGCTGAAACGAAAAGCAATGTCAACAGTGGGTAACAGTTTCGTCTTTTATCATACCTCTTTTTGCTAGCCAGTGTTGTACGATTTTAACTACTAAAGCATTGTTGTTATTATCTTTATTCAACCATTCCAAATATCAATAATTTCCTTCTCTCAGGCTCACAACAACATTTCTTTCTTGACTTTGCTAACGCCTTTGTGCTGGTCACTGGTCAGTCCTCATCTACCAAGTCACCTGACGAGCTTCCCAACGTCTTGGAGTATTATATCGTTCCTGTTTCAGTCCGTAGCTGTTATTGATACTTAATGTTGCTCAGATTCGTCCTGTAATGGAATTCTGTTCACACGTTAGGTGATCTTATCGCTGATCATTTTGATACACCGTTCAAACCGAAATTGATATGCCGGCACACGTACATGTGAGATGCGGATCTTTTTCAAAATGTCCAGGGGGTAGTTGAAATCTTCTTTCATCCATGGACTCCGTACATGAGCAACATGAATTAATACCACAAATAACTCGACGTGCTCTCCCTTGTGGCTTATTCAAACGAATCTTCAGATAGACTGGTATAATGACAAGCAAGCAGTGTTCTAAAATATATCTCAAGAGGTATTTTTTGACAAGAAATACAAATACAGAGACAAACCAGTCGACGGGCGAGGATAGTAGTTGCGATGTCAAAATATTTGTCCAATTTCAAACCCAGCGACCACCTAACTTGATCGCTTTAAAGCTTTTGTCTTCAATGTAATTCTGCTATGTCTTCTTGGGTTTTAGTGCGAACATGTATTTCTATTTTAAACTATAATAATGATATACGTTAAGAGGATGGCAGCCTTATTAGTTACATAGTTGTAAATTGTTGCATAATTACACTACATTTTTCATCCCTATATGTATCTTTCTTGTTCTTTTCTTCATCAGGTTTTTCTTAGTTATATGAATTACATATTTTTCTATGATGTTATAGAAATTAAGTTCTAATTAGTTATTTTAGTTACAAGTGAATTAGAGTTATTCTACTTTATCGTCCATATGTTTTTTCTTCTGTTTTCTACTTCTCTACTTTTCATCCACTGCTGAGGAAATCTTTCTGATGTATAGCATCGTCCTCTTCTCTCAAGTTCAGATTTAAAAGATATGGAAGTACAAATACTTCTATCATTTTCCTACTTCATCATATTATGATATCTGATATAATTGGATATAGATTATCAAAGCAAACTGGTGATAGTAACCCTTATTTAAATGCAGACGTAAATATGAATCAGTTACTTCAGATATTTTTTGACTTTGATTATGACAAATGAGCCGTCTTCAATGCCACCTAGAAGAAACTTCTTCAACGAGACTATGTCAACATATACAATCTATTTGACTTTCGTGAACTTTTCTTAGCTGATGCTGGAGCAGTCAAATCTAATGAATAAGTGTTTGTTGGTGTATTTGATTAACAGTTGAGTTTGCTCTTATGTCTGTGTCATCGCTCTCCTTATCTTGTTCGAGCTTTACTATTAAAACTTGTGTTCCATCGATAATTACGTAGATTCGAGAAACAAATACATGCAATGTGCAATGCAATTTCTGGTAGTTAATGCAGTTACTTTTCGGAAGCTTTGATATATTTTAGATCGAATGTTGTGACTCCACATATAACACGCATGAAAAATCATTTAATAAATTACTAATTTTTGTTTCATTGTTGTTCTATAGTAGTATGATCTCTGTAAATTATCCGTGGCAGGTACGTGGGTTTAATTTCTCAAAGTAATGGTCGGGTTCTCCTCTACTTTTTCATGATACTGCATCAGGGAAAAGCAGTATATTTATTGAAATAAGTGTTACATAATGTAATAATTTATTTGATAATTCCCAGCTACTGCAGTCACATAAATCATTCATCAAATACGTGTTTCAAGCATGATCGTGTTCGTTTTTCATTTTGAATGTTATGAGAGACGGATAAACCGAAATGTGATTGCTTAGATTTTTGGTAAAATTAAAGATACATATTCATCTTTTAGCCTTCATTGTATTCACATAAGTTGTCAAGAACCGATAAATGCAATATGATATATGTATAAGCTATTCTTAATCCACTTTCTATACCGTAATATTACATGCAAACCGAAATTTCTATAATTGTGCGAGTATCACATAATGAATTAAGATTTTAAATCCAGTATGACTTTCGTGTTAAATGTTAGTGATTTGAACTTTGTGCTCGTATCGTGCCTTGCTAGCATTTTACTGGAAGAGTTCTTGTCGTTTCAAGGGCAAATTTCCGATGAACGCAAGCCACTAATATGAATTGATTGCAAAACTGCATTTTTACTTGACCATAATGAGTTTTAACAGGATGGAAATATCGTTATCTCCCCTTGTAATAGCAGTAGAAATTGTTCACCGACTGAACTCGATGCAGATACAAAATCAAGAAACGACAAAAAACTCAAATTCTGAAACTTCACTTTATTCAAACTTTAAATTGTTCACTCCATATTACTCATATTTCGAGTCCATGGTGTCCATCACATCTCTAGGTTAGATAAAAGAATGTTGTGTAATTATGTTTCAAATTATTTGCAGATGAAGCTTTTAGCCGGATATTTAGTGAGAAGCTTGAAACAATTGAGCTTTATCTGCAATCCTTATGCTATGTCAATTTAATTCCTTTACAAGTGGATAAAATATGGCAAAACAAGTCGGACATTATAATGATTTTTCACTTGCATTTTATAGTAGGTTTTCAGGAAATGTGTTTACTGTAGTGACAGCTACCTGAAGGAAATTAAGATATCTGTCAAGATGTTTGTGTGTAGATGAAAGCTAATCAGTGTACCGTTAGCGCAGTTCCTCGAAAGCCTATATTTCATTCTTCAAAATAGACACTCAGAGAAATCTACTCAGAAGTTCATAATGGCAATAAGATAGTTGGGCTAGTTATTATATTTCATGAGCTACGGAGACTGTTAAGCAACTCGTAACATTTTCAGTTCAAGCAATTAGTTGAAATTTTGCATCAAATAATTAATTATTTAGAAAATTAACTAGATAAACTAAATAATAACAACCACATTAACTAAATAGGAAGAAATAATAGTAACTTAATAGCTGAGGGAAAGTTAACGACTAAAAAATTGTGATTTTTTCTCAGTACCCTCCTTACATCCACTTCCACACTTTTCTTCAACAGACATTTTATAGTTTCTTAAGCGTTTGCTTTTCATTTATTCACGATATTGTAATGACTGCTACCGAAGCGCTTCAAGTACTTTACTCTCCTCTCTGCTACCTCCGTAATAAGCCAGAAACGTTCGCGCAATAATCAATTCTTGTTTCTAACTGATTTTTCCTTTCGTGTCTCGGCATTATCTGTGGTATTGTTCATTGTGTCAGTGATGCAATGCATTTTACTTTGTTATATAGTATCGCCGGATTAAGTTATTTCTCATTCATCAGTGCCCTCAAGTTTCAATACAAACAGTAGCAGCTGTGAGTTTGGTTGGAATGGGAGTGTCGGGTAGATTCATGAACATGCGAGATTTCTTTTAGTTAATTGCAGATGCATGATCCAGCTAAGATGTTGGCATATATGAAAAACGGATTAACAAAGTGGTAGGATGGCTCGACATGAACTTTGGCAGATAATCTTGTTTTCTGGAAAGTGTGATTGACTGCTAGCTTTTGGTAGAAATTTGGGGGATCACATGTTAATTTGGGGGTAAAAGCGATCCTTATAATGTATATTTGTGTAAGGTATCTTTGTGGTCTGTGTGGGATAGTGGTTGAGGTTTGGCCTAATGATTCTTTGGACAACAGATTGATTCCCGTTAGAAGTTGTTTAGTAAGGCGCTGCAGGCTAAAAGTACTACTGCGCTCCAGAAAAGTCTGACTATGTCAGGACCACCCAAGCCCCCAATGGGGAAACAGTGCTTCAAAGTGAAAATGAATCTCTTTCTGCTGAAGACTGTGAAGTTGAGTGAGTTGTATTTTAGTCAAAGTATGTAGATAGACAACGCTAGTTAAAGGAGCAACCCTATCAGAATTATTTTGCCTTATAGTGCATCCACAATTCGTTGGGAACTTCAATCCAATGATGCACTTGTGTATTTTATGCAAAAGTGCAATGCATTTTTGAAAATATGTAATTACCGTTTTATTCAAGTAGCAAAAGCATATTTTATTTTTTTGATGTAATCTCTTATTCATGCTTCTCAAATTTCCATAGACTTTCTGTACATGCGGCGATCATTAGTGATGCAAAAATTTAACAAGCTGATGCAACTTATAATATAGGTCAATTGTAATAATGCGGTAAGTATTGACGATTCCTCAAATTTTCAGAATGTTTAAAGTAAGAGAGCAAGTAGCGCTTGGTAAATCTTGGAGTTCAGCCTTGAAGAGAGAATTTTGTTTATTTATTGTTTACCGCAAACATGAAATGCGAAGATGCTTCTCTTTATTGTGTGTGAAGTGCTCTTCGTTAAATATTTGAATTAATGTATTTTGTCAAACAGAATCAAAGCGTTCTATCTAATACGAATGTGTTGTGTTAATTCGCACAAATTTTGCTACACATAGAGAGTGTGACAAAGAAGGTCAAGAAAGTCAAATGCGATTCGAATACGAGTTTCGCTTTCGCAGTTAAGGTTTGCTTCGCCGTCACTTTCTCACTTGGGATTTGACGATGCATAGACGGTAAGACTTGAGATTAAACAGTAGTGATACTTTCAATGCAGATGCTCTCTTTGTCGCTTCCCTATGACATTTTTGGGGCTCGACCTCTAGACGAAATGATCGTTAGGCCAAGCACTTAACCACTGTGAAACGTTTTAAAGAAAATACAGATTCAATCACTGCATGTCCAGTGAAATATTTCGGCTATTTTATGTATTAAATATTTGTATAAGAGTGTTCGCTATCTTCTTCCGAATTTTTGTCACTGACATCATGGTACATAATATCTCGTATTAATAAGCTTAGTTATTCAAATCATGGACTGATTAATGATATTAGCGATGCACACTTAACGAATAAGATGCCTTTTGATCGGATGAAATTGGATTCTATTGCATCGGTCATACGAAAATCAATCATATGCATTGGAGCGCATGTATTGCTTTGCTAAACGTTTACCAAGCATTACTAACTCTCCATGATGTGGACCTATCATTGAGCATCGTGACTTAACAAACGAGAGATTGCTTGGTTGTGATTGTGAGAAACACAGGTGCTTGTTTAGTGTGAAGTTCGATAAAGAGTCTTCCGGCAAAAACATGGCTTCACCGGAAAAAGTGTACTATGTTAGTACTGTGTAAGTACTAGATAAGTGTACTGTTATTTAGTGTACTAATTTTTTTGTCAAAATGGCAACATGGAAAATCCGCAAGAGGATCGCGAGCACTGTATATTGTATTGTTCTATTGGTTAAGTGAATAGAAAACCTGGTAAGCGTTCATATTCTGCAAGTGTACTGAGAAACGCGATTTTACGTGTTTGTGAAATATGAATGTTCTCAAAACGAATGTTGTCAAGGAACATTCGGAATGATCTTGAAGCCCGGAAGCTGAGTGCCGTGAATAGAGTCAATGGTCCAAATCTAGATCCAACTGGCGATGCAGCTGAATGTGACGTTTCAGCATTGCCAGGAAGCAAAAGCTCGATCATCCACTCATTTTTAAGGGCAAATGTATTTCATTGACACTGTCATGTATGAGCAAATGAAGAGTACACATCCGAAATGCAATTGTTTTTTCATTGAAGAGTAAATGAGTCATTTGAGTCGGAACAAGCTTGTGCTTGTTAAATTTAGATTAATGTCGGGTGTAGATAATTTAGCAAAGCGACTATGCATCCGACACCTGATATCCGTTGTGTTGAGTAGATGTCAACTTTTGAATAATTATTCGCATATTTTCAATTGAATTTGTTAGTTTAGTTCTCACATTTTTTGTGGCTCGAATTTCTTGTTTACACTGAAATTTCAGCACAAAATTCTAACATCCAGATAGATGATAAAAGCAAAAAATTGTTTGCTGTGAAATTATTAGGTTCAGTTATGAGTTGATAATTTATTAAAATTTTGAAATACAATCCAGGAATAGCCTACAACTTTGTTTTAAATTCTAAATTCTTCTATTTCCTCGTCATAACATTCTACTTATAGTGAAAAAAGATTAATTTTTCCGACACGTTTTGATGAAAATTCGAATGATCATTGGTAATTGAATGAGCAATAAAGTTTCCTTCTACTGAACTTCCAAGTCGCTGTAAAAACAGAGAAGTTCCCATTAATTTCTCACCATGTTGTAAGCTACAATATTCTGTTTGATGCTCTTTATGGGCATACGAAGTCAGAAACTGCGCTTTTTTGCGCAATAACCAATGAGCACTTCTTAGATTTTCCTAGAATAAGAGTTCCATTTGCAAAGAATTTCACTAGTAAAGTAAGTAGATGCTTTTCTGGGAAATTCATTCAACCGATTTCAGGGAAATCCGAAAACTTCATGAAGTGGTGAAGTTAAATTGACTTTCAAACGCAATTAATCATTTAGCTTCCTAAATGAGTCTGTAGTAGCTTACCCGCATTTGTGTGAAATGCAGCATCATATCGAGATCAGATTGCTAGTAGGCCCAGATACGTGCGTTACATCTCGGGATTGCGACCATGAATTTAGACTGATGTACATATCCAAGATAAAGCAAAACTCAAATATCAGAGTACGTAGTAGTACTCATCTGTTTTAATTGTACTTCTTTTATTTTTCAACTTGCTAGATGCAAATGCATGCATATAGAAAATAGGCAATGAAATGATTATCATAGTTATTAAATACTATTGAGCATAATCACGGGAATTAACTTGATTTCGTTTCATAAGTATTCATTGTCTTCAGTGAAGCCCTGAGTGAAGCTCATTAAAGCAACTATGCTCTTATTCAGCATATGGGCTAAGGTACAGAAATTAACATCCTTTCCACGTATTCTCCTGATCAGTGGAATGTCGTGCATCTTCTTAAAAATCGGTGTGGCTTCAAATCAGTTTTGTGAATATTCTGAGTGTGATCAGAACATGAGATAAGTGATAAGAACCTAATACCCAGATAAATCTTTACTGAGGGTTGTGTTTACTTTCCATCGCATCATTTATGCTATAATACGTTGTGTTACACTTAGCAAGTTGATTATACAAATTTTGTTTCAGCACTATAATTTTTCTGGTTTGTCATTGTCAAATCAGATATTATCAATTATGATATAACTAAGGACAATGTAAGCATGTATTCCGCTAGTTTACTTCTGACATTTCCAAGCAGTTAGATATTGACTAATCCGTATTCCAATATAGTTCAGTATTTTTGGCAGTGTAATTCGGTATTGACTCGGTTGTCTGAATCCGAGCCCATTCTTAAAATCGAGTTTTAATCGCAGACATTAATTGAGTTTTCTGTCGCTAATCATGCAATTGTCATTTTGCCATATTTACAAGAGCATCATAATATTGTGCGCATCTTAACGCTTCTGAGCACACCATTCATTTGGTTGAGTACACTTCAAATGAAATGAACTTCCATATTTCAAGAAAGTGAATATTGAGTTCTCGATATTATTACTTAAATGAACTATATTACCCTTACATTGATCACATGTCCAGATAACTTGCTTTTATTTTTAGCATTATCCTGATGTTGCTACGCGTGCATCATTGATTAACCGTGAAAGAATGTCACGTTTCCACCTATCATTAGATTTCTAATCATTACATTTATGCAATAATACTGCAGAATTCGTACCTTATGTCAAAATGTATTCTATGCTCTTCAGGAGGATTTACCTAAATACTTCAACTCATTCCTTTTAGTTCGATCTGGACTCAGTTTGGAATTTCATGTTTGGAGACGCAAATCCACATTCACCATCGAAGAAAATATCAGGAGAATTGTGTCCCGAAGCTGCTAGTATTCTTCTAGCTATGATTAGAACTATGTTAAACAAAGTGAGTTTTTTAGTTTATTTGGCTTGTTTTCATTGACTTTATTTATGCAAAAGTTCTAACTCCATTATTCTACTGGCACGATTTCTGACCAGTGAAGAACATTAAGCAAAATCGATTCATGGTCCTGTACAGCCGAAAGATGGAATAATTGTATATCTTTATTCATAATGTAGCACGTTATTTTCTGATTTTATTTTGGCTCAGTTAATGCGTTTCAAGAAATTTGATTGTGCTATTCATATTCATCAAAACTGCTATATTCTAGAAATAGCGACAACAATAATGATGTTGTTTGGAGTTTTTGTTTTCCTTTGTAATACGCTGACAATGCTATTGATGTTCCAGTACAAACAGACACAGTACTTCCACGTCCCGCACCTTCAAAGGTCGACAGTACTATCCGTACCTTAAAATCATAAGTTTTGCTGTATATCTTATTATTAATGAAATGTTGCATTACGGTATCTTTTGATGTGCAGATATTTCTATCGCTTATCTCTGCAGCCCTGTCAGCAGCAACCATCAGAGGAAGAAGGACGAGTCGACGACGTTGACTCCTGGATTCGAGAATATCCCATGACGTTGATGCAGTTCTTCCAATTTCTATTTCACAATCATCACGAATTTCAACCACTGTCGCTGTCCCCGGAATTTCTTATCAGCTTGGCGGCGACCTTATTTCCATACAGAGCTCCGCAGTCTCAACCTGGTTCCGAATTGGCTACTCCGGATGAAGAATTCAAGGTACAACAACGGATTCATGATGTATGTCGCATTTATGCAAGATAAATTGGAAATTCAGTTATGAATTCCTGATGTACAGACTCCTTTTGCTCGCATTATTGATCCTTCAATCTAACGATTGTCAAGGTTGCAATGTTTAGATATAGTTGGTATCTATTGACCCAACTTCTGTTGAGTGTGTCGTATCGCATATTTGGGGATTGTGTTGTTTTTATACAAGTATAAATCAATCGCAACGCATTTTACTTTAATGTTTCTTAATCATACACTAATCCCAATTGTCTGTCATTGCCTATTTAAATATATCTATGAAGACATTGAACACTCAATAAGTCATGGATGAGTTAATCATTGAATTGAAATATATTTCTATGGATGTTATAAGATACACTGGTATTGGAATTTTTTATTATAAAGTTGCTTGTGCTCAAGCATGCCTACACGATCAACGAAATTAAAACACTAAAATTGAAAGAGAAAGATGATAGAAACTAAAGAAAATGCAGCTTATAGTAGATGCTCATGTCTTTTCAGTAATGATGATGGCAACATCAGAAATTGTCTCAATTCAGCATTTTAGCAAAAGAATAATTCTCGGGTAGAGAGCGAGAAACAAAGCGAGGTTTAACGAATGAAGAACTACCGTTAGAAAAGGAAATCCACCAAAAGCAGCAACCGCTCACTGCTTAGGCTCTATGATCGGTTATTAATAACAGATTTTCATCTGTAGTAGAGCTACGAAAGATGTGAAATTAGCGATTGTCTTCATAAAAAATATGATATAATAGCATATATATAATAGCTTCATTCATGTATAATGTAATAGTGAAAGGTCTACACACAAGGCCGGTATGAGAAAATGGAGACCATTTGGCGTTTGTTGAACGTGCAAAAGATATTGAGAGAACGATCAACCAAGAAAAATGCATGTGGAGAGAAATTTGGAGGAAGCTGATTTTTGTGAATGTGAGTAAAGATCTCACTTCAGTATGATCTGAAGTGGGTAAAGATTAATGGATGACAAGCGGATGCAAGTCCATAAGAACGATTGAGTGAATGGAAGCTGAGAACTCCAGCTAAGGCATACAAAGTATGATAATCTAGTTCAGTCAATGTTCTAGAAGCGATCTGACTTTATGATCTTAGTGAGTTGCAAATTCGGAAATCTTTCGTGGAAATTGAAAAGCGTGAACTTACTGTACATCAATCAATACTTAGACTAGCTTTTTTAATGTATCGTTAACTGACTGTCGGATTCAATCTTTTATGGAACATAGCTCATCATTGGCTGATTAGTTTCATCATGATGGAAATGGCTACTCGAAGGAAAAATCATGTCTGCGATCACCAGAGTTTAATCGTATCAAAACATGTGTGAATGGGATCTGGCGAAAAAGAAAGAATAAAAAAAGAGGTTGCATTAACTGTTTGAAAGACTTACAATCCATCGTGGTCGAAGATTGGATGACAATTCCTATGAGCGCAATTGATGACTTGAAAAAAATACTTGTAAATATTCATGGCTCGAAGAATCAGAAATGTTATCAGGAGCTCCCCCTAGTTACTAACAATGTGTAATCCTAGAGAAAACATGACTGCTTATCATTAGGTCAGTTGCCTTTCTTAACTTCTGCGATGGAAACAATAATTAATGTATAATAAAAGGCTTTGATATGCATATATAATTTTATTATATTAAAAGGTGACAAACATTTTTGGGATTAGCGTATACTTGGAATTCTTATATTGAAAGTGATTATCTATTTTTTACAGGCGCTCGATGAAGCTGCAGAGACTATGGTACTTATCACTCAGAAACCATGCGGAACTCCGGGAACACTTTGTTCACATCCGGCTCGCAAGTTCGTCCTCGATTTTCTTAAAGTCATCATCCTAGAAAGCTTCGCATTGCCGATGAGTTCTCGTGGTCTACCTGTAATTGATGTGGTCCTGGAGGTAAACATACATTGTATTTCAGCATCAGATTTGCTCTGCTTCAAATTTTATCCGGTCAAGCCGATAGGATTTATTATTCCATCATTTAATCGAAATATGATTTTTATGCATGATTAGATGGAGATTTGGCAGTGGTGACTTATGGTCTGTGAATGAGAATCAGAATTTTTAGATATCTACTTCGTGTTGATTATTCGTTTGTTAATATCAATTCAAGACTCTAATCGTACCTTACGCATAAACGAAATAATCAGACTGAATAATAGGTCAGACATGATCACATAGTTCTTTGAATGTCAGACTATAATTGCGCGTAGTTTGTTTGAACGTCCTGAAGACGGGTTAGCAATTTTGATAATAATTATCAATTATTGTCTTAAGTGATAAGACAGTAAACAATAGGCACTGCTCGTCCTATTGTTATCTGCCGAACTGTCGAGTTTGCGCAGATTCATTGTAAATAGGACAGGCATAGTTCCTCGGCACTTTATGCTGTTCATCATTAATACAAACTCAGCAATTGAATTAAAATAAAGACGAGCCGTGACGTCCTCCGTCCTTAACAGCTTAAAACCACAGGGGAAATTGCTTGATTTACA
Source organism: Prostheceraeus crozeri (assembly GCA_907163375.1). Classification (NCBI taxonomy): domain Eukaryota; kingdom Metazoa; phylum Platyhelminthes; order Polycladida; family Euryleptidae; genus Prostheceraeus; species Prostheceraeus crozeri. Next base: position 64,474 of record CAJQUW010014145.1, on the reverse strand, counting down.
TGTATTAGTACAATGAATTTCAAGAGATGAGGATTATGCGACCATTCTGCTTTGATCGCATGATTAGTCAAGCGCTTTACTTTGATTTTAGGCTGCTCCAGAGCATGCTACAATAACACAACAGAAGGAATTCCACACCGAATTGATGACGTCGCTCATGAACCACATTACGGCTGCGGATCTCCTCCTTGGTGAGCAATCTGCTCTTCCTCTACCATCTGGAGGATCCTATGCTGCCCTAAATAACAACGTTCTCTACTTCGCCGCTCGCGTTGTGGACAAATTATGGCAGGAACAATTCCTTGGGCCTGCTAAAGATATTGTGTATTTCATTCGCAAATTAATAGCACAGGCAAGACGACTGAAACGTTCCGCGGGATATCAAGAGGCTGCACATCGTAGTTTGAACCGTGTGCTGTTATTTCAACTTTCTCGGCCCTGTGTCACGCCTTTGGAGCAGGCTCATGTTCTCGAAGCACTTCATGCTATGAGCAATCAACGCCAAGTCGTTTTCAGTCAACATAATACGGACTCGGACTTTTTCGCTTGTCTGTCTGTGATTCTTTTGAGATTAGTTGGAGAGGAAGGAGCAGGTGAAGGATCTGAGGATACAGAAATCAGACACACTGGACACAGCCGATTCTATACTCCTGAGGCCAGGATGAGTGCAGGAGTTGAAGGGAAACGAATGATTCGTTTGGCGGTGCGGAGACTATGGGATGAAATGTACATGAATCGGAAGAACACGATTGAGGTAAGATTTGACAGGATATCATTGTGTTGTTAGTCTTGTTACAGTGTGATTTATAGGGCTGCAACAGAGTTTTTGCTAGTTAATAAGGCCGATATTATTGCAACCTAGTTGAGGAAGAGGCACATATAGGTCAACTCCTTCCTCCACGTTTCCAAATTTGCATTAAGCCAGACAATCACCACAAAACATCAGATACAATTAGTGGAGAGTATTTCCCATCCATGTAAAAATATTTCATCCATTTTCGTCATTCATATTTTTAATTAGAGGCGTTTGCGCGAAGCGCAAATCTTATGCATATGTATAACAAGTATTCACAATTTTAGCCAATACAGATTTACACTGTGAGATGCCTCCAGAATATAAGGCATGAAGTGGCGAATTATAGTTTATTTGATGCGTATATTTTTAGTTGATATATATTTTTTATTTTTGTCTTTATAATGGTTTTTTTAGTGCTTTATTGGCACCAAATGAACTATTATTCGCCATTTCGTGCCTTACTGTATCTTCTGGAAGTATCACCGTAAACCTGTTTAGTTGAAATTATGAATCCCAACCACCTCCTACTGACGCCATTGCTATATGTAAGCAGTATGGCTACCACTTCGACGCTTTTAAGTCTGCGAGTATGTTTTATCTTGTCTTGTATAACAACATTGTGATTTCTCAGAACTCAGGATTTTTTTCGACATCAAGGATATTGTTATCGGTATTTCACTTGGTCAGTGCTCTTTTTTTAGAAGTCAACAAAAACCACGTTGGAAAGAATAGTCGTGCGCCTCCTTCATGCTCTATTTTGACGTTTGGAGATTTCATAATATAGAGATCTTCACAATAAGCCTCTAATTATCATTTCAGTCTTCCAATCTGCTTGAAATTTTGTGGCGCCATATCAAGGTTTGTTATAGGTCACAGACAAATTTGGAAGCATGCGAAAGGAGGCGAGATGTCCTATGAGTACCGACGAAGATTAAGGTAAAATATTGTCTGATATATGATTGATTTTATCACAAAATTATCACTAAGAACGCCTCTGTAAAAGATATTCACATTTTATAAGATAGGAGTTTTGATACCGAATGCAATACTTAATGAATTTAATTTGTATTTCCGAATGTCAGACGAAACAATGATTTTCTCTATGTTTATCAGGAAATATTAAAGACGCAGCTGAATCCAGCTGGAGGTGTAAAACATCCAGATTTGCTTGAATTGCGTGGTCTGATCGAAGAGCAATGTGGCAAAGTGTGGAGTTCCTACTTGGAACAGGAATCTACTGGAGGTGGATTTGGTATGAGCATGCGCGCTGCTTTACAGGGAGACAAATTCTCAATTCAACTACAACAGAAGCTGACCAGAGTCGGGTCAGGAGTTCTGAGACTTGCTTCAGGTGGAGCTGCAGCGGTAGGAAACGCAAGTGTAAGGAGGCAGAGAACCCGAGAATCGGTAACCATGAGGTAAGTACAACTTCAGTGTTAATTGAGGTTACTTCTGTTCGCCTGGGGTCAGACAGGAGTTAGTCTTAACACAGATATTCCTTATCAAAGAAATGAGTAAAGTCACCTTATGTGTAGTATGCAAATGTACGCAGGAAGTGATTGAACTGAACAGAATATAAAATGACGCACTTTAAAGTCGTCAAAGACAAGCAGTTGCATGAACAAGGCATTATATCGTTTAGTACTGATTATTTTTCAACAACTGCATAGAACCGATTGACAGCTACTGTGCAGCAACGTCTTAAAATTTTCCTCATTTTGAATTCACTTCCAGTGCTTAAAGAATCATGCATCCTTTCTGATTAATGTAATCTACCTTGTGAACTTAATTTAAATCTCAAAAAGAGTCTAATTATCGTAGAACAATACAGGTTTAATGGAAATTACAAAGATGTTTATTCAGCGATTTTTCATTTTTCAATGATTCTCCGTTTCAGCAGTGGTGGAGGCTCAGCTACTGACTCAGTTACCGGAGGCAGTAACCTGGCTAGTCAGGCAATGACTTGCCATGAAGCGTGGCCTTGGGTTCCGGTGCATGTTGGACTTGTGCAAGACTTGGTGGAATTGAGATGGGTGCAATGGCGTCATACTGAGCGGTGCTCACGACTTTATTTGGAGGATGATTGGCAGGCTATGGAGGAAGAGTTAACTCGAGAAAGAGGCTTATGGGGCTCTGTAGAAGGCAGCACTCTCGATAAATGGCTGTTAGATCCAACTGAAGGCCCTTGTCGTATGCGAAAGAAAATGATACCTAACAAAGATTTCTATTGGCATTACCCTTTCCGACCACATCCATCAGCCGAAAGAGAGGTTAGTATATTTTCTGCCTTTAATTTCTTGTTCTGATTCATAGCATGCTATACATGAGGGGAGAATCTGATGAATTCCGTTACGAATGCCACATTTACCATCATAACCAATTTTAAATTAATAATTGACGTAATCCAATGTGGCACGTTTAATCCATTTTTAATGTGATTTTCGAATTTCTCTTGCATGCATATGTTTGTGGTCAGCCGTAGCATTTCGCTTTGTTTGGAAATTTAACAATGAGGACACCTGTTCTCATCAATGATAGGATTTTCACGAATGTCAAGGACGAGAAATTGTAATCGATCAGCATTTTATCATGTAATCCAGCAGAAATGTGATTTCTCCAGATTTTGCTGGAATTTCTGATCTCCACAGTTACCACTCTTTATTTCATGGATGTGTGCCCCTTCCTGTTAATTAACGACACAACCGCTATCGGATCAGATATTTGACGCTCTGTTAGGATTGAATGAATTGATGAATTGAATGAAAACGAAAAGTCAATTAGTAAATGGTGAATTTGCGTGTTTTCAGTGGGACGGAGTTTCTACTCTCATCCAACTCTAACTGAAAAAAGCATTGAGATTCCTGTCTTATCCCATTAAAAGACAGCTATTTCAATCTTTTCTCATATACCTCGTTTGCATGAATATATCGTCTATTAGACCTACTGCACACAAATTACATTATTATATCATAAATATGTGGCACTGGAAAACACAATTTTTTCACAAATCAACATATCGAACGAAATTTTCAATAATGAAAGTAGATGTGGATAATTGGCAATCTTTTCAGGTAATTTACCTCCAAACATCTTAACATGTAATGTGCGATTGTAAAAAAAGTGGGATGTTTAAATTGCAATTTACCTTGCAATGTAAATAGTAATTTTCCAGAATGAGCACTGTGTGCTTCATTGAGAGCGAGAAAATTCGGATAAATGTATCGGGCAAAAGATGAGTACGTCGTTTTTCTGAAGAATCGGCTGCTGACATAATTGACAATGTTTCCGTATACATAAAGGCATAATACTGCGGTATCCTATAAATTAAGAATTAGTCTTTTCATTCAACAAGGCTGTCAAACTGCGAGTAGAAACATATGATCATAAACTTGGTCATCGAAGCAATATTTCGAAAATTTATGTGGTTAATTTATCATTTTAGAAGAACCTGTGTTTCCTCGTTTGATTGCATGTTTCCTTCCATTAACACTGAATGGAATTTCATCCATATTTCAAGCATTCATGAACATCGAAATTAGAATAGATTCTTTCTTATTTTTGATGACATACTGCTGCAGATTACTTCAACCATCAGGTATAATGGAGCTTATTTTAAATTCTGACGAATCGTGATATTCATCTTCTTTCATGTTTTCGTTGTCACTTCATTTTAGCGTCCATTGAAATACAAAGCAGCAGTCAGTCGTGACAGCCTCCTCTATTTTGCCAACTACCGCCCATCCTCACTCATTCCACTGCCTTTGGAAGTGAATTCTGTGTTTGTGAATGAAGATGCATCAATCCAAGTTGGGGAAAATGGAGATAATTCATCAATTATGGCAATAGAAAAAATCAGTGGTCAAGATATGGACAGTGGGGATAGCATGTTGTCTGAGGAACAAAAAGCTCAACGTGAGTTGATAATATATTTTGCATGGTGTCAGTTTACAGCAAAATGTATTGAACATGGCTAGAGATCATCAGTGGTGTGTTTTGACGAGATGATCTGACAGTTATTAAAAATCAACCTGTAAAGTAGTTTGGAGACTAAAAATCAGATAAGTTCAATACCGAAATCAATGTTACCGGCTTGTTGATGCGAAATATCTAAGCGTCAAAAAAAACTTTCAATAGCGTATGTATGGCTATCAAATATTGAGTCGAAAAATACAGACAGGACAACCATTCCAATTGGAACATCATGAAATCCGGCTATCTGAAATGGTTATTTGATAGTCATATTGAGACTTTGACACTGACACACAATGCACCTTTTACGCTGAAAAGGTTCTTAATTAAGGAAACTTCCAGAAGTAACTATTTGCCGTCTCGCACAATCATTTTCAAACCTTGAGTGTTCCTTATTGTAAGCGTTTAACCATGTGTGAGATGTGTAACGATTACCGAGAGAATTTGACATCTTATCAAAATTTATAGTAAACGATATCACAGCAATAGTTTGGCCTACTTATATACCATTTAGTACCATTTAGTCATTCTCATCAATTGAATGTATGGCGAATTCACAGTTATCACCTTGCTATCATAAGCTATCAACAATCTGTCCCACAGAAACTTTCCAAGCAGCGCTTTAAGTGATGGCAATATTTGTTTGGAGATGCCTACATCAGAACCGCCGACATAGGTCAGTGTCTTCTGGGGCGGGGAGATCGCCTCTTAAGCCCTACAAGGTCACTGCTACTAATATATCCAAAATATACAAGAATCATAAGTTCTGACTTGTGCGGTCACCCTGAGTAGCATATTACATTGACTTGTGGCCGGGGTTTCGCAAACAATTATCCTAAAGTGGTGTTTATATTTGGCAGAGTAAACTGATAGCGATTGGAAGCAATTCTAGACAATCTTTATTTTTTGTCGATGGTACGCCGATACAATCGCAATTCCACTGTGTACTTTCATTTACTTTGCAGTTTCCCTCAAACAGACGGAGACTTTGCTGAGAAGTACTCATTCGGCTGTGATCACTGGAACAAGTCCGGAGACTCCTGGTGCTGATCTACCATCAAGCACCAATAATGACGCCGACCCTCAACCTCAGCAATCACTTCAATCCCTTCCAAACCAACAGCAGCTACAACAAGATCAAAAGCAGCAGCAACAAAATCAGACTCATGAGTCTCATGCTGCCATCCTTCGTTTGCTAGAGACGGGCGAGAAGATAACGCATTTATTTCGCTGTGCACGGGTTCAGGGTCTTGATGTGCATGAAGGTCTGCTGCTGTTTGGAAGAGAGCATTTCTACATAATTGACGGATTCACACTGCTGAGAACTCGTGAAATTGTTGACATTGATTCTTTGCCAGAAGGCTCTCATGATCCTATTGTGCCGAAAAGTTCGTCCACCTCTAATTCCAGCTCCTCTGCACGTCAACAGCAAGCCACTGCATTCCTACAACGTCGAAGAGAGGGAAAGCCCAGGCGGGCGCACTTCAAATTTGCATACGAAGATATTCGAGAAGTACACGAGCGACGATACCTTTTGCAACCCATCGCATTAGAAGTGTTCAACGTAGACGGAAGAAACTTCTTACTCGTATTTCCAAAGAAAATGCAGCCAAAAATTTACACAAAGTAAGAATTTCATAATTGTTTTCATTTGATTCCAGCATTCATAGCTTCAGTGTAACGAAATACGTATTTCAATACCTAAGAATATTTCTTCTTCTACGTACCGTACATGTACTCTTGATTTATGGACCCTGAAATCATGCAGAAGATTTCTACTTATTTCAGACATTCGCTGATGTGTGACTGTTGCAATTGTTGCAAAAAATTGGGATTTTCTCACCTTCAGACTTGATCATAGCTGATTCATCCATTGCTCCACCTTCATACATGAGTTCTTCTTTTCTGCTTTAAAATGTGGGTGTTATATAAATGTGGTCACGGCAAGTTACTTGTGATTAACTGAAGATTGGAGAAGACGTACGCTGTGCATGCACAAAAAATGTATATTTGTTGGTAGGCAGCTCGAGACATCAAGCAAATACCCATTGTGACCTGCAAGTGGCGCGTGAGACAACTTGACTATCTTAACTTAAGAACAGCATGAATGTAGGTATGAATGTACAATATTTGAAGGTTAATGACACTTGGTGTACTACTGATAATCCTTGTTGCAATTATTATCTCATTCAAGGGGGAACTTCCTTTTTTGGAACCCGTCTGATTCTTCTCTTTCATATCACAGAGGTTTCATCCAGAGTGAAGGCATCGCAGAGGTTACTATAGCGAATTTGGGAATATTTGATTGCCCACTACCTTTGTTGCGGAAAACGTGTTTTGCCTCTGTACGATCTACTCTACTTCACTGTTGCCCAGTTTTTATTAACTCCCTCAAATACCTCACGGACAAATTCGTTCGAATTGAGAAGAGTGCCTCAAAGTTGGTCAAAGAACAGATTCATCCTGATGCTTTGAGTGTTATGAACCGCTCCCGTGAATCCATATTTCGGAGAAATTGCAATTGATGGTTATCATCCTCAGCAAGAATGTTTCACTTTTCGCAGGCGACACGGTCGTAGTCTTTGTCCTCAACGTAAGCCATGTGCCCGATCAATACCCTTCAAATCTTTCTTCATTAAAATTTTTCAAATAACCATGTACACCCGTGTTGTGTTGGTACCGCGTCTGCCGAATGTGAAACTGTCTGACCAATAGATATATACTAATACTAATGCTTCCACCTGCTCAAACCAATTCAATGCGTTACCCATTTTGAAAATTCAACAATTGTAACGTAATTATTGTGTCAATTATGACGCATTTCATGTATGTTGAGAAGCTTTATTTATGATGTTTAAAATTTTGCAGATTTATGAATCTCGCGTCTTCAAGAACTGACAACGCTCAGGAATCCGTTCAGGGACAGCGACAAAGCACGAAGGTGGAGGCAGGGTGAGTAGTCGTGTCGGTTGTGCAGTTGTATTATAAGTGTACATAAAATATCGATAGGTGTAATGCAAAAATCCGATTGGCCTTCTAATGGACAACCAAAATCATTTCTGCTGTCTTCATTAGAAGATGATTGTGGCTCAAAGAGTGAAGTTGATTTATATTCACAAAAATTGCTATGGAAAGGTAAATAGATTTCATTTTCTTCCACGTATGGATTGCGATCTGCATTCAGTATCATGGGACTGCATGTAATGCTGGAAGTCAATTATAATGTTCTCAAAGGAATTTTTCTCAATTGCACTCAATAGTAATTGCCTTCATTTCATTTCAGAAGTGGAGTTGGAATAATTAATACCCTTCGAGGAGAGAAATCGGTTACACAACGCTGGGAGGTGAGAAATGTTCAATTGACATTTGATTTGCACAGCAGAAATGTCCACCGGAACTTACTAACCAAAGTTCTTTCTTAACATCAAAACCTCGAATGGGAGTCCCCGATTACCTCCTGAATAGGTTTTTCATTTTAGAAATGATGTTAGTGTCAAGTTCTTTCTTGACAAATTTAGATTCTTGTGCATTTAATACCGTCAAATAGTTATCTTCAGGTGCAGAGTCGAAGTATTTATGTTAGTTGTGGTTCAAAAACATCATATGAGAATTATATCTACAATAAGAACTCATATATTTGAACAAATTCCTACGGATTACTTACCAGCAGTGAGTATTGATTTCAAACAAGAGATAAATGACTATCAGCAGGAAAAATGGGTGAAAATGTTTATAGCTTGATTTATTAATGAGAAGTACTGTATGTGGAATGGAAGAGACGTAAAGGAAGAACACCCACGAGGTGGAGAGAAGATCTAGACGAATTCGGTAACGGTGTCGGCTGCGGAAGGAAGGCAGAAGACAGGAGAAATTGGAGGATCCATGGCGAGGCCTGTCCTCAGAAGTGGAGAACAAACGGCTGATGATGACTGTATGCTATTACACATTTTAGCCGAATGGTCTCATAAAGTTATGCTCTTATGACTTGCAGTTTTTAACTGACTTTGTGTGAAAATCATTCTTTGTAATGAGTCTTTCCCTTAATACGTCTCAGTATATTTTAGACTTCACTTAAATGTAATGTATTAATGCTGCGATTCGCGGGTGAAAATGTAGACCACAACATGACATACAAAATAAAAACAGCAGACATCCTTGGTTCTTCCAAAATACAGGGTGAGTAAAAAGTAACGCCCGATTTCAGCTACCTGATTTAATATGCAAATACTGATGTCTCTCTTATCTTTTATCGCATATCCCCGGTGAAATCATGAAATTTTTGAGTGCAAAGTAAGAAGGTCTACTTTAATAAAATTTATTTTCAGAAAGATGAAAAGATTGTCTACTAAAAGTGTTCAAACTGTTCGCCGTTGTGCTCGATACACAGTTCCAGTCGAGTAACAACACTTCGGCACACTTTCTCGCACATTTCAATACTAATTGTTCTCATCTGGTTGGTAATGACATCTCGAAGTTCAGGTAGTGTACGAGGCCTCCTTGAATAAACGAGATCTTTTAAAACTCCCCACATGAAAAAATCCATGGGAGTTAAATCAGGTGATCTGCCTGGGAATTCAATAGGGCCTCGTCGTCCTATCCATTTTCCTGTGAAGTTGTTGTCTAACCATTCACGAACACGTGTAGCATAGTGCGCTGGGGCGCCATCCTGTTGGAAGTAAAATTGTTGATCTTGCACTAAAGGATGGAATTGTTCGTTTAACATGTCGTGGTAGTTACTTCCATTCACAGCATGGTCAAAGAAGAATGGTCCGATAATTCCTCGGGAAGATATGGCTGCCCAAACAGTTACTCCTGGCAGATTTACCTCCTGCTCAATCGTCATATAAGGATTGTCTGTCGCCCAATACACACAATTGTGCTTGTTGATATGGCCATTTAGTTTAAAAGTGGCCTCATCGGACCACCATATCCGGTCGAGAAGAGATTCGTCCTGTCGTAAAAGGGTGAGGAAACCTTCAGCATACTGAAGGCGTCTGTCTGCATCTCCGTCGTAGAGGGCGTGAACCAATCGGGGCTTGTATGGTCGGAATCCGTTCTTTCTTAGTAAGTTCACGACACTTTTTTGACATATTCCTAACTCTAAAGATAATCTCCTAGTGGACTTCTGAGGGCTGCGTTGAAGACTTGCAAGCAGTTGATCGTGTTTTTCGTCTGAGGTGGCAGAGATGGGCCTTCCTGAACGATGCGCGTCTGCCACAGAACCAGTAAGTTCAAATTTATTGACGATGGATCTGAGGTTGCGACCTTGCACAGGAGGAATGTTAAATTCTTGACTGAGTCGTCTGCTTGCTTCGGCAGCATTTTCATTAGATAAGTAGAAAAATTTCACAGCAGCTACTCGTTGCTCTGTAGTAAGTCGCACAGCCATTATAGCAAGGCAAGGAAAAGCGACAATAAAATTTCGTTCTTAACCATATCAATTTTATAGCTGAAGAGAAAGTCTGACCGAAAGCTGTTCACATTGAAGAATCGATTGGAAGACACACACGCGTGCTTGCACCTAGAGAGCTTAAAACTTGCACGCGCAGGGTCGATTTCCAATTCAACATTGTCACTGACTCTCAAGTCAGATTACTGTGCAAAGATCGGGCATTACTTTTTACATTTACCTGATTTAACTCTCATGGATTTTTTCATGTGGGGAGTTTTAAAAGATCTCGTTTATTCAAGGAGGCCTCGTACACTACCTGAACTTCGAGATGTCATTACCAACCAGATGAGAACAATTAGTATTGAAATGTGCGAGAAAGTGTGCCGAAGTGTTGTTACTCGACTGGAACTGTGTATCGAGCACAACGGCGAACAGTTTGAACACTTTTAGTAGACAATCTTTTCATCTTTCTGAAAATAAATTTTATTAAAGTAGACCTTCTTACTTTGCACTCAAAAATTTCATGATTTCACCGGGGATATGCGATAAAAGATAAGAGAGACATCAGTATTTGCATATTAAATCAGGTAGCTGAAATCGGGCGTTACTTTTTACTCACCCTGTATAAAACGTCGATTACTATTGAAATTTCGAGTGCGTTCTCATTATTGTCTCTTAATTGTTGACGAACAACAAGGGTAAAAATGGAAGAGATCAATTTAAAGTTCTTATAGATTAACAGAAAATGTCTAGCAGGTTTCATAAGCAAAGAATCAATCGCATCAAGTTTGTAACGTTGCCCGAAAGATTCTGCCAACGCATGGTATTTCCTCGATTTTTAATGAATTTGCACAGAACACAGCATCACACACAACGCACATTAATTTCATGTGATTAAATGCAACTTTTTTGATTATAAGTTTATTTTTTAAGGGTCATTCCACACTAAACCACCGGAAATTGAATAATCGATGTGACTAATGCTTTCAAAATTCATCTGAACTCATATGTTTCCATGCATTGGGTATCAGGATCCCTGAAATATTTCTAATAAATTATCTGTAAAGGTGTATTTTATAAGAGCTTTCAAAGATGAGATGAAGTCAGTGGTGTCTTCTCCGTGCCTGCGAAGCCTTCGGCGCATACTCAAAAATAATTTAACAACATTTATAAAAATGAAAAGTGTCATCATTAATTAGATTTCATTTAAATTCGACAGCTTCTCGTGATAGCTGTGCACAGCTTCCGTCTCAAAATCAGACGCTCAGAGTGAACAGTTTTGCAACACGTGCTCGAAACACGTGCTAGTGGTGTGTTCAGACGGAGCATTGATGTTCAGAGAGAGCGAAAGAGAGTTGTATGCGTGTTAGGCTGTAAAGGCACGCCCGCGCCAATATTGGCTTTCCCGGAAGACATAATGCTTTGTCTTCTCCAACTTATGAAATGGCACTACTTCATTAAATCATGCCTCGCTCATCAATCCTCTGAAAAGTGTCTACGTGTGGTGTTTAATGTGCAACTATTGTTTTGAAAATATCGCATATATTGGTGATATATGCCAAACAAAATGTAATAGTGAATATAAATAGGCATCGTAACATTTATTTAATTTAATAATTTAATTTAATTAATATTTATTTCTTTGAAATCTTGCAATCTCCGTTGAATTCTTAAATCATATCTTAAATTTCTAAAAAGTTGAAGTCGTGTCATTTGTTATCACATGCTTTTGGTTGAGGCTATATGAAGTGAATTAACTTAATTCTAGCTCTTATTGCATTTAATTTCAGTGTATTTTCCCGACTTATTGTATTTATTTATTCTTTATTGCAAAAGCAAAAGGCCGCAAATGGTTCCAGAGAACGCTTACATTGGACCTGAAACACAACTCAATGAAATATTACACAAAATGGTGAGAGGTCAAAAGTTTTCACGCGTCTTAAAAATCAAGAGGGACGATGATGAGACAACATGTTGCGGTAAAGAGTTCCATATTCTTAAGACTCGATGACAAAAACAGAACCTTCTTGGATCACTGTGATGACGATCAATAGGTGACACTTTGAGTGAATGTCCACGAGTAATTAAGTCTTTGGATTGAGAATGTAAAGCAAAAAAGTTACAAAAGGAACATCGACTAAATTGCAAAGCATTTTATAAACAAAAATCAAGTCAAAAATAATTCGCCTTTTTCAAGAGACATTAAACCAAGTTCGGAAATACGAGAAGAATAATCGTCAGCACACATCATGCGAGCTCTCTTGCAAACAGCTTTTGTATAATAGCGTTGGACTTTCTCAACCAATTTAGGTCTTTAATCAAAAGTCGGCTCCAGATTCTAGTACAATATTCCATAATAGGACGGATGAACGTGCAATAAGCCTTCATGAGAACGTGAGGATCATTGCTTGAAAAAATCTTCAATATCCAATAAGCACGAGATAAACCTTTGGATGATATAGCTTGATAATGAGTAGAAAAGGATAAGTTACTTGAAAAATGCCCACAAATATCACACACATGAGTTGATCGGTTGATGGGGTGCTATCTAAAAAGTACGTGTAGACTGGATCATTTGTATTTATTCTACCTTTAGATACAACAACTTTACACTTATCGATTGAAGGCGTCAGCTGCCAAGAGTTAGACCAAATTGTAAGTCCGGAAAGCGTATCACGAAGAGGTTTGTTATTGTCATCCTTGATGACTTGATAAATCTTCACATCATCTGCGAGTGACCTAATTGTGCAATCATTATCAGCCGTCGTAGTAATGTCATTTATATACATATAAGAAAAAGCCATGGCCCGATAACAGATCCATGTGGGATGCCACTCTTGATAGGAAGTAGATTTGATGAATTATCAACAATGCGGACCTGTTGCACTCTGCCGTAAGATAACACTCCAACCATTTGTAAAGCTCAATTTACACATTAGCAATTCAATTTATTACACATTAGCAAGCTTGGCGCATTATATAATATTTGATATTAGTTTGGATATAGCCTGTTCATGACATTTGAGATGTGAAATAAGATTTTGATAGTTAAGTAGACATCCGCTGATATTGTGAAAAATGTAGCATATTAAGTCAAACAATGTCATTTCTAACATATGTGAAGTGTAATTTTGCTTTTGCTGATTTACCTGAATTGATTTTCAACAGCGTGGAGAAATCAGCAACTTCCAGTATCTCATGCACTTGAACACCCTGGCGGGTCGAAGTTATAATGATTTGATGCAATATCCGGTGTTCCCTTGGATTCTGGCTGACTATGATTCGGAGGAATTGCAGTTGTCAGACCCTGCTACTTTCCGAGACCTCTCCAAACCGATGGGCGCGCAGACGGAGGTTCGCTTGAATCAATTCAAACGTCGGTATCGTGAATGGGATGATCCAACAGGTGAAACACCTCCTTATCATTATGGGACTCATTACTCGTCTGCTATGATCGTTGCTTCCTATCTTGTGAGAATGGAGCCATTTGCTCAGCATTTCCTCAAATTGCAGGTGAGAACATTTTAATTTCCATATTTCCTTCCACAAATTAGACAAATGCGCAAATTCGCCAGAAAGCAGAGTTTTAAGATTTGCAATTAGCAAGCTAGTGAAATTTCGACGGGCATTCATTTAATATCACTTTAAACACACTACTGGCAAATCGTCTAAGTTAGTGCGCCTGCAATAATTAATAAATGTTGCTTTTTCCACATTGTAAAGATAATAATTATATTGAGCTGCATTCTCAGTTGAAAAATGGGAACAGACCTGAGTAGCTGCCATTTCATCCAATATCAGGAATCATTAGCAGACCTAGTTCACATTTCTCAACATCGACACAAATCCCAATTTAAAGTTGCAGCCATGATCGGGTAATTGCTAATTGAACTTGCTAATTTCAAATCTCAAAAATACCCAGGCATGACTGCAACGTTAAATAGGGACCGGTGTCGATGTTGAGAGATGTGAACTAGGCCTGCTGATGATTCCTGATATTGTATGAAAATGCAGCTATTCAGGTCTGTTTCTATTTTTCAAAAAGGGATGCATTATACTATTTACATAACGCTTTTAAGGATTTGTAAACGTACACCTTTGACAATGAGAAGCCGAAATCTCTACTATAAACTATATACAGCACTATATTTTTCCTTTGAGTCCCGGCTAGTCCCAACTACAAGCTGCCAGCGATCGAAACGCGATTGTCTTGACCAGGTTCTTGTTAAAAATCTCATATTAATTTATTCAAGTAATTTGTGCGCGTGTTTAGTAACATCTAATTTCCCGTTCTAGCTTGAGGAACTAATTTAAGTTCTCACACCTGGCAAATTCAGCGTGTCCTCTTAGCCTACCTGTTCTCTATGATGTTAGCTTGCTTGTCCCCCTATCATCTGATTGGGCAGACTGTTAAATAGAATAATTTCATTACAGGATTTTGTCAATTTTTGACATAACGACTTACTCTGTCTCTGATAAGAGAAGTGATCAGTTGTGTTTTTGTCAGTTTTTCTTAAACTTTCAGGTTATGGTAGGTTATGTATATTTAAGTCAACATTTCATCAAAGAATTATTGTCTTAAACGGCAATCTTAGGAGTTAAATGATGAGACAATTATAATTTACCCCTGCTGACATTGATATGTTCTGTTTCTGCAAAAGACTCATTCTGTTACGATAATGCATTCTGCAAGCCTTAGGGTGTCATCGCAAAAGAACTAATCCTTGAAGAAACTTATTTTTTGTTGGCTCTCTGAGAAGATCATTGACGCAAGGTTGTGAGACATTAAATACGAATTTGAGTTTTTTAATTTTACCACAGAGGAGGTGAAGCTTAAAATTCATTTATCGTTAAAAGACTTATTATGTCAGTTAAGTTTTAAGAAAGTGCTATCGCATTCGAATCGTGATCGACACGTAATCCTCGCTCATGGGTTTTTAGGTTTTCGGTGAGGTTTGTCGACTTTCTCTACATATAAAGTCAATAAATGATGAATCAACACTAAATTAAATCATTGAACTCTACCATTCCCTCAATGCAGCTCATTTTGCCAGTCCCATAATCAATTTGAACGGAGTTTGGTCTGACTCAAGATTAAATGGAGGATTCAGACAACCATGATTCAGGTTAAGGGTGGCGCTTCGTTCCGGAAGTGCAAAAGGTCCAGTGTTCGAGTCTATCCGCCTCAGGAGGTGCCACCGCTCTCACAAGAGGTCACTAATCCTAACCTGGTGAGAGTTGAGAGTGAATGCAGGCTGCCCCACCCCTAGCGTGCAGTATGGCTTCGTGCCTTGAGTGTGTCAGGGATGAGTAAAAAGATAAAAATGATCGTAAGATGAATTATTCAGGCATCACCAATACGGTAAGACGCACAAAGTTGTCGTTTGATCATATTTATTCATCGCTTGTTTACTAGTAACTGAAGGGTTCATACCCGCTAGTCCGGCAGCCTGAACGAGTTTCTGCAGGAAATGAGGACTATTCCTGGATTTCCTGGAATCCTCCTGGAAAATTCTCATGAAGAAGCAATACTCTCTGAAATATTGCCTGAGTCATGTTTCATGCAACTCATGTACGAAGATGCAAAAATTGGTCAGAATGATATTCAGCGACATCATTCAGCGATGCTCCTGATATCATTTGCATACTCAGCAAACTAGAAATGTTGTAAATATTTCTGCTACACAGCCGTGGAGAATCGTATTTATAATCAAGGCCGATGGTGACAGAAACAACCATGAGTTTTTTTGTAAGTTTTTGTAGGGAAACCAAGTACACAAGATGGCAATGATTTTTTTGTACTTTTTATTTAGAATTTTTTACAATTTTTAAAGTATAAAAAATTGTTATCATCTTGTGTTACAAAAACTACAAAAAAATGAATAGCAAAGGCCTCTTCAACACTAAAAGCATCAGATTATCGACTGTCAAGGAGATGTAGGTGATTGTTAGAAAATTGTAATTGCGCATGCGTTTATCTTTCAATTGCATGAGTAACTTTAAGATGGAAAGTATAAGCCAAGAGTCTGTTGATAGACTTTTATCACGTAAATTTTCACCTATGAGAAGGCCTGTTCACTTAAAAATTAACATGCGGTCGATCAACGAAATAAAAGAATTTCATCAAAAATTCCATTAAAACAGGGGTTCTCAAACAGCCGCTCGCGTGGGTCGCGGTGA
This sequence comes from Prostheceraeus crozeri, assembly GCA_907163375.1. Classification (NCBI taxonomy): domain Eukaryota; kingdom Metazoa; phylum Platyhelminthes; order Polycladida; family Euryleptidae; genus Prostheceraeus; species Prostheceraeus crozeri. The sequence continues at coordinate 48,137 of CAJQUW010014145.1, read as the reverse complement.
AATCATTGTCACAACGCGCAACGTGGAGAAATGAAACCCTAGTCAACTCGAGAAATTTTACGCTCGCATGTCAGCGCAAATACAGGCGCGACTAATTGAATATACTGTGGAACAGATAAGCGATGACTAGGCATTGATGCAATACACATCACGGCTTTCTTTTCCCCGTGCTTGTGACTAAACGTGGCAAAGTTTTGGTTGTCTGTGTACTCCGAACACGTAGAACTTCAAGAATGCGCCTCTCGGGTGTTGATTCGGATCTGCATTTTCCACCATGCTACTGCTGAAGAACAAATTCCGCAGCCGATTGACACACAATCACTTCGAAGAGTGAGCAGACATGAGCCTCGCTTCCAGAAACTAAATAGGAAGTGATCCTGAATTGATTCTTGTTCATTGTTGTATAAAACATCGTTTTTCTGCTTGTTATTTGCTCATTATGATTCACTGTCCGAGATCGCATTAAAAGATGATCAAACTATACTCCGACAAAAACGTGCGACCGCCGGGAATCGAACCCGGATCGAATGCTTGGAAGGCATCCATGCTAGCCTTTACACCACGGTCGCTTCCGTTCCGTGCGGTATATTGTAAGATCAATATACTTGGCATTACTACTTAATCGTATTGAGTAGCATCAGTGAAGAGGATTTTTTCGTGGAGAAGCTCGGATGAAGCTTTTACGTCACTACTCCCCATACTTGTAGTCCGGCAGCCAGAACGAGGCCGAAAGTGAGACTTTCACAGAATGATGTACACCCTATACCTGCTACGAATCGGCACGTCTGCCGAGTTCTAGTGAGTTCCTCTTCTTGTCAGACAGGATCAAAGAAAAACAAATGTAAATCCAATTGCACGCAGATTGCAGTTTTTGGCTAAAATGAAATTTTCTATGTTTTCTCTGATTAAGCAAAAAGTACTAGGTCTAGAGTCATAATTTTTGACATGGAATGTCTTCAGGTCATTTCCTTTCATGTTCATGCACTTCTGTCTATGAAGCTAAACACATTCAGATTTGGCGAGCCTCTTAATGTCATCAAACACAAACATTTTGAGCAACTTTATCCACATTCAACCACATTCTCGCATACATTGCCGACTAGATGCATGATAAGAGCACATGCCAATAATAGGAAATGACCTGAAGATATTCCATGCCAAAAATTATGACTCTAGACCTAGTACTTTTCGCTTAATCAGCGAAAACATAGAAAATTTCATTTTAGCTAAAAACTGCAATCTGCGTCCCATTGGATTTACATGTGTTTTTCTTTGATCTTGTCTGACAGGAAGAGGACCTCACTAGAACTCGGCAGACGTGCCGATTCGCAGTAGGCATAGGGTGTACATCATTCTGTGAAAGTCTCACTTTCGGCCTCGTTCCCTGCAGAAACTCGCTCTGGCTGCCGGACTATTGGGCTTGGACGGTGCTGACATAGTCAGAATTACGGAGCGTTGTGGTACTTTTAGTCCGGATGCCCTTCCTGCCGACTTCCAATGACACTTTCGGGACTCGACCTCTGGACCAAAAGATCGCTAGGCCAAGCACTGTGCCACGGAGAACTGTAGTCAAATTATGCTAAGACGCATAATCTATCGCTGTAAGCTGGCGGTCGTAGGCTGATGTCATCAATCTAAAACTTGGTTGAATTCCTGATATTTAATTGAGTGGAGCAAGGATATCTTATTAAGAATGGCATTAGTGTTTTTACTCCCCTCAACATTTTCAATTCTTTTCGAATTCATGAAATATTGTCAAACTTGGATTTAGAATATGTTGCGGTTAGAACATTGGGCTTAGTTGGAATATATTCAATCCTTCACATAGAGATGGTACAAGAAAACGGAAAAGTCTTCCTTGAACTCTGGCATGAAGGGCTGATTCCCTGGATACTAGTTAGCTTGGGTTTCTAGGGATTGTTGCTGACGGCAAAGCAGGTGGTGTATATTTTCTACAAACTAGGGGAATTTCTGCGGTCAACGCTTTTGCGACATACATGCGAGACGAAAATATTAGCTTTATTAAGTCGCTCTCGCATAGTGCAGTGATTGCATTAGGAGCGAATCATAGTCAACGAATGACAACATTATTTCGTAAATCTTCAGCGGTTCAGTGGCATATCACTGCAATTAAATTGACATGAAACGAGGATAAATTGATCTTCATCTTTCAGTCTCAATTTAAATCGTTTAATGAATGTACGGTTTTGTTTTCTTTTACTCATGCAATAATCTGTAGTAGGAACCATATACGCAATGCAGCTACGATGATTTTTCTTAGAATATGCGAATATTGATTAAATATATCAATACTAAATGCATGCTCACAAGGAGGCTGTGGAGGCGGCTGTTGAAAAAGCAACCTCCATAATTCTGTTTAGATTTGAAGAGGTAGAGCGGCCTTCTTGCTCGTAGGTGGGTTGCTGGTACTGATTTCGAAGACAGATTAATTAAAGCTAGATGTAGGCCTTTTATAAGAACTGGTGCGCATCCTACAACTCGGGTGCAGGATGTGCCACTTATGATATCATGTTGCATTTTTTATGTAATATGATCAATTTGTCATCTTGAATGATAAACCGAGAAAAAAGGGATTAAATGCTCTTCACATTCTCATGCTTTGGTGTGTTTTGCTTTTCGAAATACATAGTTCTTGACAAAATTTTAAAACTCATGTTTCGAAGTTCAGTAGATTGAAACGATGTCTGTCTATCAGTGCTAGCAGACAAATTAAGAGAAAAGCTCCCCTTTTTGTTTTCGGCCAAATTTATATAAAAAATTAATGCGTAAAATGTGACAGGCATTATGCGTCCAATGCCCTCATGATTTAGGTGCTTATAATTCAAATCTTTGTTGTTCCATTTAAATGGGATTTAGTTATTGCATAACCTATATTGGTTTTGCAACTTCGGCTCAGAATCAAACCATTTCTTATCGAATATGACTTTAATATTTCAGATTTCTCATAGGAATACATATCAAGTGCATGAAATTTCAAATGTTGGATTTATCTTAAAATGCGTATGTGTCAACAATCATCGTTAATGGCAGAGTGATGCAATCGGTGTTTATTGAATCACTAGCGAAACGTTGCTATTAGTCATACTAATCTGGTGCACAAGCAGACTTAAGAATAATGGGATAAATTGATCTATTGTCTTCGACTTCTTAATTTGTGGAAAGTTATGTCTCATGTGCAAAATCTCATTTTCGAAGTCTCAAAGATGATCTGTTAATTATATCTCGTGTTATCTTAAGAAATACTTTTATACTTTGAAAATATGTTGTCAATTTAAGTTTTTGCACACAATTTGTCATGAATTTAGGAGAAATTTTTATCGAAATCTTATGGCTCTTAGAGAATAACTTGAAATTCAACTTGGGAATGGATGATGTCTTGAAATAGCTCATTGTTTGTGGTTACCCTGAGTTTTGTGTTTTTTTGGGTTTAAGTCTTTGAGTAGCTCATTGCTCATTGTTCAGGCCGCTCTGAATTTTATTTAGTTCAACTATATCATCATGTAAACGGTTTTTTCATTTTAACAATATTCAAGAATTTTCATCAATCACGGATATTAGATTATACAATGATAAGCAGAAATCCTTCTAAGAACAGTTATTCTGTGATTTTAGCCGAATGTATCTAACGAAGAATTGGATTCTATGAAGGCGCTGAAGGATGAAACAGTTACCGACTTAAACGAAAAAGCATCTAGGGGCGATGGAACCGGTTTAGTAACCGTTGCCCGGTGTCCCAAAAAGCAACTGACCCCGTGAGCCCATTTCATTCAAGTCATCAGCTTAATTGATATGTGCTGAATAATCAAGTAGTTAGAAGCAGTTATTAATAGTTCTCTGTGGTCAACCGAAACCGACCGATTTTTTGAAATTGGCTTTCAAAAATTCAATGCTCATTTCCTTGATTAATTTTTTTAATAAACGAATTATCAAAAACATACTTCCACAGAAAATTATGAAATTATGTTATTACATGTTATCAAATATTATTCATACATTATATTCATATCTTATAAATTTTAGGTGTCGTGCTTTGTTCTTCTGATGAAATTTTTGCTTCAGGTGCAATATTAGAAAGAAAATGTTATGATTCATGCCTATTATATTATCATTTATAGCTAGTGCGTAGCGTCTGCATAATACATGAATAGCAAGATTCACTGAAGCACTGATTCAGAAGATAAGAGCAATGTGCTAATATTCAAAGCAAGATTCTTTATTGTAATTAGGTGCTTTTAGAAGGATATTTAAGATGTAAAAGAAAATGATGCAATTCATCCTAAATTTGCTTGAGATTTGGAAGTTATATTTTCAATACATAACATAGAAAGACAATTCATCATTCTGCAATTAATGCGATGCTCCTGTATTTCAGGGTGGACACTTTGATCTTGCCGACAGAATGTTTCACAGTATTCGAGAAGCCTGGTTTAGTGCTAGCATGCATAACATGGCAGACGTCAAGGAATTGATTCCTGAATTTTTCTATCTTCCTGATTTTCTTGTGAATGCGAATGGATTTGAGCTTGGAGCGAAGCAAAGTGGCGTTGAGTTGGGAGATATCGTTCTTCCTCCGTGGGCCAAGGCAAGTAACTCATTTACATTTCATTGAATATTGCATGCTTATATTCGAGAGATTGACAGCATAATTATATTCTCCTGGTGAGCTATATTTGAGTGAAATGATGAATAAATCACAGGAATGATCAATATCCTAGTGTGAATTTTCTTTGCGACAACAAAGTTAAACGATCATTTTTCACTAGCTTGTCATTCATCCAATGATGGTGCATTTTTGGAGTTCAGTTGTAAAAATCTCTTTCTCCATGACTGAGGCTACTTGCACATGACATGACCAGTTTGCTACGTAGATATGTCATAGAACCGACGTTTTTTTATCTTGTATGCCAATTTGTCAATGCATGAACGTGAATTGGAACCAATCTGTCTTGTGAAATGAAGGTTTGTGTACTAACTCTGTCCTTACCTAGTTACAAACTACTGCTTTCATTACTAATCTCTTTGTTAATCTGCTTCTATTCTACGCTTCCTACGGAATTTCTAAATGATTTTGACTTATATCTTCACTTATGCTATGTAGGTGATCCACAACATTTCTGCCTCAAAGCCAATTGAAATCATTTACACGTGTGGAGTCTGTGTAGGGAAATCAGTTAGGTGCCATATTGACCAATGCGGTGTAATGGAAGAAGCACTGCAAATAGAGAGAAAATACCTTGTCCAATAGTCACTCATGATTAATTTTCAGGATTTGGATAAACCGAGAAAATTAGGTCGTTGAATTTTATATTTTTCTATATATTTCGACTATTTATGTGTTACAGTCATTATCAAGAAAACTGACAAGTATGCGAAAGAAATCAGCATGAATACAAGGTAAGTTTTAAATCTTGTTTTGGCAAGTATACAGCACAGTGTCCCATAGCAGCCAAGCTATCCTCAGATTGATGATGGAAATGATATGCAGCCACCTACTATTTTGTTAAGCCCCACTCAACCTCCGATTTCTATTTTAAAGCTTACATTGTATTCATGTTGATTTCTTTTGTATACATGTCTTGATAATAGCTATGACGCATGAATAGCCGAAATATATAAGTAAAGGATGTAAAATTTGACATTTTTTACTTGGCTTATCCAAATCCTGAAAATTAATCAACTACAAATAGAGCTGAGCGTTGGACATTTTGTTTGCGAAGATAAATAAACTATAGGAAGGCGTTTTATCACGCAACTCTATGCATAGGTAAGAGAGGAAACATTTTACTTAAGCCATAGAATCAAATTTGGTTGTCAATTTTAGCGATGTTTTAATTTCCGAATTTCAATATGTTTGCCATCTTGCAAGTTTTAAGTTTGCTATTTTGTTCTGCATATAGTATCTTTAATATCTATTTGAGAGAGCAGAAAAAGAAAATGAAAAGCCGGGTGATCAGTGAAATTTGGTTACTTGATCATAGAGAGCAAAATGATGGTGCGGAAATGTTTTGAGAAATTATAACGTTGTTTGAAAAAGACTCGAGGGTCTTGCATGAATTACTCTGGAAAGCGATAGGGGAGATCAAGTAAACACAATGTAAATGGAATGGGTTCCACCTTCTTATAGAAACCTGATTGAAACTGGCTTGGAAATGTTAGAATAAAGCAGTGATTCCGGGCTGTCACTAGGCAACCGCGTTGCTTTAAGCTCCCATGATGCGTGGAAATCTGAATAATCATAATTAGCATAATTTAATGGAGAAGTCTATGTATGACCACTTACATGGGAAGTAATTTACATAAATCATCAGCTTGAAGATCTTATTTATATTTGGATCGGAAATGTATCTACAAACTTCATATACGGGTGTATTTGTTCATTGTTGGTGATTTGTAGTACCATGCTGCGAATTGACACACAATATTTAACTGAGAAAACAAAAACAGAAATAATGAAAAGAAGAAGATGGATGGTAGAAGAGTAGAAAAGTGAATGGATATGTGGATGCAAAATAAATTCTCAAAAGACAGAAAGTAGTTAAATGAATGAGTAATAACTCATAACTGAGTACCTCGCAAGGATAAAAATAGAAATAGAATACAGCAAAAATTATTGCTCCAGATCAATACTAATAGAATAATGCTTGCACTAAAAGGAAGGTACTAGTGAAACGAAACTTTGACAGTTTATTTCAAATATATTTTCCCTGACAGCCGTTATAAGTTGCACATTTAGTGATAAGTAGGGCAACCCAAACTTAACCTATAAATCTCAGAATTTAACGTAATATTTTCAATTTTTAGCATTATTTAATCTAACAAAATTCGTAGTTTCACGTAATCCAAAAACTGCATTTTTTTACTGTCATCAGTTTTAAACCGTTACTCAACCCTTAGAGCACCTTTTTACACGCAGAATCAACTTATTTCAGTCAATACTTTTCATTTAAATAAGTGAATCCATGATTAAACTAATATCATTTTCTATTTCTATATCTCGAAAAGTAAAACAAGACGATTGTTATGAATGAAATTACATGTTTCAAACGACAATTTAGCTTAATAATTATTGGAGGACGACCAGACAACGGAATATAATTTTCTAATGTCAGGATGTGGCAGAGTTGATGTGAAGAATAGCATAATATTGTGCATTTTTCGGAAGAAAGTGACGATCATTTGCTAACATTTTGTTGAACATGCTAAAACTCCGCTCAACCGACACTGACATCAGCTGAGTTCCAAGAGGTTTCGCGTAAACGTCCGGTGCAATCGAATCACGAGATACATACCGTTAGGTAGGTTAATTCCGACATTGGGGTAATTCGGACACCGCGTCATTCTTTATCTTCCAATCGCCAGATACAAATTGTTTAATACTTCTATCGGAGTCAAAACGCATTCCTTAAGTAAAAATTACATTGATCAGTCAGAGGTAATTAATAGATACGAAAGAACTTTTATCAGTATTCGAAAGTATTTAATTCTCAATAACCGCTAATTCAGTTCTCAAAACTTCGAAAGTAAGTGATAATTATATTTTTAGTCTTTTTGTAAGCCTTAATAATAGACCCAACTTCTTTCTCATTGGCTGCACTCTTACAAGCTGCGCCTGTATACGGTGTGACAATGTTTAGTCAAGTGAACTGAGACAAAAAGAAGAGTATTCAGAAGGAAAAGAAAATGAGAGGATAGTCATTAGCCGGGCTACATGAGTTATTACTCTCTGTATATCTTTTTCAAGAAATATAAGGCTTAACATGATTATGATATCTACCCAATTCCTTAAGTATTACCTTTATATAACTTTATTTAGCTTTATTTGACTTATTTAACTTAGTTAACCTACTGATAAGATTGTGCTCATTGCGACTAATTCAAATGGTTGGCTCGCAGTTTTAGAGCAAGTTTAATAAAGTTATGACTGATTCAAAATTTTGGGTAGTTGTCATTGTATAATTTACCAAAATTATCACGATAAATTGTGCCTATTGTACGTTTTCAACCTCGCAATTTCGAGCAGCACATGACGTTGGAGATTCAAATGTCAATAATGAAATAACATTCGCGTGGCTAGTGACCTTCATGATAGAGTTAAACATGGTCACTAGACACGTGCCTGTCATATCACCATTGACATTGAATCTCCAACTTCGTCCGCTTCTCGACATTATCTATGTAGCGGTGCTTAATTCTTCTTACAAATCAAATGACCCGTTTTTTCTGCTTGCAATTTTATGTGAGCGCATAGATCGCCACCGCCTTGAATCCAAAAAGACTGATGACAGACAGTATGGAGAACACACACGTACATCTCAACGCTATTAGAGGATCATTTTTATAAATGTGGAGAAGAGTCGAGTGAGATGATGTTATACGCATACTAAGATTGATGCCACAGGCGTGTTTTATGACAAAAATTGTTCGCCGTGCCTTTAGAGAAAACAACGCTGCAGCGCAATAAATTCGACTATCAGCACAAAAGTGCTGCTGAGATCCGTTGCAGAATGAGATGCGCAGTCATCCAGTGCAAGCTACAAAATTCCTGTGTGTTTAAATTGATCACACGGCAGTTCAATTGAAAGTGTTGTAAAGCACATTAATGTGATTTCCATTGTTCTGAACATAATTATAATCACTCTATCCATAAACATGTAATCGATTTTTTATCAGCTTGCTGTCAAAGCAGTGCCGTTAAATGTTTCTCCATATTTTAGAACATATCGACCTGCTATGAGGTCAAGTAACGCACGACTTACTCGTCTTGACGCTGATTAATCGTTTCTGACCGAATTGTATTGTGGATCAATGAAAATGCTCTTCGACGACAGTCTATCATATTTGACTTTCATGAAAAACAATGCACTACGTAGTACCCTTGATACTGTCTATGTATTGACGAAATGCGTCGGGCGAATTTGCCACTAATTGGTACTCCAAAATCAAATATACAGGGTGATTCAGTTCATCCCGCCGGTAATTAAACAGGTGGTGTTGAAAGATCGAAGTAGTCAAGAATTAAATTTTATCAGACTCACGAAAAAGTATTATTAGCAAAATTGAATGCGGTTTTCTACTAACCCGGTCGCAACAATTGCTCAAAATGAGACCTGTGCGCTGATACACATGCTTCACATCGCTTGAAGAAGTTGGTGTTTCATGCGTCTTGTAGTAGGCTTGTCAATAGAATTCAACACTGCTGCAATTCTGTCTCTCACCTCATGAGTAGATTCTGGTCTTGGAATTTTGTAGATATGATCCCGTGCGCATCCCCATTGCCAAAATTGCTCATCTCCAGATCAGGACTTCGAGATGGCCGTCTTTCGCATCCAGTGATTTTAAGGATTTTAAGTAGTTCATCAGTGTTCTTGTTCCGCAGCTCCGTCTTGCTGGTAGATCAATGCCTGTTTTCTCCGAATGATAAAGGAATCACTGTTTCTTCATCGCATCATTTTTCAGTAGTTACTGTCCCATCAATGACTTCATGCACAATGCCATAGTCAAAAGTAATCATCGCCCGAAAACCCGATTGGAGATTTGAGGGGTTTTACGCAAGTCACATGAGGGTTTCCGTCGCACAATAAAAACTACTGTGCAGATTGACTTGACCATTTAAATGACAAACAGCTTCATAAGTGTAGACAATCTTTCGTTACCTGCCAGAATTTTAGCTGTTCATCTGTATAACGGTGAGGCAGAAGTTCAGCCAAGTTTCAAAATCTATTTCCTTCAGTTCTTGCACTCGACTAAATGTGAAGGGTTTTATTTCATTCTTGCACAATATTCTTTGCATCGGGGATTGCGGCGCGTCGAACTGTTCCGCAACTTTCCGCTGTGAAGTTTGGAGCCTACATGGATTGTCTCCAAACGCTTCAACAATTTCTGCTTCTCTTTTTCATCAGATAGTCGACACTTAGCAGGACCACATGAATGCTTCATCGGCAATACACTGAGTTTGGTTAAAACGCCTTTTCCAATCTAAGATGGTTCTCAGTGTTCATTGAATGCTCTTCTTGTTGTTTCGCAATTATCAAAAGCAATAGAACATGATACAACAGAAGAGATATCTTCGTAACCGAAGTCAGGATAATTCTACTTGCGTCGACAAAACAAACTGGTTTGGAATTGTGAAGGAATGCTTATCTGCTTATTTCCGGCAAGTACCGATTGTAATAACAACTTAAAACATACAAAATCGAATTCTTAATACTTAGAGAAATAAGTCGAACCTGATAAACATCGATTGTTTGCTTAGATATCGACTAACCACTTACATCAGTACCGGCGGGCTGAACTGAATCACCCTGTATCTGCTGCCAAAATTTTCACATACGTTGCGGAGAACGTGAAAATATTTCTTAACCTGATTGCTCCGTCCGCAAACATTAGAATACTTCAAACTAACAGCATTATTATGCTGCTGCATTATTACCTGCTGGCATCATTATTCTGAACTCTTTATTATTTATTATGCGAACAGATTCAAGTGACATTTATGTCCGAAGACTTCAAGGGCACTTTCTACAGTGAAACAGTCATCAAAAGTCAAAGATTAAGGGTCAACAGGACATGGGAAGCAGAAGAAGGAGCAAAGCTCAAGATAAGTAGGCAATGCGCAGGAGTTCAACCTTCAGGTGTCTCTTGAAGGATGAAATGGATGAAGTTGTCTTAAGGCTTGTCGGCAGGTTATTCCAGATACGAGCAGCCGCAATCGGAAAGGCACGAGCCCGACGGTCCTCAGGCGGGAGGAGGGGATCAACAGGTCATCATTGTAAGCGGATCGGAGATTACAGCGTGTGGGATTGCAGGACACAGATTGAAGCATGGAGCACATGTAGGAAGGAGCTGAACCGCGAATGCATTTGAAGGCGAAAACTGCCAGGCGATAGGTAATCCTATAGCGAATCGGTAACCACTGAAGGGATCGTAGTAGAGGGGTCACGTGGTCGCGGGAGCTGGTATTGAACAGAATTCGCGCACCTGCATTAAGAATTGATTGGAGCTTGCAGAGGGAATTTTCTGGTAGGCCATAAAGTAGACTGGAGCAAAAATCGAGCCGGGAATGAACGAGGGAAACCATGAGAGTGTTTAAAACCGGTAGAGGAAGGAAGCGACGGAGTGAGCGAAGCTGGCGAAGTGCACCAAAACATTTGGAGACCGTGCTAGAAATGTGGTGTTGCATGGACAGACAGGGATCAAGAATGACTCCGAGATTGCGGATTTTGTTAGTCGGAGTGATGGAATCTTGTTGTCCTATAATAATAGGAGACTGGAACAACACAGGATCGCTGATGATGAGACGTTTGACTCGTCTCTCAAGACGTCTGGCATGTCGTTTCACTCTCTTGCAGTCATCATCGAACCAGGGGTCCGAGGCTCGCGAACGGCAACGCACAGATCTCATGGGAATTTCGGAGTCAAGGGCACTGGTGATCTCATAGTCGCAAAGTTCTGCGAGGTAGTCAATGTCAGATGTTGGAGGTGAGGATGGACGAACATTAAGGCTGGAACTGGAGAGAATTGTGCGTAGATTTTGATTGTTCAAAGACGTCCATGGGCGTGAAATGATGGTGCGATAGACAGGTAGAGGTCGGGGGAGAGATGTTGTCCACGTGACAAGACAGTCCGTTGGACGTCAGATAGTCCAGGCTCATCAACAACAACCTCAGGTGATGGTAAGTCGCATCTTGATGCAATGATGTCGAGAGTCCCTCCGTGATTATGGGTGGGGCCAGTTACACGGCATTCTAGACCGCATGCTTGGAACAGGCTGAGAAGAGTCTTCTAATGGGGTCATCAGGCTTTTCAACATGAATGTTGAGGTCACCCGCGATGAACAAGGGCTCATTGGAGATAATGTAAGTCTCGAGAATGTTGGAGAGTTCGGTGAAGAACTGCGATGTGACAGGGCCAGTTCGATATATACAGATGATGACGGCTGATGCGGATTTACATGAAAGTCTGACGCAGAGAGATTCAAAGGTCACCGGAGTGGGAGAGGTCAGTCTGGCGATCTTCACAGTGCTGAGGAAAGATAGCACGGCTATGCCGCCGTGGTTGGTATGGAGAGAATCCGCGCGCATTCTAGGACGTGGGCGATCAAGCACTGTCAGGCCGGCAGCGCGCAGGAGTTGCAGACCATGTATTCCTTAATAGTAGTGGCCGGGATGGGAAACTGTGAAATTTCTCTCATCGCGGCTATGCGGAAGAAGGGTCACTTTTGGAGAAGCAGATTTTCCCTCAAACCTGTGCGTTATCGCGAAACAGACAGAACCTCTAACCAAGTGATGAACATTGAAACCTACAGCCTGTTGGTCAGTGGCCAAATCAAAGGGAGGAACAAGCAAAATAAATAAACAATGTTCCCGTTCTACAACACATTACGGTTGAAAGCTTTAACTTCATCAGGAATTATAAGACGAAAAGTCAATAAGATATACGTTTACATGCCTTCCTTTACTTAGTTACATTTTATACTTCGCGTATATGAAGGTTTGACGACGCCTAACTGTGCTCAGCTCCGAATTGCAATTTTTTTTATAAAAGTGTTCTGCGACATCAGTCTCCTGGAGTTTCTCTTCAACTTCATAAACTTCGAAAGAGCGAGGTTTTTGATGAATTGTACCGAAGAGTACGTCATCAAGATGACGGATTCACGCGGGATAAAGCAAAGAATGCTTTTTTGTGCTCCAAACGTTTTAGAAACGACGACTTCATTATTAAACGCGAGTATTCTAACAATTCCAGAAAACAGCAACAAGGTTATATTCGAACAAGGCGCTTATAACATGCAATTTTTCAGAATCAAATTCAGACGGCCTATGCCTATACTGACAGTTTTACATAGATTTTTATTTATTTATTTATAAGAGCATTTATAGAGCGCACAAAAACAGTAAAAGTCACTAGGCGCTGAATAGAAAAGTTTTCAGTGACCGACGAAAGGTATTCAGCTGTAGGTCACTGTCCCTGAGATGGATAGGGAGGCTGTTCCATAGTTTAGGTCCAGCACACGCGAAGGCTCGATCACCAAGTCGCGTATGTGATCTACGTACGGCACATGTCAACACATCATATGACCTTAATTTGCGATCCCCAGGATGCTTGATTAGGGTGCACTTATCTGCAATATAGTCCGGAGACATACCGTGTAGGGCTTTGAAAACATGGACTGCTAACCGATACTTTATCCTTTGCCGTACTGGGAGCCAATGAAGCTCAAGGAGGACCGGAGTGATATGATCACGTCGCCGAGTTCCCGTGATCAGGCGGGCTGCTGCGTTCTGCACCGCTTGGAGACGACGTAGAAGAACATCCGAGATATTGTAGAAAAGTGAACTGCAGTAATCAACACGAGATGATACAAAAGCATGAACTAAAGTCTTAGCAGCGTCGGTCGGTAGGGAGTGGATGACTGGTCTTAGCTGGCGTAGGAAGCAAAAAACTGATCGGCAAACAGCTGTAACGTTTGCAGACATCGTTAGGTTACTGTCCAGCATAACGCCAAGATTGCGCACTGACTCGACAGGCGTGATCGATGTAGACAAAATGTCGACGCTAGCAAGTTTGATCTTTGCAACTTGCTGCCTGGATCCCAACCAGATAACGATTGTCTTCTCTGGATTAAGCCGAAGTCTGGAGGCCATCAACGAGTCCCCTAGGTCAGAAACGCAGCAGGACAGTCGGTCGATAGCAGACTGGGCTCCATCACTGGGCACGCTAATGTACACTTGACAGTCGTCTGCGTACTGATGGAACTGCATGCCATGGGATTCCACGATTGTACTTAATTCAGTTGTGTACAGGTTGAATAGCAAGGGCCCTAAGACTGAGCCTTGGGGGATGCCTTGGCACATTTGCTGTGTGGTTGATACTGAATTGGATGTTTGAAACCGTTCCAAACGGTTCGTTAGGAAAGATGTCACCCAGCGGAGAACGTCGGATTTAAAACCAAATTGGTTTTCAAGTCGAAGGAGTAGTAGCTCGTGATCGACACAGTCAAACGCAGCTGACATGTCGAGCAGGTTCAGGAGTGTCACACTTCGATCGTCAGCAGCAGTGAGAGCATCCGATGTAACTTGTAGCAAGGCCGTTTCGGTTGAATGAAATTTTCTGTAGGCTGATTGGCACCGTGGTAGAAGGTTTTCCTCAATAAGATAGGCATTGATCTGTTGAGCAACAGCACGTTCGATGATTTTTGACAAAAAAAAATGTAACTGAGTTAACTGAGTTTTAGCGAATTATTTTACTGAGTTATAACGGAGTTTTTTTTCGAAAAACTCAGTATACCGAGTTTAACTTAACTTGGTTAATTTCTGGTAAACTAGGTTAACTTAGTTTTAACTGAGTTTCTTGAAAAAGTCAGTTGACAACACTGATAATAGTTAACTTTGTATGACATGTCAATTGTCAATTCCGTTGTGTTGGATTCACTTTTTCAATTCACTAAGCGATTTCTTTTATGATTCTGATTGTTTTCATTTTTATCGATAGCCAAAGATAAAAGAATGTATTACTATTATAATTTGAAATTGATCCTGCAAAATTTAGACACGTTTATCCTCTTGAGATGAAGGTCCATTTAATGCTAATAAACTGTTAGCTATGAATTTTTAGTTATTATATTCGTGGTATTGATAATATAAAGGCAGTGATGCGAACAATGTGCTTGCTCTCTCAAGGCAGACAGTGCACATGATTACTAAAAACAAAAGCGATTAGGTACTTATGCATGTCAAATATTAACTGCGTGCTACCTTCCACACCTTAAGCGAGCGAGCGGTAGTGACCCTTCTTCCGTATTTCCCTAATTTCAAGTTTCCCATCCCGGCCACTACTATAAAGGAATCCATGTGCAGCATTGATATAGAGGGTAAAGGAGATCGCGGACTTCCCTAAATTTGTGTCTCCACCTCTGAACGCAGCTGTCGGGCAAGAAGCTCTTGGCGAGCGACAGACACGTGTATTTTCGCCTCAAACTAAATGAAGTTAAATCCACTTTATCAGATAATTACAGTTCAATACTCATCAAACTCATCTCTAGTATTAAAGATAAACGACTGATATACATCAACACGATAGTAAGTTGATTAAATAACCTGGTATTATCACGGAAAAAGACCACAATCATAGTATCTCCCAAGCAGTGATTTATCGGTGTGGTTGGTGTGTGCGTTGCATGTAATTACATGTATTTGAGACACGTGCTACGTGGGTGGTCAACTGAAAAATGATTAACTTGTTATCTCTTCTTCCTGTCCATGTCTATCGTCGCACGAGATCGGAAATGAATTATAAGAACAGCTGAAAATTTAAACTCTGACACTGACAATATATTCTTGAGTATTCATACGACCGCATGCCATGATTAGAACATCAATTGTTTTTGTGCATTCGTTTGATTTAACCAATTATCAATGGATCATTCATCAACGTTTTAACGTTTTAATATGAGCCTTCTTCTGATAAACTTGGCCACTTGATACAATTGGGACTGGAATTCAGATAACACTTATCCACAATGTAGTATCTTGACTTGACCGTCGATGTAACATAAGTTTTGCAGCTGCTTCTTCTATCAACTAAGCATTCTCTATGAGCTTGCCCAAGTGGATAGAGAGTGGATGTGTGCAATTGATGGATCTAAACCCGCGCGAGCATCGACAGGGAGATGAGAGCATCATGAGAAGATTCGAAAACGGATACTGTTACCCTATTCGTCTTCGAAAATTTACCGACATTACAAAAAACAACACTACACCAGAATCATCAGAAGTCGTCTTGTTCATCGAAAAACGCTGACGAACATCAAATCGTTTTACCAATATAACTTTTTCCTTCTGTTTGAAACGGTAAATCCAGTGAAAAAAAACAGATTATGGAGCCATACAAACACCCTAGTGGAGCGGCTGGAAGGAAGCGCAAGAGGCAGAGAGAAGAAGAAATACGAAAAATGGCAGGATCCATGTTGAAATTCGTAAAGACCACTGCATCTCCAGGTCCTGTCGAGTCACAGTCGTCCGCTCCGGGTCCTGTCGAGTCACAGCCGTCCCCTCCGGGTCCTGTCGAGTCACAGCCGTCTGCTCCGGGTCGTGTCGAGTCACAGCCGTCTGCTCCGAGTCCTGTCGAGTCACAGCCGTCCGCTCCGGGTCCTCTCGAGTCACAGCTGTCCCCTCCGAGTCCTGTCCAGTCACAGCCGTCTGCTCCGAGTCCTGTCGAGTCACAGCCGTCCGCTCCGGGTCCTCTCCATTCACAGCCGTCTGCTCCGGGTCCTGTCGAGTCACAGCCGTCTGCTCCGAGTCCTGTCGAGTCACAGCCGTCCGCTCCGGGTCCTCTCGAGTCACAGCTGTCCCCTCCGGGTCCTGTCGAGTCACAGCCGTCTGCTCCGAGTCCTGTCGAGTCACAGCCGTCCGCTCCGGGTCCTCTCGAGTCACAGCTGTCCCCTCCGAGTCCTGTCGAGTCACAGCCGTCTGCTCCGGGTCCTGTCGAGTCACAGCCGTCCGCTCCGGGTCCTCTCCATTCACAACCGTCTGCTCCGAGTCCTGTCGAGTCACAGCCGTCTGCTCCGGGTCCTGTCGAGTCACAGCCGTCCGCTCCGGGTCCTCTCCATTCACAACCGTCTGCTCCGAGTCCTGTCGAGTCACAGCCGTCTGCTCCGAGTCCTGTCGAGTCACAGCCGTCCGCTCCGGGTCCTCTCGAGTCACAGCTGTCCCCTCCGAGTCCTGTCCAGTCACAGCCGTCTGCTCCGAGTCCTGTCGAGTCACAGCCGTCCGCTCCAGGTCCTGTCGAGTCACAGCCGTCTGCTCCGAGTCCTGTCGAGTCACAGCCGTCTGCTCCGAGTCCTGTCGAGTCACAGCCGTGCAGTGAGGCTATACCGACACCGAACAGTGTTGATCATTTCATCCTGAAGCATGATCTAGGTTTGCTGCCGTCGTCACCTGTAACTGATGTTGTACGTTGTGAGGTGGCGCGTCTTGAAACGGAATATTTCCAGAACAAGTGTGGTCCGTTTGAGAAGAAAGATCGCCGCGGGCTTGAGACAAAGGGATCAACACGGTCACTGACTTCAGATTGGTTTTCGATCTCACTGCCGAATGGTGAAGTTGTTCAGCGGACATGGATGTGCTACTCTCCGTCGAAGAAAGCACTGTTTTGTCTTCCATGCGTACTTTTTTCAGGACGTTCAAATATTGACAGCAGCTTTGCTACGACGGGATTTGATCAATGGTGGAAACTAAACCCACGGGTGAAAGAACACGAGTCGTCGACCAAGCATCTCACAAATTCCATAAAACACAGAGATCTTGTAAAACGCTTGACATCCGATAAAGCTATTGATCGCTTAAACCAGGAACAGCTTCTGAAAGCCGAAAAGAAATGGCGAAGTATTCTCCAGAGACTATTCGACATGATTATCTTCTTGGCGCAACAGAATCTCCCACTCAGAGGCCATCGGGAAAGTCTTCATGATAATGAAACCAACCCAGGAAATTTCTTATCATTGGTCAAACTGATTTCTAACTGATTCCGTACTAAAAGAGCACGTCATGAATGTCATGAACAAGGTGTCCAAAGTGTCGTACTTCTCTCATGAAATTCAGAACGAAATTGTTGGCATTCTTGCCCAACATATCCGAAATGCTATTCACCAGGATGTAATGGAGTGCAAATATTTCTCAATCTTGTTCGACTCAACGCCTGACATAAGTCACAAAGACCAGATGAGCCAAGTACTAAGGTACGTGAAAATTGTTGACAGAGATCAAAGTAGTTGAATCGTTTGTCGGTTCAAAGCGTGTTGTGGATACCCGCTGGAGTTCTTACCACGAAGCATTTGACGTCTTTAAGACCAACTATTCTGATATTTGTGACTGTCTGGAGGATCTATCTTCAACCGATGGTGACGCCGGTATATTGTTTAATTCTATGTCAACTTTTCCTTTCGTCAGTTATATGAATTTATGGTCTCCAATTTTGACGGAAAGCAATGTAGTCCAGCTTTACCTCCAACGCAGCACTCTCACTCTTGATGAAGCAGTAGCGAAGTTGTCAAGCTTAAGTGAATATCTCAGCGACAAACGCGATTTCCTCATCACCAATGCAATTTCGAACGCAGAGAGTGTTGCAGAGGATAATGATATATATATTCCAACGAAGAAGAGAAGACGCAAGCAACAGTTTGACGACACTGCCGATGAAGAAATGTCATTCAAAGATGAAATGAGAAGAGAACTTTTCCAATGTCTTGATAGAGTGAAATCCGAATTTGACACAAGATTTGAAAGACATCGTACACTGGCAAAGCGTTTTTCTTTTTTAAGAAGGTCACAAGTCCTGAAAGGCACTGATTTCGATTTGGATCAACTGCGCATTTATGAGAAGGAAGTGGATCTTGATGGCATTAAGCCGGAACTGGTTCGTTTAAAGTATCTGCTTCATTCTTGTTCAGAAGACGATTTTAACGATCAGAGCAACGATACGTCACACAACCTCCTCTCTTTCATCGTAAAACATCAGTTTCAGGAATCGGTACCTAATCTGTTTGTCCTTTTGCGAATTTGTTTAACAGTCTGCGTTAGCAAACGCAACATGTGAACGATCCTTTTCTAAATTGAAAATTATAAAATCACACTTACGATCGACCATGACTCAAGCAAGACTAAATAATTTGTCTCTTATTTCTATTGAACGTCTTCGTTTGAATAATTGTGATATTGATGAATGCATTGATGTTTTTGCTAAATGCAAGGCGCGCAGAGTTCAGATTTAGCCTTATCTTACTGTGCGTTGGTATACGTAATGATTATACCGTTTTCTCTCGAATATATTCTCTGGTAATATTCTGATTTTGCTTTTGATGTTAGTACATGCACTTTACCAGTTTCATAATTAGGCTAATGTCACAGCGAGTGATTAAGAGGTTGTTCATTTTACATTTTAATGATCTAAATTTCAAAATATGAATGTTTATGAATTAATTTATAAGCTTAAATATAGTAGATACACGTTCCCCTAAGAAGGAAAGAATCGGTGTATAAATCTTCATAATTTTATTAGAATTGGCTGGGAATGGGGTTCATTGGGGAGGGGGGCACTGATAAATGACCCGCCCCGGGCACGAAACGTCCTCGCGCCGCCACTGCTCCCAAGACATAAATCAAATTGCAAAAACTTCATTTGTGATAATGGTAAGTATAAAATTAGTGAAATGAAAGCATTCTACTTACATTACTCATTGCGGAAAAGAATGAGTTTATTGAGTCTCTTTCGTTGAGAAAGACGGTCTTTCAGCACAGATCGGCGATTGAAATACTTTGCAACTGCGTGAAGTCTTACTTTGACATAGGTATTGACGATGAGTCGAACGAGTTTTATAATATGATTTTCTTCCTCCACTGAGGCATCTAATTCATGTCCATTGAGTTCATGAAACAAATCATAAACCCGGCTTCCAAAAAATTGAAGGACTCGTGACTCAATGCGGAGGTCTATGAATCGATGAGTTGGCAATTTCCAGTCAGAGTCATTTTTGGGTATGTGGTGGCGAAGAACTTTTTCTGTTGTTTCAATTAACTTATTGACACCATCTGATGGATAATCAGGCCGCCGCGATCTTTTCTAAATATGAGACGAGAGCAGTTGCCATAGTCTAGCAGGGAATTTACACATTGAGGACACGGGAGTTTCTGCCGAATGTTTCTCATAATGTAGCCAGCGATGTATTTTAAGACATCATGCTTCCAGACTGCGCTCAGCACTTCTCTATCTACTGTTAGCAAGAGATCGGAGATCTCGTCGACATCCATCCAGTCTTCATTTGTGTAAGTCTGCTCGGGAGCACTGCGGGCAGAGATGCGAAAATCGAGACTCACATCCGATCGATGACCTTCGAAATCCATGCAGTTTGCAGAATCCGAGCTTTTGATTTCGTTTCTTAGGAGAAGAGAGCAGGCAGGTTATCTTCAAACAATCATTAGATTAGTAGTTTTTCATGATTCATCACACTTTTATAAAGAATGAAGTGAGTATCTGTCATGCCGATTGCTGTTTTGCACTTCTTTTGAGGTGCATCTGCTGATTAGGTGTCTTGAAATAATTTATCTATTGATGCTATAAGATAATTTCTCAATACTTCTCGAAGAACATCGCGTGAAGATTTCTTTAATCTACATATCAATTCCTTTCACCACTTCACCCGAGATGTACCGGTTGTTTATCTTGATCTCATTAGCGTTATTTGAAGATTCACCACTTAAAAATACATGTTCTAAATGTCCATTTCTCGTCCGCCCTGCACTTAACTCATCACTCAAATGATAAAAGAAGATTCTAATTATCAATTTGACTTTGATGAGATACGATCCCTTCAAGTTCTTCTTACGTAATACTACATCTAATGTTGGAAATGGAATCAATGTTACGCATTGAACTGTGCGGGCAGGAGTGACAGAAACTGCTTCTTGCCCGACAGCAGAGGGGAATTCCCAACAAAACTGGAGACACATGGTTCCTATTGATAAAGCCAGGGAAAAAGGGAAGTCCGCCATCTCTTTCCCACCTATTTTTATATCAATGATGTGCAGACTGACAGAATCCGAGTCATGCCAAGTCTCGACTAGGAAGAGAACATGGGTGGAGCGGTCGCGTAGTAATGCGGTTACATCATCCACCTTGCTAGTGAGGGAACGCACGTTAAGAAGTCCAAGCGTCAGAGACTGGTGGTGTGGCTTGCTGTGTCGATCCGGGCGATTTGCAGGCTGTGGGATCGGGAGGGGCAATGGGCGGAAAAGCACAGTTATGAGTGTTTGTTAAGTTTCCAAAAGCTGGCTGAATGCCCGTGGGCATGGGGCATGCGTCATGGCTTCGTGTTCGCAGTAAATGAAGGAACCACAACTTTCGTTTCGTAACACGTGGAATGCTGAGAGGAGCCGAGGTGCGCAGATTAAGGAGTTGTTCACGCGTGTAGCACAAAGGAGGCGAAGACATGAATGCGGTATAGGGGGAAAGTCACAGAGGCCAAGTTTAGAGCAGAACGACTCAAAATTGAGAAGGTGCGATAACGCAAAACATCTGATGCTATAAATACCGATGAAACAGATGATGGTGATGACGTAGCACTCTTCACAGCATAAGCAAGGATGAGCGCATAACTAGGTTAGCAGAACCATCAGATATCTGGGTTGCAGCTGTCAATTATTTTATCCACGTTGGAAAATTAGTCCGGAGTCACACAATCACGGATATCTATGCACAAAGTGACAATTCTCTCGGGTCGCAATGTTAAAGCTCGACGCCGGGGGCCGCTGACGCGACAAGAAAGTGTTTTAGTTCAGATGATAAAAAATTCAAAATCAGCTGATCCCCAAACAGGCTCAGAACATGGGAAATTGACGAAGATTTTAGAGGATGAATCACTGAGTCACTGAACACATGGATGACATAACTTGATTTGAAAAATCACGGCGAATCAGATGATATAAACAGCTTTCATGGACGCTCAGCAAAAGAGGATAAACAGAAACACTGTAGATTCAGTGAACGATACAGCGAGAGACACACAACCGTCTCGGCTGAACGCTAGAGAAGTTATTCTTTTGGACTTATCAAGTCCTTCTTTGTGCTTTTACAATTTTGCTGAGGAAATTTGTTTCTGTTATCATCGGTTGACATGATTTGTAATGCTCAAAGATATTTTTCTCCTTAACTTATTTATAAAATTCGAAGACAGATTTATTGTTTGCATTCTATGAACCTCAATGGTCATCATTGGGATATTTGATTTCATGCTGAATGTTGCCCTGTAGTGAATTTTAACGTTGTCTCAGTAGCATCGCTGTTTGGATGATTGTACTGGGCCGAATCAGTCTTTTACAAAACGTTTGAATAATGGAGTCTCTCTTATAGTTTGCATGGCTACATGTTCAGTAATGTCCATAAAGATAATCGCTAGAATGCCTGATAGAGAACTTTTCATAGGTAAATGAGGAATTTTTTGAAAGATTTCCGCATCAAATTCAAGGTAGCAGGGTGTCCACGCCTTGAAAAACCGGGAAATAACCTGGAATTTGGAAAAATTAATTAAGGTTGTGAAAAACCTTGGGAAAACCTTGAAAACCTTAAAAAAGACTTGAAACAAAGAACCGTGATTCAGAAAGATTTCAAGTTTCTACTTGACTGCCTCCTCCCCAGCAAGTTCATGCTTCTCAAGGATTGTGACAAGATTTTGACCCAATGGCGAGCAT
The DNA here is from genome assembly GCA_907163375.1 of Prostheceraeus crozeri. Taxonomy (NCBI): domain Eukaryota; kingdom Metazoa; phylum Platyhelminthes; order Polycladida; family Euryleptidae; genus Prostheceraeus; species Prostheceraeus crozeri. The sequence continues at coordinate 25,878 of CAJQUW010014145.1, read as the reverse complement.
TTACCCGGGAGAACACTGGACGACTTCAAAAATTTCAACCGAAGATGTGTGAGGTTGGACAGCCTGTACTATCGCATGATTCTGAGACTTACGAGATGCTTTGGCCTGCGATACGACTTCTTTTGACACTATCACATGGTCAAGCGACTGTGGAACGCGGATTTTCCGTGAATAAGGAAACATCGACATTCAACATCAGTCGACACGGCCTGATATTGAGGAGAACCATTAAGGATCACATGGAACATTCAGGCGGGCTGTCGAAGTTTGTCGTGTCAGATGCTCTTCTCAATTCTATGGCTATGAAGCCCATCTAGCAAGACAGAAGTCTCTAGAACAACAGGCAAAATGTAACGAGACTAAAAAGTCAGCTCTTCAGGACCAACTGAAACTCCTGAAGCAGCGACTGAAATCTGTTCGGCGCGATGTAGACGTTCTCACCGCAGACGCTGACAAACTCTATGAACAGGCGAAGCGAACCCGAGATTTTGCTCATTTAGCAGAAGCAAATGCCTTATCTCGGGCAGTGAAAGACAAACAACTGCAAATTTCGATCCTTGAAACTGAGAAATCTCGTTTATTGGAAGAAGTCGCCAAGTGCTAGTTAGCCTACTTGTAGATAAAGTGTACATAGAATATCCTAAGAATACTTGATACGCTCCACGCCTTTAGAAAAAGAATAATGCACCTTGAAAAACAGCATGAGAATGCGAAAGTCCGGTAGATAAAGGCTCTACTATGAACTTTAAGAATGAAAATGGAGAACCTTGAAAACCGGGAAAAAATCTTGAATTTCAATCCGGAAATTCTGTGGACACCCTGAGGTAGGCACTTTTAGGATTGTTTTCAGGAAATCTTAGATTTGTCTTTGACTTGTTGAGTTACGAGATTTTTTATTCATATATGATCACTAAAAGAGTGCAATCGGAATCGATGTGTGCATTGAACCATTTTGACTGAAATCAATTGTGCAGTATTTTTCATCATCATACGAATAGTCTCATTTGACTCTTCTCCAAAATTTTCAAAATATATGATAATAGTGAAGATATGAATGCATTTAGAAATTTAGAGGATTTTTCTTTACTTACGTTTATTCTCGACATGCTCTTAAATCGCCTATATAGTGAAACCTGTTTAATCGGTTCCAGTTGATTGCATAATCCGGATAATCGGAGAGGAAAGACACACAGGAGCAGTAAAATACCGGAAATTCCTAGTTCAAACACAGTCGCCCCTACACGTTTTATTCGACATCTTGAGAACAAGGAAGCAGTCAGCTCATTTACATCGAAAGTTGTCATCAAAAATTGAAACCGTTTTTTCAATGAAGCTGCAGTCGTCCTTTCGGATCACAAACTCTTGGTTTTGAAGCTCAAGTCGCATATAGAAGTTAGTCATTAAACCCAAAAAGTTATGTGTAAAAGACAATAGCTTTCTTACTGTGGATCTTAAATTAGCCTGGTGTGCTGCAGAGGTTCCAAACTTAGTTGTCAAGCAATTTCAAACTCTTTATTGAAACTTCTTTAAACTTTAAACTTCTTTATGTGAGTCACTTCGGGAAATGAAAGTTTTAAGTTAAATGTCTTTCGTACTTCTCCAAAGATTGAGATGACTTAAACATAATAAATTGAAGTTTCTGCATCATAAGGGCAGAGGAAATTCTGGTTTTTTTCAACGAATTAATTTGTATACGATACGTGAAAACCAAGCTCTACAATGCATGCTAACCTTTTCCTTCATTACTATTAAATTTCTTACGTTTTTAGTAAAGTTACGGACTTCCATTATAGTTACGTGTCCACTTATGGTGCAGCATCAATAAACCACTCTTATACATGTACTTACCAGAAGATCCACCTGTTACAATTTATCAAGGAAAGCTTCTTCAATTGTTCTGAATTTCTTTCTGATATCAAATTTGACATCTTCAAGAAGTGCAAGTTTTCATCAAAGCTGGAAGCGGGCCTTGAAAATTCTGTAAGCGCGCGGGCTGGGCCCTGGCCTGAAATAACTAATACCCGGACCAATATCTATTGTCTGGAACGAAAAATATTTTCCTCATTTGACCATTTTAATTCTTTGAATGAATTCATTAGATAGCTTTGCAACATGATTCTTAAGCAGCACGATAGGATATGTACTGCAAAAATAAGTCAGAAGTATGCCTTCTCGATCAAATCCTTTGTAAATAGTTTCATCTGAGTTAAGTCATCTATTAATTAGATTAGTTAATTAAGGATTAATTCTAGTCAAGCAGCACTTTCTTGCTTTTCGACTCATCATGCTGCAATTATTTTTCTTCTTAATTGAAATGCGTCAACTATATCAAGTGGAGTTGATGTTAAGCAGTAGTCGATATACGATTAGCAAGTGACATTTCTCTGGAATTTTGGTCAAAAAATCGATTGAATAATTAGCTTGACTTTTAGCTTAATGACTTCACTGTTTCAAACAGGCTACATCTCTTCAGTTCATTCGTTTTCCATTTTCATAAATCTAAATGTAACCTACGAGAATATATAGCTATCGTTCCATCAAATAAGATCCAATTTTTCGTGATAGAGAAACGCGTTATACATGTGCATTATTAAAAAAATCACAATGTACTAAATGTTTAAAATTCACCGTGCTCTTCAACAGGAATCAATTTTCTTGCAGATGGTACATAGGCCCTACATCATGCGATCATGTAATCAATAGTTAGCCTTTTAGAATGATTCTTCAGGCGATTACACCAACTGACGTACTTTATGCTTTCATCAAGGATGGTAAAGTGCGCAAAGCGATAAACTTAGTCCATCGGGGCCCAGATAAAGGTTTTAGACCGGGGTCAGGGCCTGATAATTTGGAGTCGATGTGGGCCTGGGCCCAAAAGGCGGACCAGTTCCAGCTCTTGTTATCACTATATGAAAATGTAAAGACAGGCAGCAACGGATGGAAGGTCATGGCTTCTTCAATGACGTTTTGTCCGGTAATCATGAAAGTAGTCCCGTCAGTTTGGAGTTTGATTGCATTCCTTTGGTGCCTTGAGCCAATTTACAAGAAAATTTCCATACGACCAATGGTTAAAACTGTCTAGCCAACTGTCTCGTGACTGTTGTGTTGCTTGTCGTGTGAACGGAAATTTCTACGGAATTTTTCATTCAGTCATTTGGCAACTAGATGTTTCATGTTCATTCATCCTTCCGAATTGATGTCTGTGATAGCGTTGTGTTGTCGTTGTTTGATGCCGTGTGGTTCAATACTTATAGACGAACGATAGGACAAGTAGTCGGCCATAAGAGTTTCATTGCGGACGCGGATCATCATTTCAGCTGACGATAGAGCCAAACTTTCTCATTGATGATGGCAATAACGTGATGCATAATTTTTTGT